>SJYX01015022.1:24755-73042 GCA_006410675.1 Oreotragus oreotragus | reverse complement strand
TGGACTACAGTCTGTGGGGCTGCAAAGAGTCAGACATGATTGAGCAACTAACACCTGTCTCTTATACACATCTAGTCCAGGTTCGATGTATGAGACAGGGTGCTCAGGGCTGATGCACTGGGATGACCCAGAGGGATGGGATAGGGAGGGAGGTGGGAGGGGGTTTCAGAATGGGGGACACTTGTACACCCATGGCTGATTCATGTCAATGTATGGCAAAACCCACCACAATATTGTAAAGTAACTAGGCTCCAATTAAAATAAATTTATATTAAAAAAAGACTATAACTATGAAAAAAATAATGTAGTGTTGTTAAGAAGAATGAAATATTAATCTTTATAGTACCAGTGTTCAGTCATGTCTGACTCTTTGTGGTCCCATGGTCTGCACTCTGTCCATGGAATTTCCTAGGCAAGAATACTGCAGTGGGTTGCCATTTCCTACTCCCGTCTTTATAGGGCCTGGCTGTATTCTAAACTATAATTGCTATATAAATCTGAAAGAGTGAAATTACTAATCTTGAAAATGATTTGAAATAGATAAACAAAATACTTTTAATAACACCTTCATACTAAGATGCTATTAATAGCCATTAATAGCTGTTAAAATGTTAGTAACAGTATGCATTATTCATAATACAGCTATTTAAGAGAAATATCTATGTAATTCATGACACACAGTAGATATTCAGTAAACACTAGCCATTTATTACTATTATTATATAATTCTATGATGATACAATAATAATAGTAAAATGTATCAGGAAAGAAATACGATGATGTTTAAAGGGCACCCGTTAGACTCAGCTCTTAGAGCTTTGGAAGAGCAGCTTATTGAGAGCACATTGCTTTCAAGTTCAGTAGAATCGTGGTGACTCACGCTGAGTACTGTTACGTTTGAAAGCCATGTCATCAGTATTCTTTGCGGTGGGGACCCTGGATGCGGGTTCCCGGGGGCTGTGTGAGTCAGCGGCAGGAGAGGGTGTTGAGGGTCTTGCCCTCTGGTCCTCTGTTCTCCTCAATGTTCCTGCAGGTCCAGTTTCCAAGCAGCAGTCTTGAGAGCTGTCTGCCTGGGGCGGCTGGTGATGAGACCACCTAGATGGGGAATAGGGAGCGGACAGTGCGGCAGTAGACGGTGGATTTTAAGCTGGTTACCTCCCTGGCTTTCTTGCTGACTCCCAAGTTCACAAGCAACAAAGATGAAGGCAGGAAGAACTGATGGAGCCGTGTGGCAAAGGGCTCAGTCACTTATAAGCTGTGTGACTACTTAAACTCTCTGAGCCTTAGTTTCCTCATGTGAAAACAGAATGATTTCTGACCCTCAGTGTAACTGAGAAATGTCGGTTGCTTTGCTCAGTGCCTGGCCCAGAGTAAGGGCTCCGTTAGCATCCCTGGCAGGGTTCTGATGTCAGAGTCTATTGAGTGTATCCCCAAGACACTCATGAGTCTTTTCTTCATAGCTGCCCTTCAACAAGCTCTATGGTATCCTAAAATTTAATTAGGTTATTATGAAACTGTCTTCACTATACAATCCTTAATCCTAAAAGGCTTTTTCCATTTCTCTAATGCTGTATATTTTAGAGCTAGAATGTTCCCAGTAGATGTAGCTTTAAAGGAATAAACTCTCTGATGACAAGACCCAGGCCTCGTCCAGGGGAATGGCTCTTGAGATGCAATCAGTGGGTATTATCAACACCCATTTCAGCGTGATCTGTCTGATCCCTAGGAAGTGAGACCTTAGCCATCTCTTTCTGGAGGCATCAAATCTATATTTTCTGGTTCTTATGATGAAGTTCATGCTGTGCCGCATTGAAAGTCCAGTGCTAGGTCATGTATGATGTCACCCAGTGCCCATGGTCATGCACTGACATCGCTGAAAACTCTGGTCACACCAGATGTTCTGGGCGGCAGTGGCCCGGCCTTCCCTGAGGATGACTCAGGGGGGGTTTGGCAGGAGCTCCAGAGCAAGGGCCCAGCACAGACTCCCATGGGAAACAGCTTGGGAGTGAGGGACCAGGAGTTGAAGATCTCAGAATAAAGCCAGAATTGTACCTGGTGGGTAGTTTGTGTCTCCATTTGTGAAAGCCCAGCCATGTTTCCCTGACGTACGTGTGTGTGTGTATGTGTGTGTGTGTGTGCGTGCACGTGCCTGTAAGGGAGGTGCGATGAGGAGGGAGAGGAAGACACAGGTTTCTCTTTGCATTCAGTCCATTTTCCAAAGGCTTGCCTGGAGGCTGGGTGGGGAAAGAACTCAGGAACAGGAATGCAACTGCAAAGGGGCCCTGAGATGCTGCTGGACATACCAGGCGTGTGGGAGAACCCGCTCCTGCTCGGCTGTGGCCAGGTGAGGGGTGACTGGCTTCGGACAGCACAAGCCCCAGACGTCAGGGGAGCGGGCGATGGATCGGGGCACGGAGGAGGGCTGCTGTCCTGAAGGCTGACCTTCTGACTCCACTCATCATTCAGAACCACTGATTCTTGAGAGGCTCTGTGTGCGGTGCTCTTCCACTCAGACCGGAACCCTGTCCTCATTGAGCCTGCAATCTAAGGAGGAAGACAGACCTTTGACAAGGAGACAGGTTAATCCATTTCAGACAGTGATAAGCGCTCTGAAGCAAATGGCGTTCTGTAATTGAGAGTAACAGAGGGCAGCTATTTTAAGTGGCCATCGAGGTGAAATTAGAACAAAAGACGTAGAGGAGGNTTGGCAATTCAATTAGCAATTGATGGCTAGCTTCTCTTTCAGTTGAATGCAATTTGTCTTATATTGCTATTAAATTTTTCACTTATCTCTAGTGGAAATAATACTGATTTGAATTTAATTTTTAAAAAAAATTTTTAAAATGTTCTGGAAATTATTGGCATATACTCAACATTATATATGAAAGGATACTATAACTCATGAATGAATATGATCATTTCAGATAGAATTTTCCAAACTAGCTTTAGAAAACTGAAACAATTGTTTTTGTTTTTGGTGTGTGTTTTTTGGCTGCAAGGGGTTTTCTTTTCTAGTTGTAGAATATAGAGGCTTCTCTGGTTACAGCGCTCAAACTTAGTTGCCCCAAGACATGTGCGATCTTATTTTCCCCAACTAGAGACCCAATTCGCATCCCATTAAAATGTGGATTCATAACCACTGGACTACCAGAGAAGTCCCTGACCTGAATTTAATCCTGGCTTGACTTCTGACTGTATATTCTAGACAAGGTATTTAGACTTCTTGGGCTTCAGAACCCAGTTGCACAATTTGTGTTAATTTTTTTGGACAGATAATTGTGGTAGACACTTTATAACATGGTTCCCAGTGGTGCCTGCCTCTTGAGAGTCACACATTTATGTAATCCCTGCCCTTGAGTGTGGGCAGCACCCAGTGAACAGAATTCGACATTTGATAGAACAGAAAAATGATGGAATGTCACATCTGCGATTAGGTTAGGACAGACTGAGCTTGTTCTTTTGCTGGCATTCTCTCTCCCAGGCTCTTCTCTCACGTTCATTCTGATGGAGAGGGCTACCGTGAGAGAACTGAAAGTGGCCCCTGGTCAAAAGCCAGCAAGTAATTGAGACCTCAGCGCAACAGCCTGTGAGGAAGTGAACCTTGCCAGCATCCCCTGAGTTATCTGGGAAGTGGATCCTGCTCTAGTCGAGCCTTGAGACGACTGCCGCCCCAGTCAACTTCTTGTGATTGCAGCCTTCTGAGAGACCCTGGGCTGCCCCTTGACTGTGGCCCTGTAGCAAACCCTAAAGGACCTTGCTAAGCAATACCTGCGTTCCTGATCCATGGACACGGTGACATAATAAACATGGATTCTTTTAAGCTGCTAAGCTTTGGGATAATTTGCTTACAGTGATAGACTACTAATACTGTCTATGAGATATTTTGATGGGTATGGTAGTCTATCAGAACTGATCAGACTAAGCTAAATTATGCTGTGATAACAAATAACCTCCAAAGTTCAGTGGCTCATATCTATAAAAGTTTATTTCCTTAAACACACTACATGTCCGTGGAAGGTTGATTATAGCTATACTCAACATTTCCCTCCTTCCAAAACCCTCCATAACCCAGGCTGACAGAGCCACTCCATTCTGGAACATTGCTAATCACCATGGAAGAGGAAGGAGAAAGCAAGGGCAACCCACTCCAGTACTCTTGCCTGGAAAATCCTATGGATGGAGGGGCCTGGTAGGGTGCAGTCAAAGGGGTTGATAGGAGTCGGACACAACTGAGTGACTTCACTTTCACGCATTGGAGAAGGAAATGGCAACCCACTCCAGTGTTCTTGCCTGGAGCATCCCAGGGACGGGGGAGTCTGGTGGGCTGCCGTCTCTGGGGTCGCACAGAGTCGGACACGACTGAAGCGACTTAGCAGCAGCAGCGTGGAAGAGGAAAATGAGGCCAAGCATACCCTGACTTTGAAAACTTTCCCATGAAAACAACCCAACATACTTCTGCTTAGGGTTTTACTGGCCAAAAGTGAGTCATGTGGCCATGCATGAGGCCCACTACAGGACCCAAAGTATAATGCTTTCCCGCAGTGGGGCACTAAATAGTCGTGAACTGAAACAGTGCATAATATACCATCAGAGGGAGTGGCAGCCGCAGAGTGCTGTGATAAAGAAGGGAAGTAATAGCGCACATCCTCAGATGAACTGGAGCAGAGGCCCCAGGGCCTAAGAGAGGAAAATACTGTTAAAGAGCTATCTTTCCCAGATAAGGTTGGGAAATGAGGGGCATACAGGGCACTGAAAAAAAAACTGAGGATTTTTAAAAGCATGTCCATAATCTTCATTGTTGTCTAACATCTTCCTAAAACAGTGAACTTTCTGGCAAGTGCAACTTTAAGACCTGCCCTTCTGGCACAACTCTTCTGATTGGATTGCCTTCCCTAAAGTCCCTAAGCTTCCTTTGTATAGAAATATAAGAACCTGCCTTGTCTATAATCCTGTTCATCTGGATTTTTAAGCAACTATCTTCCAGCTATCATTAACAGGAGAGGAAATCTTTGACATGTTACCTTGGGCAAGCTCACGGTTCTCTGGATTTCAGTCTTCTCAAAGCCCACTCTAATCTCCCCTTCCTGAATAATAAGCGCAATCCCCGTGGACATCCTGCAAGTGATGGGGAAGCTTAAGGAATGATCGTGGGCCCATCCATCTCAGAGGCTGCCAGACTGGCTTTAGAGAGGCAATTTGAGGAGAAAAACAGAGGCCTGATGGTCAATACATCTAGCTTGCAGAGCTGAAGTGGGGTCTGACTTAGTTGGTAAGCCAAGCCAACGTGATGAATGTACTTTTCAAAGCAGAGCCAACTTCTGTCGGTGTACTGTAAAGAAATGTCAGGGCCAGAGAACTTCTAAAAAGGAGAGGAGAAACTTGTTGAAGATCTTTCTTCTTATAAAATATACTTTTGCCCTCAGGCCCTGCCTCTTTGGATCATGCCAGATGGTGTCCTATTTCTCCTGAGGTTATAGTTTATGTCAAAAGAGATAGACTTCACTTCAATGAGTTCTGAAGGAGGCAAAGAAGAGTTCCAGAACAATGGTTTTAGAAGTGACCTTAGATGCCACCTAAGCCAACCCCCTGTCCAGCACAGGAGTCACATATTCATATCTCCATGATTTGTAGACTGATGATCAGGGGCAGGTTTTAAACTTCTCAAGAACTTTTTTTAGGATTGATCCCATCCCAGTTCTCTTTCCATATTGCACTGTGGAGAGTGTGAGGGGAAAGTAATGAAGTCCGTAAGAAGAGCATGGAGTTGATAGCCTTTTCCCTAGTGACACAGCCAGTTTTGCATCTGGGAAAAAATTTTCCGTTTTGCAACTGAAATACCCTTAGTTGTAGGGAGGAAATGTTGAGAGAGGCCATAGTCTGAACCTTAGAAATCCTATTTCTGAAACTGACGACTATGAAACAGTTTTACCTCCTCTGGTACATTTTTTTCTCCTTACACAAGGGTAAAAATGGTGTTTCTGGATAGTAAATTGATAGCACTTTTATGTTGCTGGATGAATCTGTTCTGTAATAGGCTGTGAATTACACTTTATTGGATGGTCATCTTGTCAGTGTCTAGAGGTAATCTTTCATTTCATAGCATTTCCTCTCCTCATGTGTGTTAGGCACCATGCTGCATACTGAGAACACGAAGGCGACTAGATAAATTCCCTGCCCGCTAAGATCTTGTCTAGCAAGCAAGATAGGCGCTTTAAGAAGTATATACAGAGAACTCCATGGACACAAAGGCAAGGTGAATCTGGTGGTGTGGTGGAGCAGTGGATGAGAAAGGCTTCAGGTAGGATGCATCTCAAAGCATGAGCTTTTAAGATGCTCAAGGTGTGGTCCATAAGGAAGGCCATGGACGGAGGCAGAGGCATAAACGTGCAGAGAGTGTGTGGAGTCACTAATGCATTCCAGGTACCTGGGGACACTGCGCTTCTTGTTTCGTCCCTTCTACTTTGGTGGAGCCATGTGACTAGTTTAGGATAGTCAGTTGGAAACAAAAGTGAAATATATCACTTCTGGGCCAAAGCTTTTAATAGCTTGTTCGAGACTGTCCAAGGCTCTTCTGTCCTTCTGGAACACACTGGCCACATCAGAAATGATGACTGCTCAGTCCGCCTGGATCCTTCAGTGACCATGGGGAACAGAGCACTCCATCAACCCTTGATGCACACGGGTTGTGAGAAATATATCTGCTTTTTTCAAGTCACTGCGATTTTGGATTGCTTGTTACTTACTATAGCCTAGTCTATTTCTCTAATTCAGTGTAAAATTAAGAAGCAAATATGGTGTGCCTAAAATATACAATACAGGATATCTGATGGACTGTTGGGAATGGAGGAAAATGAGGTTGAAAATATGGGCAGGACCAAATTATGAGAAACTCTGTTACTATTGCTGGGAATTTAACTAGATTCAAATTGTTCCAGTAAGTCAGAATCTGCTGTTTTAGTGCTAACGCTATAGTCCCAGTTGGGAGTTTCTTTGGTGGCTCAGGGGATAAAGAAGCCACCTGCCAATGCAGGGGACATGGGTTTGATCCCTGAGTCAGGAAGATCTCCTCGAGAAGGAAATGGCAAACCACTGCAGTATTCTTGCCTGGGAAAGTCCAGGAACAGAGGAGCTTGCCAGGCTACAGTCCCTTGGGTGGCAAAGAGTCGGACATGGCTTAGTGACTGAACAGCAACAAACTGCCTTTCCTGTAAGCCTAGGAGGTCTGGATCCAGGAGAGCTAGAGGAGACGCCGGGGTGGATGTGGCCCAGGGAGTGTGGACTGGGTGTGGCATTCCATCTGTTGCATTCCAGGTGTGCTGTGCAAAAGAAGCAGAGAAAGCTGGGTTTGTCCTGGGACAGGTATCTCTTCATCAGTGATTCCTTCCTGTATCCTACTTAACAAGCTAGACCTTTCAGGTCAGGAAGCTTGCGTTTGGGTTAGCATTTTAAAAATTTGAATTATTTGAGTCCACCCATTCTCCTGCTTCTTGTTCACTGGATCCAAATCTGGAACTGTTTGTTGCTGCTTTGTATTTTCTTTTTCTGCTCTAGTGTTCCTTTTCAGTCTTGTTTCCCATCACACATCGCCACCTCTCACATTCTCCATGCAGCCTACTCACCAGCAGAGCAGATTGGCCAGTGTCCCCCGAGATGTCCTCGCCTCTGTGACTTCATTTACACAGCCCCCTTGCGTCCAAGGCCTCAGAGTGGGATGTTTGTTATCGCTGAAATTCTACCCACCCTCTAGGATCTAGCAGTTCCTTTGCCATTTTTTTTTTTTCATGAAGCTTCCTGTCTTTAGAGGGAATTAATCTCTGACTTCTCTGGGCTTCTCCTTCTCTGTTGGGACTCTGACTTCACTGAGATGTTGTGTTAGGGGTATTTGTGGGCATGACCAGACCCAAAGATCAAGGGCAAGAACTTTGTCTTGATTATCTTGATTATCCTCCTAGGACTTAGCAATGCTGTGAACATATTGGGCATTCATATTTTAAAAAATTGGAAACCTTGAAATTGGAGGCCTTTTAACTGAAAGCATAAAAAAATTAATGGAAAGCTTTGTCTAATTTCCTCTGTTTTATTCCTTTGGAAGCTGTTAGGCACATCTTCTTCCCTACTACACCTCCCAGTTTAGCACCAACACCAAATGTCCTTCTCTGAAAGATTATTTTCTTTCAGATAGTGATAAAAATGTTTAGTCAGAACAGAGTGAACATCAGCACCTTTGGAAGAAAGGCTGTGCACTGAAAGTCAGTAAACAGAAGATGAAAGTGGAAAGAAATCTCCCTTCTGGGGGCAGGGAGGATGGAGAGCAGGCAATATAGAGAAGCAAGTGTGCCCCCCCAAACCCCTGAGAGATTATAAATGTGTACAGAAAACAACAGAGTGATATTTAACTTGAGGGAGGGGAGTTGCAGCAAACTCAGGTAAAAAAAAAATCTTAAATACAAATATTTAAGAATTTAAGGTAGCATGTAAATGAGGTAGTCTAAGCTTTAGAGGAAGAATAGTCCCAGGTAAGATTTTAGCCCATCCTTCTGCAAAGATGGGGATATTCCCTATGTAGTACTTTCTCTCTATCCAGACACAAACAATAGCTTTTCCTTTGTGTCACTCCTATTGGAAAGATGGCTCAAAAGTTCAAGCCCTGCTAATATTGGGTTGGTGCTATCCTCTTCATGTAAGAAAGTGCTACATTGGGAATATCCCATCTTTGCAGAAGGTTGGGCTAAAATCTTATTTGGGACTATTTTTCTTCTAAAGCTTAGAATAGCTTTATCAATGGAGATGGGTTTTGCAATGAGTGTCAATACGTGTAAGGTATGAATGGCAATATGTGGCGCTACTGAAGTTTTATTGTGTAGAATTGCAAAGTATGTATGAAAGGTAGAGCTAGGAGAGGTGTTAGATTAATTTTCAAGTTGTGTTTATCCCAAAGGGAAGTATTTTGATGCTGTTAATATGTGTGCTACTTATTAAGGAAGATATTACTTAAAAAAATTATCATTTATTTAGCTGCATCATCTTAGTTGCAGCATGTGGGCTCTTTTTTAGTTGTGGCATGCAGGATCTTTAGTTGTGGCATGTGAACGCTCGGTTGCTGTACGTGGGATCTAGTTCTCTGACCAGGGATGAAACTCGGGCCCCCTGCCTTGGGTGTGCCGAGTCTTAAGCACTGGACCACCAGGAAAGTCCTGAGATATTACTTCTTGAATTACTTTCCAGTGTGCATTTGAGTAGCCATTAAATAACTTGATAAATGAAACAACATATTATGTATTAACTAGCCTAATGACACAGATGATCTGCTAAATGATAGATCTGTGGGAGAATAAATTGGTAGCTACTTTAGATGGGGTGATTAGGATTGAAACTGAGATTTTAATGACAGGAAATAGTCATTTGGGGATGAAGGAAGAACTTTCTAGGCAAGGTAAGTGTAAAGGCCTCAAAGTGGAACTGAGCTTGGCCTGTGAGAAGACCAAAAAGAAGGCTACTGAGGCTGGAGTGGAGGGGCCTGTGCCCCTCTGGTAAGACCTGTGGTTGGAGAGGGGTACAAATCAAGTACTTTGTAAGTCAGGATAAAGAATTTAGATTCAGTGCTTAGTGTGAGGGGGCTTTCCAGGTGGCACTAGTGGTAAAGAATCTGCCTGCCAACGCAGGAGACATAAGAGATGCAGGTTTGAACCTGGGTATGGAAGATGCCCTGGAGAAGGGCATGGCAACCCACTCCAGTATCCCTGCCTGGAGAATCCCATGAACAGAAGAGCCTCATGGACTCCAGTCCATAGGGCTGAAAAGAGTTGGACACGACTGAAGTGACTTAGTACGCACTCTTAGTATGGAAAGTAATGGGAAGCCGTTAGTGTACTTTAAGGGGAAGAACACTCTGCTTGGGGGTGACTTATGGATTAGAGGAAAGCAATAGAGGATGGGGTGGCAGCTGGAGGTAAGTATTATTAGCTTTAATAATTGGGCTTCCTTTGTAGCTCAGTTGGTAAAGCATCTACCTGCAATTCAGAAGACATGGGTTCAATTCCTGGGTAGGGAAGATCCCCTGGAGAAGGAAATGACAACCCGCTCCAGTATCCTTGTCTGGAGAATCCCCATGGACAGAGGAGCCTGGCAGGCTACAGTCCATGGGGTTGCAAGAGTCTGACACAACTTAACAACTAAACCACCACCACAACTTTAAGAATTATCAACAAAAGACCAACTTTGTTATTTATCTGAAATATCACTAATTTCCCTGCTCTCTACTATTTTGAAGCAAATCTCAGCTATAAGATAATAAAATTTTAACAGTGTTAATTTTTGAGTCAACATTAAAAATACAGTATTTTAATTTGTTGGAACAAGTATTTGTTGATCATTATTTTCAGTAAGGATGGAGGAACCTCATTCAGTTGATTCAGAACTCTATACAAAATGCCATGTGTATCAGACCATTTTGTGAGTTTCTGTCTAGTCTGAGTCAGGTGGCTCTCTCGTTCAAGAACTGATCCCTCTTTCACATGTTATATTCAGATACTGCTTGCCTAAGAGGGAATGGTGGGCAGGGCAGATTTAGCAAGAATGAGAACAGACTGGGCTCCACCGCAGGCACATCTCGTCCCTTCACCTTCTGTGTTGAGCACTTGATAGATAAATGAGATAAATAACAGGGAGCTTCTTGAGGATATGAAGATAAATTTTAAAAAGGTCCTGTTCTAGGATAGTTTATTATTTTCATGCTGTCATATTGTATTGATCTTTGTTTTTAAAATTAACACTTTTCTCGATGGTAACCCATTTAAAGTAGAGATTATATGTTGTTTCTATAACACTTCTAGAAAATTTTACTTTTAATTTTAGTCACTCAATCATGTCCAACTCTTTGCGACCCCATGAACTACAACCCGCCAGGCTCCCCTGTCCATGGGGATTCTCCAGGCAAGAATCACTGGAGTGGGTTGCCATGCCCTTCTCCAGAGGATCTTCCTGTTCCAGGGATCGAACCTGGGTCTCCTGCATTACAGGCAGATTCTTTACCACCTGAGCCACCGACAAACTCACCATATGTATCTTAGATATATACATATATATTTCTAAAAACCTATTTTGAATATATTTACCATTTTTAACATATCACATTTAACATATTCAAAAAAAAGATATTGGACCAATGATCCTGCCAATTCTTATAAATTATATAGCTTGTCTAAACTTAACATAATTACAAAAAGGCATAAAACTAATTTTACTCATTTCTATTAATATTATAAGAAGATCCCTGTTATTGATTTCATTTAGCAATTCTTTATTTTAGGTATATGTAGCCAACAAGAAAGAGCAAATAAACTCATAAGTGTAGCCTAAATCCACATGTTTATAATAAACATTTATTACACCCATGTTTATGAAATAAACGTTTGATCTAAATAAATTATAGTATATGTATTTAAGTGTGGTAGTGATTATATCATATTATTTACATTTCAGACGCTTGCACCATTTCTTCCAACATGGTATTTGCTGAGGTAATTATACTGACTGAGAACAGTGGCAGATTGATATTAAATGTTTGGATTAAATATTTTGTCAGCAAACATGCAGCAACTGCTTTACTGCTGCTTCTTCTCCTCTATGCATACTGATTACAAAATGATTACAAAATGATTGGCTTTTATTTTGGCACAGTTTTAAAATACTTAGATAAATGCTGCTTGATATCCAATCTCCTGATTGTTTAAATAGCTGGAAAAAAAAAAGAAGAAAAATGCCCCCAAAGAAATTTAAGGCAGTATTCTAGCATCTCCTCCTCATTCAAACAAATAAAAACTTGCTGGCTCTCGATATGATTCTGGTTTCATGAGGCTTAAGTTTTAGCTAAATATAAACCCTTCCAGGTGGGCTCAGCATTAGCAGGTGGGGAACCGGTGTCACTTCATGCTAAAAGAAGAAACATATGAAACTATTTCTAAAAGAGTGCTCTTACGGCTTTTTGAATTTTGATTGTCTCTTGAAAAATAATAGCTTGATGCTCTAAATGAGAACAAACAAGAACATATGTTTTAAATCTACACTGATACATAAATGTACTTTAATAACCATCATAGAAGTAATTGACAAGATGTTTTGTTTCACTTTCCAGAAATAAACCATTAAAATGATTTTTTTAAAAAGGCTTCAAATATATCTTTTAAATTTCTGGTGTAGATTCACAGAGATTTTGGCCAAGGATTAGAAAGTTCACAGTCATTTTTAAAATAACACTAGGGGCTGAATATAGGCCAGACGTCAACTGAAAAAGAATTCACTTTTTATCTTTCAATGAATAAATATTCCAGGGAATGGCAAAATCAATTGGGAGAAAATGAATGCTTTATAAATGATCTAAAGTCATGATATGTTCACAAAAAATATTAAATGCTATATTTACATATTTTTATGAACTCATTCCCATTTATCATGCAATAACCAATTCAAAACTGATTTGTCCTGTAACTGATGAAGAGTCAGAAGGGTAATCAACTAGTTTTTTTACTTCCCACATCATTTAAGCATATCTTAGTCTTCCAAGTCCTTGGAAACATGACAAATCAAGTCCTGGGGTACCCCAAAGCTATTTGCTGCCATCAGAACATTCTGCATATAAAACATGCTGGAGGGATGGAACTCACTCAAACAGATAATTATGAAACTATTTGGCTTGGTATATGTCAGACCATTCCAAGTCACATCAGGTATGTGATTCCATCAAAATAAGAACAATCTTGGTCACAGTGTCAGATTTTCTGTATATCATTCTCAGGATATTCCTAAGTTTTGCTACCTGGCAACAAACTGGGCTTTCTGTAAGCTCTTGTTTCTGGTACATGATGGAGGAGGAGGATACATAGGAGGAGAAGAAATAGAACAAAAAGGAATAAATCGGAAAGAAAAAGAGAGGTGGGTCATAATGGATTTCAGTTTGAATTTACATTTTTGCTATATTTATATTGCTCCTGACTAGATGTGACACCCCATGGATATACTCTTGTTAAGGTTGTTATTGGCTACTCAGGCATCACCTATTATTTGAAATAATAAAAATAAGAGCCTTAAATTTGAGGGTGCTGCTAATACAAAATAAGATACTGTGAAAGATTTGCAGAATTGGACAATTGCTACTCATTGAACATATCCTGTTAGTATTGTCATGAAAGATTTTCATCTCTTTTGTCATGAAGCCACACTGGGTACTTTACAGAACAAACTGCAGGGACTGCCTTGGTGGTCTAGTGGTTAAGAGTCTACCTTCCAATGCGGGGAATACAGGTTCAATCCTTGGTGTGAGAACTGGGATCCTGCATGTCATGGTACAAGTAGGCCCACTTTCTATAGGGAAAGATTCTGCATGCCCCAACCAAGACCTGACACAGTCAAACAAATAAATATTTTTTAAAAAATAAAAGTAAAGCAAACTACAAATGAATAGTCGTGTTTTTCATAAGCCAAAGACCTGAAAGTGCAGCATGAAATAAGAAACTGACTGAACTGACAAACTAAATTAATAAAACTGTTTGGACAATATATTTATATGATATACACACACAAGGATTAATGTACTTGGTCAGCTGCATAGAAGAATTATCAACACTGTTGAGACACAGACCTGTTCCCTTTCCTTCTAAATGCACAGCTATATTGTCTTCCAGCCTCCTTTGTGACAATGTGTGGCCATGTGGCTGAATTCAGGACAGTCGAAGAACAGATGAATAACTTATCTCCAAGCCAGCTGAATTTTATGTGAATGAGAAAGAAGTCTTGAATTAATTCACTGAGATTGTGTGGTTTGTTACATTTGTTAGTACTAAGTTAACTATTATAAATCTGTGTACCTTGAAATGTGATGCAACTATTACAAAAACCTAAAATATTTAGGATTACCTTGGTTGTTGGGTAGGCAAACTTATACTAGAAACCTGAAAGGTAGAAATCCAAGTTTGGAAGAATCATAGGATTTGAAAAAACTGGCCAGCCATTCACCAGCACCCTCTCTACTGCATCCCCCCCTGTTTCAGTCCTCCAGCCCTCTTAACCTTGATTTTTCTCCTTCAGATCATTGATATAGACTTGACTCTTCAGATGCAGCAGCTAAAGTTTTGTTCCATTGCCACCTGGGGGCCCCACCCACATCAGCTGAGAGTTCTTGTGTTAGTTGCTCAGTCATGTCAGACTGTTTGCCATACCATGCACTATAACCCACCAAACTCCTCTGTCCATGGAAATCTCCAGGCAAGAATAAGGGAGTGGATTGCCATTCCTGTCGCCAAGGGATCTTCCCAGCCCAGGGATCGAACCCAGGTCTCCTGAATTGCAGGCAGATTCTTTATCATATGAGCCTCCAAGGAAGCCACACCCCCTTCCTTGTCAATCAATTTCCACTACAATTGACTGGGATTCTGGAGAAGAGGGTGATGTATTTCATTTCAGTCGTGTCATCCAAATGACTTATTTGGATTTCTTCCCTGAAAAATGATAGAGACTTAAGGTTTGTGTGTAATGATAGGTAAATAAAAGGCTTTTCAAACTTTCCTCGGCATAAACCCAGCAAGGGAATTAAATCGTCGTTCACTATGAAGATTGCATCAACTTGTTTCTTGCTAAGCCACTAATGACTTCCTGACTTCTTCACTTAGGGAGTGGGAAAAGCACAATACAGATAATAACACAAAAGCTTTTTGGAAAAGGGGGAATATAGAGAGTACTCAGTGGTATCATGAGAGGTTATTACGCCAGAGAGAAGTAATCTGGCCGTGTGGATCAACTATCCCCACCCCCAAATCACAATTATGTATAGCAACAAATCACTAAATGATGCCTGAGGTCTAACCTTCTCTATCCTCATTGTTAGAAACAGCCTGAAATCATCAACATAACCTACCATACTCCCTACAATGGTACAAGTTTGCCAAACTTTCTATGTGCCATTAGTATATCTTTTTTGAAGGCTTCCATATTCTATTTTATGTACAAAAGAGAAATACAAATTTTAAAGCTCTGCACTTTTTCATAATTTCCGCAGCAAACCACTTATTGAAAACTTGATATCTCCACATTGCTATTTTGAGTTTTAATTAAGAATGTATTTGACCTCTTGGCCAGATCAGGTTACTGGGCATATTTCAATATCAAGTAGACTGGTTCATGAAAATGATATATTTTTAACATTAACTTGTGTTTTTGTTTCTTCTTAGTATAGTTTATAATATTTTTTTAATTTTTACTTTATACTGGGATATAGTTGACTAACCATGTTGTGTTAGTTTCAGATGTACAGCAAAGTAATTCAGTTATACATATACATGTATCTATTCTTTTCCAAAATTTTCCTAGTTGGGGTATTATAGAATATTGAGCAGGGTTCCCTGTGTTATACAGTAGGTCCTTGTTGGTTATCTATTTTCAATATAGTAGTGTATATATATATCAGTCCCAAATTCAAAATTCACCTTTCCTTTGGCAGGTATGTTTGCTTTCTATGAGTCTGTTTCTTTTTCCCATATAAGTTCATTTGTATCATTTTTTTAGATTCAGGATATAAGTGATATATGATATATGTCTTTATCTTCACTTAATATAGTGATCTCCAGGTCCCAAACACGTTGCTGAAAAATGGCATCATTTCATTCTCAATGGCTGAGTAACATATTCTGTTGTATATATGTACCACACCTTCTTTATCCATTCATCTATCAGTGGACATTTAGGTTGCTTCCATGTCTTGACTATTGTAAACAGTGCTACAATGAACATTTCCACACTGCCATTCTAATGTTAGTTGTACCCTTAAAAGCACAAGAAAGTTTCAGGTAATTGTATCATCAACCACCTACGAGATTCCCCCCGCCCCCCACAGTCATATTTAAAAATATAGGTGGCCCTTTTACCCCTGAAAAAGTAAAACAATTTAATGTGATCAGAAACTATTGAGACACTTTTGCAAATCAAACTTTTTTGAGTCGCTGTTAAAAGAAATATTCAGCTACAACCTTATCAATGGTACTAGCAAACCAAGAGGGAAAAGGCGTTAATAGTAGATTGTGATTAGAATGGAAAAATCCCTCTATTACACTTGGTGTGTAGAATTGGACAGTGTAGCCTCAAAAGCAATTGTTTGAATTATCCAGGTTCACTTCCTCAGCTGAGGCAGATAAAACATGTTTCATTATGGAATTTCACCACATCTCTTCTGTGATTACAGTCATCTTTCTTTTAAGTTGTTTTTAGAAATGAACTTGAAAACAGTCATCCAGGCTAGGTGAGGGCTGCCTTGTCTTTCTGATGTGTAGAATTGGACAGTGTAGCCTCAAAAACAATTGTTTGAATTATCCAGGTTCACTTCCTCAGAATCTGAGGCAGATAAAACATGTTTCATTATGGAATTTCACCACATCTCTTCTGTGATTACAGTCATCTTTCTTTTAAGTTGTTTTTAGAAATGAACTTGAAAACAGTCATCCAGGCTAGGTGAGGGCTGCCTTGTCTTTATAAAAGCAAAGGAGTGAATTTGACATACTTTTCCTGCATGTCACCTCTTGAATTTGAAAAGACCTTAGAAAAACTAAATTTAAAGTTGTACCATTAACTAAAAAAGACATTCCTGAAAACTATTTTGATTTGCTTTTTAGCCTGGAGAAATTATTCTTTAGCTGATTGAAACTAGTTGAGGAATCATTTGAGGTTTTTTTCTTTTGTGACGTGGTTGTTTCTTTCTTCCTTTCTTCACCTTCATCATAGAAGAAGATAGAATTTTAAGTGACCATTTCAAGATGTTTCTAGCTGGGACTAACTCAACAAATTGGCATGCAGCCAAGCCAGCTTCCAGATACCAAGCTATGTGTTGGGTTAGCTCTTGTTATTTTATTTGTAGATACACAGAGCATGGGATTGAAAGCCAACCCACTGTGATTCAAATAGCTCTACCTTTTTGCTATCTGTGTTACTGTGGACAAATTACTTACCTAAGCTTCAAGTTTTTCAGGTATCAAAGGGAGGTACAAATTGCTACCTCCTTCATAAGGCTGTGCAATTTTTAGGAGGTTTTCCATGAAAGCATTTAGCATGTTATAGATCACTGCCTCTCAAACGTCACTGTGCACACACTTCTGGGAATCCTGTTAAAATGAAGATTCTAACTGATTGGGTCTGGGACAAGACTCGCATTTCTAACAAGTTCTCTGGTGAGATCAATTTTGCTATTTCATGAACCAAAATTTGGTAGGAAGTGTCTAAAGCACCTAAAAGTTATTTTTATCTATATTATTTTATTGTCTTGTTATTATTCACTTCTTCCTGCCCTACTATACCCAATTTCAGGTTAAAAATCAGGAACTAAACCCCCATGTCAGCTACTTTATCCCCTTGCTCACACTTTTCTTAATACTTTATTCATAATAAATATTTGTTGGACTAATTAAATGAAAAGTGCTCTCCACTGGCATGTAACATTCACTTTTTTCACTTAGTATCTTACCTAGTAATAGTAGATGAAATTAGTAATCTTTCCTACCACATTTTTTTAGCTTTAGTTGTTTTCCAGTTCCACCCTCCAATTTTAGTTGATATGTTATTTCTTGAAATTCTAATAGCTTCCTTGACTGACCTCTATCACACATGTGTCAAGCTATGTACCAGTCTGCATCCTTATCTAGATTTTGTGGTGTTTTACAAGTAAAAATGATGCACTATTTATATTCTGAGCCTCATCTATTAACACAGCCCTGGCACTTAGATACTTTATGAAACTCTGTGGAAAAGGAAAATAGATAAATGAATCATTGTAAAGAAAGAAAGTGAAAATTTCTCAGTCATGGCCAACTCTTTGCAACTCCATGGACTATACAGCCCATGGAATTCTCCAGGCCATAATACTAGAATGGGTAACTTTTTCCTTCTCCTGGGGATCTTCCCATCAGGGAAAGTCCCTTATAAAAGAACAGCTTTCCAATATTTTGGCATCTAAACTGAAACAGAAAGCATTTTGTTGTTGTTTTTTTTTCTTTTATTATTGACAAGTATTCAAAAAAATAAACAAGTATGAGAATTAGAGTCTTGTCCATCCAAGTTGTTGCCCAAACTCTGGTGGACTGGAAAACTAAGTCTTTTCCAGACTTCCTGGAATATGATGGTAGGCAAGTCTCCTTGAGCTTCAGCTTTGGCGGGAAGGCTCTGAGCAGGTCATAGAGGCCAGCTCTTCTCAGAGTTCCCTAGGGCTGCGTGTCTAGTTGAGGCATAGCTAAGGCAGAAGGTTCTCAGTTTGTTACTCTCCTAGACTTAATTCCTGGAGGCTGTGGGGAAGCAGATTTTAGGTAGCTTTGATGGCAGTTATAGTGCTCTCATCAACTCTTTTCCGAAAACCCAAGACAGACTTAGAGATTGACTAATTGGGGGACCTTGATTTATTATTTTGTTGAAACCTTAGCCTGAAAACCAGTAAATCAAGGAAGAATTTGAACTACACCCTCTGAAATTTTCTATAAACTCTAATCTTCAACTGATGTAATTCAAATTGTTTAGCTGATTTATCAATGTCATAAATTTTCTCAGGGCTATAGATCTCAATCCTGGCTGCACGTTTGAATCACCTGGGGGACACTCTTAAAAAATGCTGGTGCTAGATGAACACAACTGAATTGTGTGCCATCGGAGCCCAAACATCTTTGTTTACTAAAAGCTGTTTAGATAATTCTTATGTGCAGCCAAAGCTGAGGTATTAATAGATTAATTGTGTTACATTATTTATTGGTTGAATAGATATTAAAACTTTATGCCACTACTTTTGAAATCACTAAACTGGAGGAAAGAAAATTATAAGGGAACAGTTCCTTTTGGTTTCTCGTTTCAAAGGAAGCATGGTTCTTGTTGCTAAGGAAACAGTCATCCATTCATGTTGTTCATTCCATCGTTGGGTCACGCCCAGTGCTGATCATGTCAAGACTTCAAGAGAAAAGTATGTTTAAAATCATTTTATAACCAAGTTTCACTGGCTCAAAAAACTGTTGCCATATTTTGTTATATACCCAATGGGGAGGATTTTCTTTCCCTAAGCAGTGAATTATTTTCAAGATGTCTTAAAGAAAAAAATAAAAAATAAAACCTGTGGTACAGCAGGCTGAATGACAATTGTCTTGAGTCTTCTCTGAAATAGTCAGAACCTCTGTCTGTTGTGTGTGAAGGCTCACATTGTAAGACAGTCACAAGGCCTGTACTAGAACAAGGTAAGTGAGGCATCTGGGACACAAATTTAAAGGGGCACTCCTACAAATTCAGAGTACCTCCTTAAATTTTGCACCCTAGGTGGTCCATTCACCTTAACCCTTGTCCCAGTTCTGATAGCACTTCTAAAGTAAAAATATGTTCCCACATATTTTGAGAAGAAAAAAAGAAGTAGTTTCTCTACTTTAAACTTTAGAAACAGAAGGCAATTATCCAGTGTAGTATGGAGCCAAACCTCCAAGGTTAATATCTTTGTTCTTCTGAGAAGTACAATAGGACTTACAATGGCAATGAATTGTCAAGTCCCTAACTATATATCTCAGAGTTGAAATGGGTTCCCAACTGTAATCACCTTGTCAATAGCTTTGCTTTCCCTTCTTTGCTGCCAGAATCCCAACTTTATTCAAGTGTCTACCCATCTCCCATATGATTTATGGATAAATTCTAATTAGTCTGAGCCCATCAGGTTTTTCATTCTCTGTGCCTAAGGTTAGTCAAAGATGAGTATGGGACTCGTTTCTTCACAATGGGACAAGAGAGCAGATCTTTTGAAAACTTTTCTTTTTTTTTCTTTGCTCTTACATAGATGTGCACAGGAGGAAACAGTCCCACTACCTTCAGTGAACAGTTTCTTGTATCTACATGGGATGGTTGGAATCCTAGCAGATATCTCTCAGTCAAGAGGAAAGCCATTTGATGACAAAGGAATACATTAAGGGAACAAAATGAGGAAAACTCTAAGCCTTTGATTTCAATGTTATGCTTCTAAATTGTCCAATGTTGGAGCCATTTTACCCTTTGGGCTGCTTAAAGTGAGGAAAAATGCATCTTCGTATTACTTAGACCAGTTTTGTCAGGTATTTATGTCACTTTTGAAGCATCTAAGGTGTCATTTTCTTATGGTTGATCAACAGTTGCCTGAGCAGTGCTTCGATACAAGAGCAAGGAAGTTTCATTGTTTAACCAAACTGTTCCACAATTTATGGTTAAAATTAAGAACACCTAATAAATGAATGAAATTGCTTAGTTTGTTTAAATGTGACTATATGTGAACTTGGTATCTAAGACTAGAGCTTCTTAATCTTGCTACTATTGACATTCTCAGTTGAATAAGTTTTTATTCTCAGGAGCTTTCCGTGCTTTGTAGGATGTTAAGCAGCATCCTTGGCCTCTACCCACTAGATACCAGTAGCAATCCCTACCTCTGCTTCAGTTTGTAGCAAAAAATGTCTCCAGACCAGACATTGCCAAAAGTCCCGGGGCAGGAAGGTAGGGGAAGGGAGAGCAAAGTTAACCACTATCAAGAACCACTGCCTTACAATCAACTAGCCAGAATAAAAAGGTGCATACAAAGAAAATTAGAACTCTCATTTTTAAAAAGCAGAAAGACAAATATTTAATCAGTTTCTGTTCAGTTCATTAGCAAGTGTTAAAAGTACATTTTCTTTGTTCCAAGATTTGTTACACTTGAAGAGCCCAAAATAGCATCATGGAGGCAGAAACTTTATTTGCCTTAACTGAGGTTATACATTGACCACTGAACAACATGTATTTAAATCGTACAGGTCCATTTACAGGCAGAACTTTTTCTGTAATAAATATTATAGTGCTACGTCATCTAAGATTGATTGAAGCCTGGTTGAACTTGTGGTTGCAGAACCTGGGATATGCAAGGAACCATGGAAACACAGGGCAGATTGTAAGTTTTATGTGTATTTTTGACTGCATTGAGGGTCAGTGTTCCCAAACCCCTGCATTGTTCAAGAACCAACTGTGGTTGTATGTATTAATAGTTCTGTATAATGCTTAAAGCTGTGCCTGGCATACGGTAGACTCAATAAATACTCTAGGTAAATGGATGGATGGATTTTCTCCCCAAAATGGAGAACAATTATACCAAAGAAGTTCTTGCACTGTTGCCAAAGTTCTAGGGCCCACAACAGATTTCCCAACCTGGGGATCTGGCAAAAGGACTGAGAGCCCCCCCAAGGAAACATACTCTTGGAGGGCGCAACAAAACCTTGTGTCCACCAGGATCCAGGAGAAAGGAGCAGTGACCCTACAGGAGACTGAACCAGACTTGCCTGTGAGTGTCCAGGCGTCTCCAGTGGGTGTGGGTCAACAGTGGCCTGCTGAAGGTTTGCAGCACTGTCTACAACAGTCCCGGGAGCCATGGCCTGCTGACATAAGTCCTTTTGAAGGAGGTCGCCATTACCACATTACTCCTACCATAGTCTGGCCTCAGATCAAACTACAGGGAGGGAACACAGCCTCACCCATCAGCAGAAATTCAGATTAAAGACTTACTGAGCATGGCCCTGCCCACCAGAGCAAGAACCAGTTTTACCCACAGCCAGTCCTTCCCACAAGGAAGCTTCCACAAGCCTCTTATCCACATCCATCAGAGGGCAGACAGAATGAAACCCACAATCACAGAAAACTAACCAAACTGACTACCTGGATCACAAAATGTCTAATTCAATGAAACTATGAGCCACACTATGCAAGGCTGCCCAAGACGGACGGGTCATGGTGGAGAGTTCTGACAAAAGGTGGAACTGGAGAAGGGAGTGGCAAACCACCTCAGCATCCTTACCTCAAGAACCCCATAAACAGTATGAAAATGCAAAAATGTATGACACTGAAAGATGAACTCCCTAAGTCAGTACCTATCCATTATGTTACTGGAATAGAGTGGAGAAATAGCTCCAGAAGGAATGAAGAGGCTGAGCCAAAGTGGAAACAATGTCCAATTGTGGCTGTGTCTGCTGGTGAAAGTGAAATCCGATGCTGTAAGAGTAATACTGCATAGGAACCTGGAATGTTAGGTCCATGAATCAAGGTAAATTGGAAGGGGTCAAACAGGAGATGGCAAGAGTGAATATCTACATTTTAGGAATCAGTCAAGTAAATGGACCAGAACGGGCAAATTTAATTCAGATGACCATTGTATCTACTACCGTCAGCAAGAATCCCTTAGAAGAAATGGAGTAGCCCTCATAGTCAACCAAAGACTCCAAAACGCAGTACTTGGGTGCAATCTCAAAAATGACAGAATGATCTCTATTTGTTTCCAAAGCAAACCATTCAATATCACAGTAATCCAAGCCTGCTGCTGCTAAGTCGCTTCAGTCGTGCCCGACTCTGTGTGACCCCATAAGTGGCAGCCCACCAGGCTCCGCCATCCCTGGGATTCTTCAGGCAAGAACACTGGAGTGGGTTGCCATTTCCTAACACTTAATCTTAAGTGGCTTGTTAGAAGTAACTTTGCCTTCTCATTTTATCAGTATAAGAGCGCCTCTTCAAATAGAATGTTTTAATATATTTAATGACTGAAGGTCCCTGTGGAGAGGACAAGAATGTTAAAGATCAAGAAAGTTGAAATGATCAAAGTTGTTGCCCATATGGAAGCTTCCATATATATACCCTAGAGACTTTCTGTGCGTGAATAGTGGGTGCTTGCTCAGTTGTGTCCGACTCTTTGTGACCCCATGGACTGTAGCCCACCAGTCTCCTCTGTCCCTGGGATTTCCCAGGCAAGAATACTGGAGTGGTGTCGCCATGTTCTCCTTCTGAGATTGGCTGAAAGATTGAGGGTCTGGGAACTGACAAGCTCCTCCACCTAAAGATCTGAGGAATGATAAAGCATGGGAATGGAACAGTGGTTCTCACAGGAGCCTGCAATGACATATAAAGATTGATGGATAACTTTTCTCAGTTGCACACAACCATTCCTCTTCCTATGGTGATTACTGATATTATACTCCTTACGCTATGCCAGAATCTGGAGGGCTCTGAGGGACCCAGATTCCATTTGTGTACCTATACTCTCTCCCAGTCCAGAAAATGGCACCTCTGACACTAGGTATTGGCAGAGATTCTTTGCTTGACCCAACTTTAGTTGGGCTCCTGAACCTTGTCCTAGACCCATCTGTGTACTTCCTTGCAAAATATAATATTACCGAGAGCCCTGCTAAGTCAGATTAAAAAAAAAAAAAAAAGAAAAAGAAAACCCATCCTGGACATCTGATCACTTTCCAAATATGATCAAGTTCCTTACCCTCACCACCCCGTAGGTGATGTCTGATCACCTGGCCCCACCTTCACTAAAGAGCTTGTTAGATCAGTTTAGCCAAAGTCTCCCCTTTTACCTTTTAGTAACTTTCCATTCATAGACCTCCCACTTGTCCCTTGGCCATAAGTTACTACTTGCTCATTTGGACTTGCGCCCCCTTCTGTACCTGTCTCTTTTCCCTTATTGCAATAGTCCTGAATAAAATTTGTTTTTGTGGCTTTAACAACTGTTCAGCTATAGCTTTTTTTTTTTTTTTCGATAGTTTGAAGGTGTAGTTAAGGAAGGGGGTTTAGGATTGTTTAGTTTAAATAAGAACCTCAGGTGGTTCTGCTAAGCTTCCTCTTCCAGAACCACTATAATGCTGAGCTAATTTTTAATATATTTCATTCATTCCATACTTTTTCAAGTATTTCCATGTGCTAGGTACTGAAAACATAATGGTAAGTAAGATAGATATAATTCCTGTTCTCATAGAGTTTATCGTCTAGTGATTGACAGTCTAGTGGCAAGAAAAATTAATAAGAAAAATTATAAGCCATGAGAAATTCTGTGAAGGACATGGTGATATCAAATGAGCAGTCAGGAAAGGTGATATTTGAGCTGAGAGTTGAAGGGTAAGGAGCCAGTCTTGTCAAAGACAGAGTGGTTGGGAGGAGAAGAAATGACAAAGGGCTTCAGGCAGAGGTTATGACATATTCAAAGGCAGGACAGATGTCGACATGCAGGAACTGAGAGAAGACCCTGGACCCTGAGCAGATGAATGCCAGATGAGGAGAGGCCAAGTGGCTACCCCTGTGAGTAGTTCTTTGGGCTCCCTTAGGTGTACACAGTTGCCCTGAGCAGGTGCCAGGTAATATCAACGAATATTCATGGGTCACGAATATCTCATGGGAAAGTAGGACTGAGAGTAAGGAGGGGGTTGTCCTGGCATCAACTTTCGGTTTTCTTTGTCTCAGTGATGGACGAATAGAATTCTGCTACATGCTAAGGCGCTTCAGTCGTGTCCGACTCTGTGCGACGCCGTGGACAGCAGCCCACCAGGCTCCTCTGTCCACAGGATTCTCCAGGCAAGAACACTGGAGTGGGTTGCCATTTCCTTCTCCAGAATAGAATTCTCTTACCTGGCTAATGTGTTGATGGCTTGTGCCCTTTATCTTCCTAAGCCTGTATATGCTCTTCAGGGTATCTAGTCTTGAGGATCTGTCAGCAAAATTATTTTGACTTGAAAATAATTTGTGTGAATATTTCTAGCTGGTGTTCCTAGCACTATTGAGAGGAAGACTCAGGAGAAAGGGAGAGGTTAAAAATTTAGAAGAAAGGAGAGATAATTGATGAAGCAAGCTCTTGGTCAGGGATGAGGGGACAGGATTCAGAGCCAAGGAAAAGATTAATTTGTAGGAAGAGTGGGAAGGTGGGGGAACATGGTGTGGACAGATACAGGTGACTTTGTAGGTGTGATGGCAAGAAGTTGGGGTGGTTATTTTATGGCTTCTGTTTTCCAAGGGGAGTAGGAGGTAAAGTCTTCTGCTGAGGAAAAGATGAAGCAAATTGTCCGTTCAATAATTATATGTACACAATATAGAAATTGATAATAGGTATCTGCCATAATGTGAGAGATTCACCACATGACGTGATACATCAACTGCTAGACAGAGAGAAAAATGAATTTAGAAGACACAAGTGGTATTTGAATATTCTTTGAAGAATGCATATTTCAAAAGGTGACGATTGGAAAAACTTATTTAAGGCATGGGAAATAGTGTGAATGAAAGTACATTGGGGAAAGGGAATGCAGTAAGAAATACCTTGAGTGCTGAGCCCATGTGGCGTCCACATGGTGTAAACTAGTGAGGGAGGAGACAAAGGGGGTCAGGCTGTGGGGTGAGGGCCCAAGGCTTTATTCCTGGTAGCAGAATGACATGACGAGGGCTGTGCTTTAGGAAGCTCTCTGATTGCACACTAAGAGAAGGGCCAGAGAGGGAGACATGAGCACAGGAAGGGCAGGCAGGAGGCTATCACAGAAGTCTAGGAAAGAAGTGATGAGGGCTTGGGTAGATAAGAGCGGTAAGAATGGACAGGAGTAAAAAAAAAAAAAAAGACATCATTCAGGGGAAAGCCCAAAGCAGTAGTTTCCCCAAACTCTTCTGTCCCTAATGGTGTTTTCTCTTGTAGTAAAATAGTGTGGTGGTGGGGAGGGGGAGTGCCAAAGCTAGATATATCCAGTTTTTAATTGTTCTAATTCAAAGTTTAGCACACTTGCATTTAAAAAGTCAGGTTCATTTAGATATAAATTGTATGTAATAAAATTCATCCTTTTGAAATGTACCTTCCCTGTTTTCAATGTTCATTTTTAAATGTTTTAATTTTTATTTTTGGCTACACCACACAGCATGTGGGATCTTATTTCCCCAAGCAGAGATCAAACCCATGGCCCTTATATTGGAAGCATGGCATCTTAACCACTGGACTGTCAGAAAAGTCCCTAATTTCAGTGTTAAAATGTTCTTCCTTTAATGAAATGATTGTGAAGATAGATGGTGGTTGTTTTCCTAATGCTTCTGTTAACAAAACAGAATTTGGCATCTCTATTTTCAAATGCCAGAATTTGGGAAGAAATTTAACTGGTCTAAAAAATCTAGAAATCTGGAAGCCACTGAACTCATGGAGGCTTATAAAATGGGAAGTCTGAAAGGCTGGGAGGATGGCAGATGCCAGAGAAAGGAAACATGGAGAGAGACGCTTGTCGGGGGAAAGGACTGAAGTCTTGAAGGAACCCGGAGCTTCTCTAGATTTGCTCCAGACTCCAATTCAGGTGTGGTTTCACCAGAACAGAGGTAAGTGCAGAGTTGCCTTGCAGAGGAAGTAGGAAGCCTGGCTTCCAATCATGGTTCTGCCCCTCATGAGCTGGATAGCCTTGCAGGGATTCCAACAGGCAGACATCTAAGATTCCCCCTCCAGTTGAGATATTTGGACACTGAATTAGACTTTATTTGATCACATCTAATATTCTATGCTTGAGCAACTGGGAAATAAAGCAAATAAGCTTCAATCCAAATTGGTTTCAATTTTACTTGAACCATGGGCTTCCCTTGATAGTTCAGTTGGTAAAGAATCCATCTGCAATGCGGAAGACTGCAGTTTGATTCCTGGGTAGGGAAGATCCTCTGGAGGAGGGATAGGCTACCTACTCCAGTATTCTTGGGCTTCCCCTGTGGATCAGCTGGTAAAGAATCTGCATGCAATGCAGGACACCTGGGTTTGATCCCTGAGTTTGGAAGACCCCCTGGAGAAGGGAAAGACTACCCGCTTCAGTATTCTTGCCTGGAGAATTCCACGGACTATACAGTCCATGGGGTTGCAAAGAGTTGGACATGACTGAGCAACTTTCACTTACTTGAACCACAGGCTTTAACAAGAAAGAATGAACCTGAAATCACCTCAATTTAAGTTTGAGTTTTAGTTTATTTATTTTATTTTTTGGCTGCACCATGCAGCCTGGATGGGGGACTTTCCAACAAGAAATGGAACCTGTGCCCTTTGCAGTGGAAGTGTGGGATCTTAACCACTGCACCACCAGGGGAGTTCTAAGTTTTCATTTTAAAATAACTAGTAATTTTCTTCAGATAGGTTTTGGATTTATTGGTTATTTAGAACTTTTTTAAGTTTTAGATTTATTATTTAGTATTTTTTGGTGCTATTAAGCATGCTTTTTGGTTCAGTCACATTTCATAATTGGTTGATTTGTGTGTGGGACTATTCCATACTATGTTTATACACTGGTGAGATCCTTAATGTTCCTGAACTTTCCCATTAGTTAGCTTTAAATGTTGTTTATATATTCTCTTAGATGTTCTATGTAGACGATTGTGTTACCTGAAAATAAGGGTAGTTTTCAATTCCTTTCTAATTATTATACTTTCACTTACTGTTTTATTACACTGAGTAGGTCTATCAGTGTAATGTCAGTATATGGAGGTGGCAGCAGGCATTCTTATTGATGCTTAACTTCCGTGACAGTGCTTCTAAAGCTTAACAGAGAGTGTGTGTGTGTGTGTATTAAAAAAATGCATATCCTTTCTTAGGTTAAGGGATTTTACTTTTTGTTTTTTTCAAAAATGGGGTGGGAGGTGAGAGAGAGGTACAAGAGGGAGGGGACGTGTATACCGATGGCTGATTCATGTTGGTGTATGGCAGAAACCAACACAGTATTGTAAAGCAATCATCCTTCAATTTAAAAAGTTTTTAAAAACCTATTCAGATGGCATAAACAGAATGGGCAAACAACAAGTTCCTACTGTACAGAACGGGGAACTATATTCAATATCCTGTGACAAACCACAGTGGAAAAGAATATGAAAAAGAATGCATATATATGTACATCTGAGTTACTTTGTTGTACAGCAGTCATTAACACAATGTTGTAATTCAACTATACTTCAATAAAAAATAAATTAAAAATAAATGAGTATTAAGTGTCAAAGAATTTTTTCTGTATTTATTGAAATAATCATTTTTGTCAATCTATTAATTTTATTAATGTTTTACTTAATTTTACTTACCTTTTAATGATCTGACTTAATTCTCCTCCCAGAGAAGTAGGCAGCCTTTAGCTGACTCTGTGGGTGCAAGCTAGTGGTTGAGCAGTCAATCTTGGAGGAATTCTGAGGTGGAAAGATCAGGGCTGGGGTCTAAGCTTCTGCCATTTTCTACAGCTATAGCCCTTGATCCTGCCAGGTGAGCAGCTAATGCTTCTCACAGCCAAGGGCCTGGATCCCTGTCTGAGAGGCTACCATGCGGTTCTGAGCAGCCACTGGAAAAACCACACACCTGCTCCTGCCCTTGTCCCCGTCACAAACTTCCCCCAACAGTGCTGCTCCTGTCCTGTTGTTTGTGCTGCCTGGCCCCTCACTTTGTCAGCTTGACGTGGTGAATTTATTGATAGATTTTCTAATGTATTGATCACTTCTGACCTGGGATTAAACTTGGGCCCCGGCAGTGAAAGTGTGGCATCCTTAACCATTGGACTGCCAGGGAATCCCCGTAGTAGAATCTTTTTTAAAAAATCCTGTATACTTGTATTTGTTTTCGGCTGCGCTGGGTCTTCGTTGCTGCATGTGCTTTCCTCTGGTTGCAGCAAGCGAAGGCCACTCTCTAGTTGGCTGTGCACAGACTTCTCATTGTGGTAGCTTCTCATGCTGTGAAGCGTGGGCTCTGGGGGGTGCAGTTTTCAGTAGCTGGGGCACAGGGGTCAGTAGTTGCTGCTTCCCTGCTCTAGAACGCACGCTCAGTACTTGTGGCACATGGCTTAGTAGCCCTGCAGCAAGGTGGGACCCTCCCAGACCAGGGGCTGAACCCCGTCTCCTGCATTGGCAGGTGGATCCTCCACTGAGCCACCAGTGAAGCTCCCACAGTAGATTCTTAAACTTGTATCTTCCACGGTACTTTCTAGTCTCTTTTTAAGTAACTGAAGCACTTAAATTTTTCTACCTTTTTCATCTTAGCAATAATATACTAACATTTGCATTAAATTTCCCAACCAATAGCAAACATTTTCTGGACTTCATTCTAAATTTTACTGGTATTGCTCATCATTGATTCTTCTTAACGTTGTTTCAGTTCTTGAGTTATTTATTCCAATTCACGAGAATCTTTCTTCTAGTGACTTTTGGAGTTCTGGGTACTGGGTATTGTGTTTCTCTTTCATTGCATACTTGAATTTGTGTTTATTCTGCTTTTTCAGGGAACAGGCTTTTAAAAATTGATGTAGATGCTTCCTGTCATGCTGTTGATCTATTTTTTCTGGCATTGGGGTAAGGGAAATATTTCACTGTAATTGTAATTTTTTTTGGGGGTAGGAGTCTTACCTCTTTCTCAGTCTCTGAGTAGAGATTATTTCCTATACTTGAACTTCAGAAATATCACTCAGGGTATCTTGGTCTATATCCATCTCCATAATCTAGCTTGAATCTTGTTAAGCCCCTTCAGTGGAAAGATTCAAGATTTTTTTTTTGATTAAGAGAAAGGTATTTTTCTCATTTCTTTGATTATTGTTTCTCTGCTGTATGTTTAGTTCTCTTTCTGGGATTCCTTTTATATAAATATATAATCTCATATCTATATTTATGTGAACTATATCTTTTCTCCTTTTCACCTTGGTAGTTTCCCTCTGAGTCCTGGGGAAAATTTTTGAGGTGGTTCTCTAATTCATAGATTTGGTTTTATTCAGTAACTCACTTTCTGTTCACTAGATCAGTCCCCACAAAAGACATTTCCCCAAATCCCCCCCCCCTTTTTTTTTTTGGTGGTTCTGATGTAAAAAGCAAATACTCCTGAAAGGCCCAGACCACCCAAGTACTCATGGTTATATTGGGGTGGGTTTTCCATAGCCTCTTTTTTTGGTGATGACAGAAAGACTGCTGTGTTAGGGCACTGTAGGGACACACTGGGACCAGCCTTATCTGCTTCGCATTTTGCTAAAGCCTGTCGCTGCCTGGGGATCCCAAAAGCTCAGCACACACCTGCAAAGGGAGAAAGAATATCGAGGGTTCTTGAGATGGCATATGGGAGTGACATCTCTCATTCTTCAAATCACATCATGATTGGAGGAGTGGTTTTCTTAAATACATGCAATATGGAAATAACTGTTTATTTTTATTTTGCTCTTAGTGAGGGTAGGAGGAGAAAGAAGGAGAGAGAAGGAGAGAGAGAGAGTGAGAGAGTGCTTGTGTGCTGTGTTGAGGAACAAGGAGACATTTGGAAAAGGAATTTATGGGAAGAACATAAATATCTAATGAGCATTTATCTAGTTACTTGCTATATACTTATGTATATTAGAAACCTTTTCCAACTCACTGATGAATTCTTCAGTAAATTCTTAGTTACTCAAAGTAACAATTGATGTGATTTCATTGAAAAAAATGCTTATCAACATTTTTTCCCTTAGGCAATATCTAATGTGGTAAGATAGCTGTATCCATTCATCTGTCCCTTTATATTTAACAAACATTTTTTAATTGTAGCACAGTTGATTTACAATATCATATTAGTTTCAGGTGTACAATATAGTGTCTCAGTATTTTATAGATTATACTCCATTTAAAGTTACTATAAAATCTTGGCTGTGTTCCCTGGGCTCTACAGTATATCCTTGTTTCTTAATTATTTTATACATAGTAGTTTGTATTTCTTAATCCCTACTCCTGTCTTGCTCCTCCCCTCTTCCTCTCGGGAACCCCTGGCTCTCTATATCTGTGAGTCTGTTTTAACAAACGTTTTTGAGCACCTCCCTGTGTCAGGCACAGTGATGGGCTCCAGAGATGGAGCAGAGAAGACAGTCAAGGTGCCACCCTCCAGGAGCTTACGATCTTACGTAACAAAAGGTCTCTGTTTAAGTGGGACCCGTGCAGGTGGACTAGGGAGGAAGGAAGATTCCCGCTAGGGACTGAGTCCCTGTCCCCTGGGATGTGTCTTGATCATCTTTCCTTTCACCTGTTCCTCTTTACTCTCCTTTCCCCAGGTTGCCTGTAGTTTCTGTTGTCTGTGTATCTCAGATCCTGGCATTTGTTTCCAACCTGTTGACTCTAATAACCCTTTGTTTAGAAAAGCTTTTTATTCTATATTGGGATATAGCCAATTAACAGACAATGCTCTGATAGTTTCGGGTGAACAGCAAAGGGATTCAGCCATATATACATGTTCTGATAACTCTTCGTGAAACACCCTTCAGCTACAGTTTGACACTGATTTCCTAGTGCAGTTCTCAGTTTTACCCTCTGGCCCCCAATATCTGTGGTTGCTGTAAAAACCTACCACTGCCTCCCCGTAGGGTTCTAACAGGTTGCTGAGACCAGCCCTAATTCCCACCTGGCCATTTTATAGGGAGAATCTGAGAGTATCCACCATCTGTCAGAGGGACCTGGTCCAGTCTTAATCCTGGAACACTGCTGTAACCAGTGGCACTAGTGTTAAAGAGCCAGCCTGCCAGTGCAGGAGACGCAAGAGATGCAGGTTCGATTCCTGGGTCGGGAAAACCCCCTGGAGCAGGGCATGGCAACCCACTCCAGTATTCTTGCCTGGAGAATCCCATGGACAGAGGAGCCTGGAAGGGTACAGTCCATAGGGTCACAAAAAGCTGGACGGGGCTAAAGTGACTTAGCACGCACGCGTGTGTGAAAACCCAGTCTGCTTGGGCAGGAAAGGCTGAGTCTGTGTGTACAGACTCTGGGAGGCAGTGCTACACACGGCTCTGGTTCTCTGTCCACAACCCCTGTTTGCCCAGAGCTCTTCACACTGTCGCCAAGGACAGCTGCACACACGGGCTGTCTGCCGTCTGGATGACTGAAACCATTAATCATTTACCAAACCCTAGCTGCAGCCTTTCATTAATTATCACTCTGCTAATGATGTCCCTCAGGAAAAAGGAAAAATAATTCCCCCTCCAATGCAGGCTTGGTGCAAACAGACCATACTTCATAAATGAATCAGGAGTGGGCATTTTGCCATGAGTTCCTTTGAACTCTTCCTGCACAGAGAGAGAGAAGAGCTGAAAGTAGGCGCAACGGGATAAAATGAAGCAGGTGAAGATTCTGTTTGGGTATCAGTGTTAATGTGCCGTTGTTTTGTCTGTTGTTTCAGCTGGGAGCTGGGGGGTCACCTTTACTGAGATGTCTTCCCAGTCTAGGCGCTTGTTGTTTAGTCAGTGAGTTGTATCTGACTCTTTTGCAAATGCATGGACTGTAGCCCGCCAGGCTCCTGTCTGTGGGATTTCCCAGGCAAGAATACTGGAGTGGGTTGCCATTTCCTTCTCTAGGGGATCTTCCCGACCAGGATCTTCCTGACCATGTCTCCTGCATTAGCAGGAGGATTCTCTACCGCTGAGCCACCTGGGAAGCCCCCAGTACAGGTGGAGACTTTTTAAAATGTGGCACCAGGAACTGGACACAGCACCCTTTAAATGAGACAGTCTCATAAAGCCACTGATGTCCTTCGCAGACCATGATACCCACTCTCTAAGAAGGCAGCTTATTTTTCCCTATTTGATCTGATCTTGTTGACCCAAGGAGGACTAAATGAGTTTAAATATATGAACAGTACCTGAACACAGTAAGTATTCAATGCTCCAAAGAATAAAGGAAAGTCTGCATCATTTTCTGTGCTCTGAAATTGTGGCTGGCTTCTATAGGATTTGTTTCAGACATTGTGGGACATAACAGAGGAGTTTCACTATTACATCCGAGCAACTGTTGAGTCCATTCCTGCCCCCACAGCAAGAAGGTATCTGGAAGCATCTGGAAGTGGACTCCCAAATGATGTCTCACATCAAAAGAAGCAGGGGGACTTGAGGCTAAACATGTCAAAATTTTACCAGCCTTTTGGATCCAGTGTGGCTTATAGAATCCTGGACCTGTTTTGGAAGTCTGGCAATTTTTCTGGGTAGGGAGTAGGGAGTATGCATTCACCCAACAAATGTTGGTGTTTGAATAATAAGCACTGTCCTAGGTGCTAAATTTTCAAAAGTTTTTCATTTCTAACTTTATTGCTATTTTTAATGACATTTAGGTAAAATAGAAAATAATGAGAAAGTCATCACTCCTGTTTCTTGCTGAAGGCTTTTTGGTGGTGGTGATGGGAGTGTTCCTTCCTGAATCTTCCCTTGTTCTCCCCCACGTGTGTTCTAGCTGGGGCTGGCTCCTTTGGAATGCTCCCTCTGCTAATGCAATGAGAGAGTCTGGACCTGTCTGTCCCTTGGGAGGCTTCTTCCTCCTCTCTCTCCTAGGTAGGTAGCTTTCGGCCAATCCTGGGACCCTTAAGGGAAAGACTGCCCTCTTTGGGGTGTGTTTCCCCACAGATCTGTCTTTCCCTGTGTCTTTTCACCCTGGTGAAATCTCTAGGACTAAGAGAGGGTATGGACCTAGAGACAGTGGGACAAGAAAGCCACTCAGACAGTTTTTAAATCAGGCACTGTTGTGCTGTACCGTCACTTGGTCATGTTCGACCCTGTGTACTGGAGGGTCGAACCGGCTCCTCTGTCCATGGGGTGGTTCAGGTAAGAATACTGGAGTGGGTCGCAATGCCCTCCTCTTAAATCAGGCTACTCGGGTCAATCTGGGCTTCCCAGGTGACTCAGTGGTAAAGAATCCGCCTGACAATGCAGGAGATGTGAGTTCAATCCGGGTGTCTGGAAAGATCCTCTGGAAAAGGAAGTAGCAACCCATTCCAGTATCCTTATCTGGGAAATCCCATGGACAGAGCAGCCAGTTCGATGGGCCACATCCATGGTATCTTGAAAGAGTCAGACTGGACTTAGTGACAACAACAGCCACTCAGATATCTAGACGAGCCAAAGCGAGATCCTCTGAAATATGGTCCAGTCTATTCATCCAGGGTTCCTCAAAGAAGGTTGGGGGCAAATCTCTAATAATACTCTTTTGGCTTTATCCTCAATATTCAAGTCTTTTACAGGGATCTAACTGGGATTTCTTTGACTTTAGGAGGCAGGTGCTGGAGAGTTTTGGAGTCTCATCCCATTTAAAAAAAATCTCTTTCCTTATTAGATACAGATTGGTGTGTTCTGCAGACTGAGCTGGGTATAGCCTCAGGGGAAAAGCCTTTCATGAAGAGTGGGGCTCCTCCTGCACTGGGAGACCTCTCACAGTGACATTTCAAACCTCACTCGCAGTTGGATGCTACCAGGCAATGCCCACTGTCGAGATGGTCATGTTTGAGTTTTACGAGGAAAGGAAGTTGTTTTTGGCTGAGGGCGGGTTTCTTAGTGATTGCACAAAGAAAACATAGTTGCATTTCCTTGTGGGCAAAGTTTCAGGCAGAGATCCAGGCTCTTGCAGGAGGAGAGATGATAGGTTGAATCTGTTTTTGATAAAATTAGGGATCTGTTTTGGGGCCTGAACAGGCTTATCCAGAACCATGATCTGCAGAGCAGTCTCACTTCTCAGGGACAAGGACACTGCGAATAGGAAGGAGTTCTGCTGTCTGATTAGAAGCATGTAACACTAGCATTATTTCTTGAACCACAACAGGTTCCCCTCAAATTAGACTGGGCTTCTGAGCTCAGTGTCAAGCATTCGACCCTGATCACACTTTTCTTTACCCTGCTTTTCAGTAATCTTATTTCTGGTCTGTCGCTCTCGACAAAGTAGATCTTGTGGCAGAATAAACGAGCAGTGTAAGGAACATTTGTATTCACAGAGTCACAAAGAGATAGTGTACTGAAAACACTGATAACATAATGTTCTGGGCCCTGATGGCCTGGGTTTGAATCCTAGCTCCATTACTGTTTAGATAGATAAGTTGGCCAAGTTACTTAAACCCTCTGAAATCTGTTTTTCTCATCTGTATAAGCGGGGCATGAATAATAACCTTTAGGACTGCTGAGGAAACAGAATGTTAATGTGTATTAGGTACCTAAAATAGTGTCTAAGTATTCGCTTTTCTAAAAAAATGCGATTAATCATTTACTACTTTTTTACACTCAGTAGCTTCCTAGGGACAAGCTCACTGCTAGCTCACCAGAGATAAGCACAATGCCTGGAACATGATACAACTGCAGCTAATAGTTGCTGTATGAGAGAATGTTTTTAAGTGGCTTAAGATTCTTCAAAGTCAGAAAAATGAAATAGTTGAGGAATTCCTGGGTTTTTGCGTCAGGCATGTAGCCAAGGATATGCTGTGTTTCCCGGGTTTCTAAGGGATAGACGTAGCCTGTATCAACAGGCGCATCCTGGCCTTTGTGCTCTGCTCTGTTTGGAGAAATAGAGAAACTTAGAAAATTACAGGAAATAGAAGTGGGAGTAGGAGGGGCTGTGTGCATAGCTCATAAGAGGATGTAGATTCTTTTTGTAAGTAAAGTCTAACAATAAATTCAGAAAATAAATTTTCCTACTGTTTCCAGCTTTTAGGGGCTGCCCACTTTCCTTGGCTAATGGCCTCCCCCCCACCCCATCTTTAAAGCCAGTAGCATAGGCCAAGTCCATCTCGCTGGTTCCCTCTTCCAAGGTCCTCTTTCTACTTTTAAGGACCCCTGGGAATACATTGAGCTCACTGGGTGTTTTTTCCCTGCCTAGCTTGTCCTCTGTGCTCAGGTGCTGGGCTGGGGTGTCTCCCTGCCCTTCCTGCCAGCTGACCCAAGCCACTGGCCTCCACTGTCACTTTTGGCCTGCCTGCCTGCTAAATCACTTAAGTTGTGTCTGACTCTTTGTGACCCTATGGACTGTAGCTCTCCAGGCTCCTGTAGCCATGGGATTCTCCAGGCAAGAATACTGGAGTGGATTGCCATGCCCTCCTGCTGGGGAATCTTCCCCACCCAGGGATCAAAACCCTGTCTCCTGCATTGCAGGCAGACGCTTTACTGCCAAGCCACCAGGAAAGCTCCTACTCTTTCCCTGGTCAGACCCAAAGTCAGGATGCTCAGCCTGTCTCTCATGTTTCCCCATCATAGGTTTGAGATTTGGGGTTTTCTAAAAACATGCTTATGTTCTTAAAATTGAAACTAAATAGACTTTTTTTTTTTTTTTTAAGGAAGGAAATTGGGGCTTTAAATGACTCCAAGTTGTCACTGAGGTATGAGGAAGGTAGGAGGAGGGGAGAAGAGAAGATAAAAGAGAAGAGAAGGTAAAAACATGACGCTCCCAAGAGCCTTGGTACTAGGTTTGGGTATAATAAATGATATATTTGGGGGTTTTATGAGAATAAAATTAAGTAAGCTGCTGGGCAATTGATGACTCAGCCCACTTTGGGTGAAAAAGCACCATCTGTGGACTGATATGGCCTCAGTTATCTCAGCATGATGTAGCCAGAAAAACCCAATAACGTCTACTTTCCATTGTATTTGGCAAGTAAGATGATTGATCATCTCAGCATGAAAGAAGAAATACATGTGCACATGGATGTTGCCTCCAGATATATACGCACTGAAATAATTTTCAGTTTGTCAGTTAAGTAGTGATTGAAACTTTTTCTAGCTCATGAATTTTAGGCTCTTCCCTTTGGAGGGTGAACGAAACTGCAGGGGTCCCCAGGGCCTGAGGAAGCTGAGGGCTCTTTGACCACTGCTGACGTCATCCAGGTTTCTGCTTGTCTTGATTAGATTGAGAATAGCCAAACACTGCTTGTTGAGGCAGCTATTGATTTTTGCCAGGAAGTTCTGTCATCAGTAGTAATTACAATTGTTTTTTAAATTTATTAGATCAGGAATCTAATAAGTTTTCCATGAGTCCTCTCCCCACCTTTTGTTTTATGTGGAATAATCTCACCAAGCTGTTTCTGAGAATGTGGGCCCTAAACCAAGACTTATATATGAAATGCAAACTGTTGCTTTCCTCTTTGCTGATATTCATGGAAACCACCTGCTTAGCTGTGTGGCCTTGGGAAAAACAATTTAGCCGGGCTAATTAGACGTTGTACCTCTTTTTCTATATTTGTATAGTGAGAAAAATATTTGTACCTCGCTCTTCAGTTTTTGTAAAGATTAACCAGATTTATGCACTGAATACTTAGAACCCAAGGACACATAGTAGGTGCTTAAATGTCAGCTTTCACTGTTACTGTTATTGATGAACACATGAAAAGGCATCTGAGACATATATTGTAGAGAATAGAAATGGATCCTTTTAAAGGTTTGTACTGAGGAGGTGCAGAAATGAACAGAGGGTTTGGGGATTAACTGAGTACAGCAAGTTGAATCCCATATGTGTTGAAGATAAAAAGAAACAAACTTGTCTAATTATAAAGCATTGCATATTTATGTAGAAAACATACAATTATACAAAAAGAAAAAATATATCCAAACTCCACAATCCAGAAATAACCACTGTTAACATTCTGATATTTTTTCTCCCAGAGTGTTTTCTTTGTATCTATAAATACATGTGTTTTTTTAAAAAAACATGTTTAAGATTTTGTGCTATGTGGTATTATTTTAATTTTTATGTTTTATTTTCTTTATTACATTTTATATATACATCAAAATAATATGATGTCTATATAACATAAAGCATAATAATATAATGAACACTTATGAATATAATCTTTATTCCTCCTCTCTACCCCTGAGGTAATGACTATCTCAAATTTTGTGTTTTTCATTCCCTTGAATTTAAAATAAAAATGGTTTCTATCTATGTCCAAGTAATATATTATTTGTTCTTGAGTTTTATTTTTAAAAAGCATTATATTGTCTATAATCTACTTAAAATGGATTTATTAAAAAAAAATTAGCCTTCTATTCCCATGAATGCACATAGCTTGATCCATCTTGCATTATTTGACAACAAATCATTTTCACTTTTGTATAGTATTCTGTTGTGTGCTTATACTACACAAAAATCTGTTTTTCTGAAGATGGATGTGTAGGTTTCTAGTTTTTTACTATTACAAAGCTGCAATGAGTTTTTGTGTACTTGTCATATAGGGTAGTTATTTCCCTGATCAAAAAGAAGCTCAGCAAAACCTCAGCAGTGCTAAAAGAAGGAGCACCACTGTGGTGAGCTGGCAACGAGGTGATGCTTGGCTTTTATTAAGTCTCCTAAGTAAATGAGTTATCACTGGAGGAAGCAGGAGCACGCCGTTATGTTGTTATGAGCAGCAACCACCCAGTGAGTGGCCTCCAGACCCCCAGGGGGGCTCACGGAGCTGACAGGTCTGTGGGTGTCTGTGCTGTGAGCCGCCTGCCACCGCCGATCTCCCCGAGGGGAGGCGGGGGATGTGGGCTAGCAGGGACGTGCTGTTCCACACAGGACAGCTATCAGCTGCTGCCAAGTCCCTCATTAGGGACTGCTCAACCTGGCCCTCCCTGGGCAGCAGCCAGTGTTCTCCTGCCGCCGAGGAGGGAGGTGAGGCAGAGGGAGAACCAAGTCCTAGAGTCACCCGGGGACCGAACCAGGATGGGGACATGATGTTCCCGCTGTCTCCTACGGGTCCGTTCTGACGCTTGGCAGCTGCTACCTGTGAGCAGTGGGCGGCCTGTTCTCTGCCATCACTCTCATCCTTTACTCCACTAATGAGCCTCTGGCCCAGGCGACTCGGAAAGTAATTGGCATATCTTTGGTCCGGATGCTGGACTCATTGAGATGGTAGAATAGATGTCAGTGTGCACACTTTCATCTGCTTTAGTGAGGCAGATTTCCTTGGCTGTATCTGCATTTGTATATAATATTGTATTCTTCACCCACCCAAGGATTAGGGGGTAGGACAAGAGAAATAGACACGTCGCTCAAAGATCAGTACCTAGGACCTGAGGAAGCAGTTAGAATCTGACCATTGGAGGCACTTGGCAATATCCAGGCTTTTACAAATATGATCTTAATAGTCCAGTTTTATTGTTTTATTGTTATGCACATGTATTATGTACATGTGCATAACATTGTACACTCAGGTTGGATCAACAAATGACATTTGTTAATGCACTTTTGACATGTTAACTTTCCGTATATAGTAGTCTGTTGTCAGGGTGGATAATAAGTGGGTGGGCATAAGTGGGTGGAGACATTGTTACAAATCAGTAACATCCAGGTTTTGAGGAAGGAGGTCCAACATCATTTCTTGGAGATACTGATCTTTGAGTTGATGGGCTGACCACTCTTCTCTTGGAATGGGGGTGTGGTGCTCAGCGCAGGACGCAGGGGCTGGGGTGGAGCAGAGGTGTCTATCTGCATAGAATAGGATCAGGATAGATAAACACTGCAGCTGCTCCAAGCTGCATCCTCCGTCCACCCTCGGGGAGAAACTGAAGCAGTTTAGCAGTTTTGCCAGGGCCAGAGAAAATCATAGCCTTTCTGTGTATCCAGGTTTTCGGCAGCAGAGGCCCTGGTTTGGATTTCACTTCTGCCTTCTTTATGAGAGATGTGACAGGAGACACAGGGCCCATCTAACTGTCCTTGGGGCCTGCAGCAAACAGGGCTGGAATACCCTGCACTACCCTCCTGCATCCACCAGGCTTGGTCCAATACCCATTAGACCATAGCAGATTGTCCACAGGTTCAGAACGATTACGCAGGACTATCTCTTTCATCTGAACATATCAAAGGATTCTACAAAACTGAACGAGGGTGATGATTTCTTGTAGGCATTTTTTTTTTTTTTGCCCTCTTAGAAATCGCTTTTTTAAAAAGTTAACACGAAGAAATGATTCCCTGGGTGAAATATGACGCACAGCATTTCCCAAGATCCCTGATCATTCATCACAGATCAGGCCACAGGCAGCGTGGGCTCAGCTTCATCCGGAAACTTGCTTCAAGCCTAATTGTTTATTCATTGCAGGGATCATCAGGGTCCAAGAATGACAGGCAATGAGCCTAGTGTGAAGGATGTAGTGGGAGGGAGATGAGAGGAGTTTTTTATGTCTGCCTGTGTTCCAGCAAGAAGGCTATTGCAGCCTGGAGACAGCTCTCGTATTTACTCTGTTAAGTGTTTGAATGTCCTCTGTTGACTTGTGATTGAGATAAATGTGTTACATGTCTGTTAAGATTTTTTAAAAAATGAAAGAGCTCCCGTATTGTTAGGGCATCGAGGCACTCAGAAAGGCCAGTCAGGACAGCACCTCAGAGGAGCATGTGAGTGCCTGCTTATCATTGCTGGGGCCCTACCCCATAGCATGATTGGGGTTCTCAGGGCAGAGGAAATGGGACAGTGAAAAGACTATAAACCGACGTGAGGCAGTGATGCAATGAGGAAGGGGGCCAAGATACTCTTGGTTGCATCTAAGTGTCCAAAGTATAAATCAGAGATTTACCAAGCTAATGTAAGGGAAGGAAGAACCAGCCCCTAAGAAAGGAGCCTGCAGTGGATAGCTGAGGGAGCTGAGGTCTCCATTTCAGTAGCTTGGGACTGGGAGCTGGGCTCCACCCTCAGTGGAGTTCCATCTAGTAACTTAGGACATGAACATGAGGCCGGGGCTTCCCAGCTGACTCAGCGATAAAGACTCTACCTGCAGTGCAGGAGATGCAGAAGACGCGGGTTCAGTCCCTGGGTCGGGAAGATCCCCTGGAGGAGGGCATGGCAACCCACTCCAGTATTCTTGCCTGGAGAATCCCATGGATAGAGGAGCCTGGTGGGCTACAGTCCATGGGGTTGCAGGGAGTCGGACATGACTGAGCGACTTAGCACACACACATGAGCATTAGGCCTACCAAGCAGTCTGACCAGACAGTCTGGAGATAAGCTAAGCACTGTTTGTTTCTTCTTAGACACAGGCAGCAGAGCACCCTGATGGACCAGCTGCTATAGAAGGAGCTGCTAAAACATTACTCTCCAGCCCACAAGCCTCAGGCCCTGTAGCTGGGCCAAGCAGGGTCAGACAGCCTGCCCTGCAAAAGGAAGGAGAGAAAGGCCTCTCTCTTATGCCTGGAATTGTCTCTGAGGTTAGCAATGACTTCACTGCAGAAGGTCTGAAAGGCCTTTCTCCTTCCCCCACACTGTGCTTCGGCATAGCACCCTGCCTCCTCTCTTGGCACATTCCGCATTTCCTCTCTGTCTCTTCGGTGGCTCGCTTGCTCTTCCCTGGATCTCTTTACTCTGCCCTGCCTTAACTGTCAGGCTCCCAGCTGTTCTTGATCTGTTTCTCATCTCTCTCTCTGATCTCTCTTTGTGTAATGTGGCCCATTCCCACGGCTCTTGTATCAGTCAGCTGGGGCTGCTATAACAAATGATCACAACAGAATATTTGTTTCAACAGTAGAAATGTATGTTCTCACAGTTCTGGAGGCTACAAGTCCAAGATCAAGGTGCCAGCATGGTCATTTTCTGGTGAAGATTCTCTTTCTGGCTTGTACACAGCTGCCTTCCTGCTGTGTCCTTACGTGGAGGAGAGAGAGAAAGAATGCAAGTGTTTCCTCTTATATGGGCACTAATTCCATCACGGGGACCCAGCCTTGTGACTTCATTTAAACCTAACTCTTCCAAAGGCCCCATCTCCAAACCCCATCATGATGAGGGCTAAGGCTTCAATATATGAATTTAGGGGGCATGCCAATCCATAGCAGCTCTTGGTGATTTCTTAATGCACATTCTTACCCCAGAGTCTCAGCTAAGCAATCCATCTATAGTTCGGACTGAAACAAATTGACATAGTTGGGCTCCATCAATTGAACTCCTGGGGATGTCACGGAACGCATTATCTTCTGTTCAAACCAGCCCCTTCAGCCATGTTTCCTAGGGTAATTCACGGTAGCACACTTTGGGGCACAGACTCCTCTCGGGGCACTTGGGTTTGATTTCCCTCTCAGGCCTGACATTGGGTGGTCCAGAGCAGCTGTCCATCCAGGGCTGGGCTTCTGAGCACAGCAGTTATTACAGTTGGCCCCCTTCCTCCATATCCACAGGTTCCACATCTCTGGATTCAATCAACCACAAATTTAAAACAGAAGAAAAATTCCAGAAAGTTCCAAAGAACAACACTTGAATTTGCCACACACAGGCAACTGTTTAGCTAGCACGTTTGCATTGCATTAGGTATTATAAGTAATGTAGAGATGACTTAAAATCTGTGGGAGGATGTGAGTAGGTTATATACAAATATTATGCCATTTAAAACAAGTGACTTGAGCATCTTTGGGTTCTGGTAACCATGGGGGTCCTGGGAACAATCCCCCCAGAAACTGAGGGGTGACTGTAACATACGCAAGACCGTGGCCACATCTCATCCTTCTTGTTCCTGTCTCTTATACACATCTCGGGGGTGCTCAGGGAGCTCTGGTACTTTATGTTTCAAGGTGGGAAGAATTCAGTGAAAGGCAACGTTTAGATAAGAAGTGATTGAACAGAAGAGGACGCTTGTGGGGCTTACAAGCAGGTGAGTGAGAGGCTCTGTGCCCCAGGAACTTAGTAGGCTACAGTTTATAATCGAAGAAAAAAGTGAGAATGGGGAAAAGACCACCTTCTTCCCTTTTTTTGAGTAGATGTCATGTCCCATATTGGATGGGGTGGTTTTCTTGTCTTTATATGGTCAAGCTGGACTGCCATGGCACAATGGAAGGTCACCTTTTCCTTATGCTTTTGTTTGTAGGGTGTGCAGAGGAGTGTGTCCTAGGAATCGTTAGCTTACTGAGCTCACTGGGCAGGGTGGGGTCTCATGCCTCCATTGTTTTATTGTTTGGGGCACGTCTCATGCTTCAGCGACACGATTTTGTTGCCAGGCAAGCCTGCTTGGTTTTGTGGTTAAGCAAACCTGCTTTCTTGAGTGACCATTAACTTACAGGGATCTCCCACATTTTTTCCTTACTTTCTATCCACTGGTGGGATTAACTATTTCCTTACCTACCTTGTCCCTTTACCCCGTCCCTATCACAGCTGTCTCACTTCCTTTTAGACAGAGGGAGGCTATCTGTCATGATCTACAGTGCCAACTTGGTAGTATAGTCAAGATTCCACATGTACACGGACCTGATTGTCAGGCAGCTTTTTGTTTTGTTGGTCAGCTTATCCATTTCTGTGCTGATATCACACCTTTTAATAACTACAGTTTTATAATAAACCTTGGTATCTGCTAGGACAGTCCCCTCAACCAAGTTTTCTTCAGGAGTGTCTTTGTTCTTCCATATGCATCTTAGAACTGGCTTTCTAAGACCTCTGAAAATAAATCTGTTGGGATTTTGATTAATTTTATTGAATCTGTAAATCAGTTTGGATTATATTGATATCATTATGACATTAAGTTGTCTTATTAAACATGGCATATCTCACTGACTGTTTAGGTATTCTTTAATGCATTCCAATGAAACTAAAAATTTTTCTCCTTGTAGGTCTCATATATCACTTTTAGGTTTATTTCTGAGTATCTTCTGTTTTTTATAATTCTTATAGACAGAAAATTTTTATTTATATATTTTTGCATCCCATGGCTTATTTATTTTATACCAAAAGCTTGTACGTTAGTAAGTAAAAAAGTTTTTTAAATTTTATATTGGAGCGTATTTAATTTACAATATTGTGTTAGTTTCAGGTGTAGCAAAGTGATTCAGTTACACACATACACATATCTGTTTTTTTTCAGATTCTTTTCCCATATAGGTTATCACAGAGTACTGAGTAGAGTTCCCTGTGCCATAGCAGTCCTCACTGGTTGTCAGTTTTATATATAGTAGTGTGTGTATTTTAATCCCAGCCTCCTAATTTATCCCTCCCCCACATCCCTTTGGTAACTATGTGTTTGTTTCTTAAGTCAGTGTGTCTGTTTCTGTTTTGTAAATAAGTTCATTTGTGTTTTTTTTTTTTGAGATTCCGCATATAAGCAGTATCATATATGTGTCTTTATCTGAATGGCTTACTTAGTGTGATAATCTCTAGGTCCTTCCATGTTACTGCTAATGGCATCATTTCATTCTTTTTAATAGTTGAATAATATTCCATTGTATATATGTACGACATCTTTTTAATTGATTCATCTGTTGATGGACATTTTGCAAATAATGCTGCTATCCACATAGTGAGTGCATGTATCTTTTTGAATTATAATTTACTCCAGATGTATGCCCAGGAGTGGGATTGCTGGGTCATATGGTAGCTCTACTTTTAGTTTTTTAAGGAATCTCCATACTGTCTCCATAGTGGTTGTACCAATTTACAGTCCCACCTAGAGTGTGGGAGGGTTCCTTTTCCTCCATACATTCTCCAGCATTTATTGTTTGTAGACTTTTCGGTGATGGCCATTCTGATTGATGTGAGGTGACACCTCACTGTAGTTTTGATTTCCTTTTCTTTAAAATTAGTGATGCTGGGCATTTTTTCATGTGCCTGTTGGCCGTCTATATGTCTTCTTTGGAAAAATGTTTATTTAGATCTTCTGCCCACCCTCCTTTTTTTTAACTGTGTTTTTCTTTTCATGTTGTTATAAGAGACAGCACCTCACTGTAGTTTTGATTTCCTTTTCTTTAAAATTAGTGATGTTGGGCATTTTTTCATGTGCCTGTTGGCCGTCTATATGTCTTCTTTGGAAAAATGTTTATTTAGATCGGCCCACCCTCCTTTTTTTTAACTGTGTTTTTTTTTTCATGTTGAGCTGTTTGACCTCCTTCCCCAATCTTTCTGTGATCTATCATTTACTTTTTTAAAATATAAATTTATTTATTTTAATTGGAGGTTAATTACTTTTACAATATTGTATTGGTTTTGCCATATATCAACATGAATCTGCCACAGGTATACACATGTTCCCCATCCTGAACCCCCCTCCCTCCTCCCTCCCCGTACCATCCCTCTGGGTCGTCCCAGTGCACCAGCCCCAAGCATTCAGTATCAAGCATCGAACTTGGACTGGCGATTCGTTTCATATACGATATTATACATGTTTCAGTGCCACTCTCCCAAATCATCGCACCCTCTCCCTCTCCCACAGAGTCCAAAGGACTGTTCTATACATCTGTGTCTCTTTTGCTGTCTCGCATACAGGGTTATCGTTACCATCTTTCTAAATTCCACATATATGCGTTAGTATACTGTACTGGTATTTTTCTTTCTGGCTTACTTCACTCTGTATAATAGGCTCCAGTTTCATTTACTTTTAAGATTCCTCAGATAGATGTCCCATACATTCTGGCCATGGTTTATAGCTGCATTCAGTGAGAGATGATACTAATGTGTTTGCTCCATCTTGCCTGGAACCAGGACCATATTCTCATTCTTGAATGATAGTCTTGTTGGGAATACAGCTCTAAATTGATAGTTAGTTTTATTTTTCTTCTAACTATGCATCGTTCTCTGACTACTTTTCAATGTCTTCTCTTGTCTTTCTGGTTCTGTGTCACTACAACATATCTAGGTGTGGATTTCCCACCCCCCCTCCTTTTTTTGGGATATGTTGTATTGTAGATTCATGATTATCACCAGTTCTGGAATCTTTCAGTCACTATCTCTTCAGACACTGCCTCCTTTCCATTTTTGGTATTCTTTTCTTCCCTTCATACTGATGTTAGATATACATTTGTGTATTAATCATGGTTTTTATTTTTTATATTTCCTAATGCTTTGATGTCTTGGGACTTGCTGACCCAGGAGAGATTCCCCCCGTCAGGGATAGCTAGTTCCTAGAGATAGTGAATGACTCACCTGGGAGTGTGCTACTCACATGGGGACTAACCATTCAAAGCCCACAGGCCCCACCACCTTCTCTGCTGAACTCTTGCCCTCCTGCCCTAACCCCCCGAGGCGAGGTACCAGACAAGTAGAGACCTCCTATACACCATAGTGCCCTGAAATTATTCAATGTGGCCAACCCTAAGCTTGCCTGCCCTGCCCACCTACTCCTTCCTAAGGAAACCATAATAAAAGCCCTTGCCTGTATTTCCTCCTTGCTCCCTCCAACCTCTAACCAACCCAGGGCTTCCCTGTGTGGTCCAGCCTGGCACGTTATGCCTTCTGTTTCTCGGGATCTGTGGGTGAAACAATTTCTTCCTTCATGATAGTCATTTCTGTGTCTGCATTTCCTACCGGACCTGATTAAGACACATTCTCAAACATTTAAACCTTCTCAGTCTATCCTGCATATCTCCTTTCAGCCTTTCATATTTTCCATACACGAACCTCTCTGTGATAGAGAGGTAATCTCTTAACCTCTGTTTTCCAGTTTACTAATTCCTTTCTTATTTTTGTAAGTTCCATTTGTTCTTTTTCAAATGCGCCTGCTATTCCTTATGGTATCTTGATTTTTTGTTCACATTTCAAATTCTCTTATTCATTTATTTAGGTATTTTCTGTATAGCTACTCTATGTTCTGAGTCTGAGAGTTCCAGTACTGTCAGCCTTTAGGGTCTAAATCTATTGTGTTTCCATTGGCTATGTCACATTATGGCTTAATTTCTCAAGTGCTTGCTTAGCTTTGTGAGTTTATTGCTTGACCTTAATTCTGTTGGCCTAGACTGAAGTCATTTGAGCGTATGAGATGCTATGGACATGGAGCTACTTTACCTTATTGTGAAGTGAAGAATGAATCTTACCTGAGAAGTCTGGCCTCCGCTGCTGGAGGATGGTCTCCTAGTCTTTGGAATACTATGTTTGATAGGAACATTTAGATTTTATCCTGAATGTTTTCCCACCCTTTCTGCCATCTTCCCTCCCTTTTCACCACCTCTTTTCAACCCTAGTGGGTTTTGTGTGCTTGTCTGCTTGGCAGCGTACCCCTGTTGATTTTGGCTGGACTTGAGGCTCCTCACTGTCTAAGCACCAGGATCAATTTCTTAGATGGAGTTTCCCCCTTGACCTGATGCTGAGCACCTGCTCTGCCACGTGAGGAATTCCATTTCTAGGTCTGTCTTTGGGGCTTCACTGGCCAGTTTCAATGTACCTTTCCAATCCTAGTTGCATCCTGAAGTGTAATATCTGAGTTAATAGTGCTATCTTAGTTATAATCACCGGGGAGAACTCTATTCAGGTCGTAGAGTACCATGCCTTATGCTGAGTCCACGGGAGAAGCAGGGTAAATAAGCAGTAATTCCCAGAATGGCTGCATAGACATGGGGATGTTTGTCTAGGGTTGATGACAACAACAGTGATGATGTCAGTAGTAAGGGAAGGAACACTGCTTCCTCTTCATCCCACTCAGGAGCACTGACCTTCGTCCACCTCCTCAGGGGCTGAAGCCTTGCTAATCTGATGATGGAACTGAGTCCCAGACAATGACTTATGTGTGCGGGGGGCTTTGTGTCTTGAAAGGTGCTATTTTTGGGTCCCCTGCCTCTCTTGTTCTTTTCCATTCGCCTGACTGTAGAATTTGTAAACGGCCACGTCTTCCTCTTTCATGTTGAGTCTAAGGAGTCGGATAGTTGGACCCTGCGGGGCTCTGAGGCTCGTCTTTCTCTTTGGTCCCCTCTGTAAGTGCTTCTGAACTTGTTAATTCCTAGATCAAGTGTATGAGGAAGAGTGAGGCCAGTGAAGGTCTGTCTCAAGGAGAATCTACTCTGCATTTTTCTCAGAGCTCTTTTCAGAATGTCAAGCATTTGAGAGCTGTTCATAAGTTGTTTTAAAATGCTCATTCTGCCTCTGCACCTTGCATGTACCTTCCTAGACTCTTGCAGTAGGGAGTGGATGTGATTGCAGGGCAGAATTTGTCATTTCTGGGTCTCTGACCATATGAACGAGAATACAGGCAAAACCAGTTATTACCCTTCTCCCTAATAATCACTACGAGGCAGGAACTCATCATGCGGTTACGGGTTCCAGCGCTGAGTGGTCACCACTGCTGTTCCTGAGGGAGAAGGAACTAGGAGGGCAAGGACAGAGAGACTGAGCTGACAGAAGTGAGGCTCTGGCAATCGGAATGCTGTCCATTACAGAATGCCTGATGCAACTTCCCTGCGTCACCTCCAGAAATAATTCCTTGTGACCCAAGGTCCAGTCTCACCCAAAAGAGGGATAATTTATTTTTAATTTTTTAATTGGAGGATAATTGCTTTACAGTGTTGTGCTGGTTTCTGCCATACAACAATGCAAATCAATCATAATTATATCTATATCCCCTCCCTCTTGAACCTCCCTTCCCCCTTGCACCCCATTGCTCCAGAGTCATCACAAAAATGCCAGGTTGGACTCCCTGTATTATATAGCATCTTCCCACTAGCTATCTGTTTAATACGTGATAGAGTAAATATGTGAATGCTACTTTCTCAATTTGTCCCACTGTGACTACCCTGTAGCTCAAAAAGTAAAGAATCTGCCTGCGATGCAGGAGACCCTGGTTCAATCCCTGGGTCAGGAAGATCCCCGGGAGAAGGGAATGGCAACCCACTCCAGTATTCTTGCCTGGAGAATTTCAAGGACAGAGAAGCCTGGCAGGCTGCAGTCCGTGGGCGCAAAGGGTTGGACATGACTGAGCGACTAATATTTCACTTCACTTCACTTCTCCTTTCTCTGCTGGGTTCACACATCTGTTCTTTACATCTGTGTCTCCATTCCTTCCCTGCAAATAGGATCATCAGCGCCGTTTTTCTAGATTCCATGCTGCTGCTGCTAAGTCACTTCAGTCGTGTCC
>SJYX01015022.1:12844-24110 GCA_006410675.1 Oreotragus oreotragus | reverse complement strand
TTCCCTATCCTAGCTATTGTAAGTAGTGCTATAATGAACACTGGGGTACATGTGTCTGTTTCAGTTGTGGTTTTCTCAGGATATATGCCCAGTAGTGGGGTTTCTGGGTCATATAGTAGCTTTTTGCTAGTTTGCTGAGAGTTCTCCACACTGTTCTCCGTAGTGGCTGTATCAATTTATATTCCCACCGACAGTGCAGTCAGGTTCCCTTTTTTCCACAGCCTCAGGAGAGGGACAATTTAAGTGACACAAAACAAGATGTCAAGTGGAGAGAAGCAGGTTAAAAGACAGACCTAGAGCTGAACTTTCCCCACCGCTTGGGCAGGCAGAAGTGTTCCCTGACCAGTCACCCCACTCACACCCGTTGGCCATGAGCCTCTCAGTAACTCCCTGATCAAAAAGAAGCTCAGCAAAACCTCAGCAGTGCTAAAAGAAGGAGCACCACTGTGGTGAGCTGGCAACGAGGTGATGCTTGGCTTTTATTAAGTCTCCTAAGTAAATGAGTTATCACTGGAGGAAGCAGGAGCACGCCGTTATGTTGTTATGAGCAGCAACCACCCAGTGAGTGGCCTCCAGACCCCCAGGGGGGCTCACGGAGCTGACAGGTCTGTGGGTGTCTGTGCTGTGAGCCGCCTGCCACCGCCGATCTCCCCGAGGGGAGGCGGGGGATGTGGGCTAGCAGGGACGTGCTGTTCCACACAGGACAGCTATCAGCTGCTGCCAAGTCCCTCATTAGGGACTGCTCAACCTGGCCCTCCCTGGGCAGCAGCCAGTGTTCTCCTGCCGCCGAGGAGGGAGGTGAGGCAGAGGGAGAACCAAGTCCTAGAGTCACCCGGGGACCGAACCAGGATGGGGACATGATGTTCCCGCTGTCTCCTACGGGTCCGTTCTGACGCTTGGCAGCTGCTACCTGTGAGCAGTGGGCGGCCTGTTCTCTGCCATCACTCTCATCCTTTACTCCACTAATGAGCCTCTGGCCCAGGCGACTCGGAAAGTAATTGGCATATCTTTGGTCCGGATGCTGGACTCATTGAGATGGTAGAATAGATGTCAGTGTGCACACTTTCATCTGCTTTAGTGAGGCAGATTTCCTTGGCTGTATCTGCATTTGTATATAATATTGTATTCTTCACCCACCCAAGGATTAGGGGGTAGGACAAGAGAAATAGACACGTCGCTCAAAGATCAGTACCTAGGACCTGAGGAAGCAGTTAGAATCTGACCATTGGAGGCACTTGGCAATATCCAGGCTTTTACAAATATGATCTTAATAGTCCAGTTTTATTGTTTTATTGTTATGCACATGTATTATGTACATGTGCATAACATTGTACACTCAGGTTGGATCAACAAATGACATTTGTTAATGCACTTTTGACATGTTAACTTTCCGTATATAGTAGTCTGTTGTCAGGGTGGATAATAAGTGGGTGGGCATAAGTGGGTGGAGACATTGTTACAAATCAGTAACATCCAGGTTTTGAGGAAGGAGGTCCAACATCATTTCTTGGAGATACTGATCTTTGAGTTGATGGGCTGACCACTCTTCTCTTGGAATGGGGGTGTGGTGCTCAGCGCAGGACGCAGGGGCTGGGGTGGAGCAGAGGTGTCTATCTGCATAGAATAGGATCAGGATAGATAAACACTGCAGCTGCTCCAAGCTGCATCCTCCGTCCACCCTCGGGGAGAAACTGAAGCAGTTTAGCAGTTTTGCCAGGGCCAGAGAAAATCATAGCCTTTCTGTGTATTCAGGTTTTCGGCAGCAGAGGCCCTGGTTTGGATTTCACTTCTGCCTTCTTTATGAGAGATGTGACAGGAGACACAGGGCCCATCTAACTGTCCTTGGGGCCTGCAGCAAACAGGGCTGGAATACCCTGCACTACCCTCCTGCATCCACCAGGCTTGGTCCAATACCCATTAGACCATAGCAGATTGTCCACAGGTTCAGAACGATTACGCAGGACTATCTCTTTCATCTGAACATATCAAAGGATTCTACAAAACTGAACGAGGGTGATGATTTCTTGTAGGCATTTTTTTTTTTTTNCTGGGGTACATGTGTCTGTTTCAGTTGTGGTTTTCTCAGGATATATGCCCAGTAGTGGGGTTTCTGGGTCATATAGTAGCTTTTTGCTAGTTTGCTGAGAGTTCTCCACACTGTTCTCCGTAGTGGCTGTATCAATTTATATTCCCACCGACAGTGCAGTCGGGTTCCCTTTTTTCCACAGCCTCAGGAGAGGGACAATTTAAGTGACACAAAACAAGATGTCAAGTGGAGAGAAGCAGGTTAAAAGACAGACCTAGAGCTGAACTTTCCCCACCGCTTGGGCAGGCAGAAGTGTTCCCTGACCAGTCACCCCACTCACGCGCGTTGGCCATGAGCCTCTCAGTAACTCCCTGATCAAAAAGAAGCTCAGCAAAACCTCAGCAGTGCTAAAAGAAGGAGCACCACTGTGGTGAGCTGGCAACGAGGTGATGCTTGGCTTTTATTAAGTCTCCTAAGTAAATGAGTTATCACTGGAGGAAGCAGGAGCACGCCGTTATGTTGTTATGAGCAGCAACCACCCAGTGAGTGGCCTCCAGACCCCCAGGGGGGCTCACGGAGCTGACAGGTCTGTGGGTGTCTGTGCTGTGAGCCGCCTGCCACCGCCGATCTCCCCGAGGGGAGGCGGGGGATGTGGGCTAGCAGGGACGTGCTGTTCCACACAGGACAGCTATCAGCTGCTGCCAAGTCCCTCATTAGGGACTGCTCAACCTGGCCCTCCCTGGGCAGCAGCCAGTGTTCTCCTGCCGCCGAGGAGGGAGGTGAGGCAGAGGGAGAACCAAGTCCTAGAGTCACCCGGGGACCGAACCAGGATGGGGACATGATGTTCCCGCTGTCTCCTACGGGTCCGTTCTGACGCTTGGCAGCTGCTACCTGTGAGCAGTGGGCGGCCTGTTCTCTGCCATCACTCTCATCCTTTACTCCACTAATGAGCCTCTGGCCCAGGCGACTCGGAAAGTAATTGGCATATCTTTGGTCCGGATGCTGGACTCATTGAGATGGTAGAATAGATGTCAGTGTGCACACTTTCATCTGCTTTAGTGAGGCAGATTTCCTTGGCTGTATCTGCATTTGTATATAATATTGTATTCTTCACCCACCCAAGGATTAGGGGGTAGGACAAGAGAAATAGACACGTCGCTCAAAGATCAGTACCTAGGACCTGAGGAAGCAGTTAGAATCTGACCATTGGAGGCACTTGGCAATATCCAGGCTTTTACAAATATGATCTTAATAGTCCAGTTTTATTGTTTTATTGTTATGCACATGTATTATGTACATGTGCATAACATTGTACACTCAGGTTGGATCAACAAATGACATTTGTTAATGCACTTTTGACATGTTAACTTTCCGTATATAGTAGTCTGTTGTCAGGGTGGATAATAAGTGGGTGGGCATAAGTGGGTGGAGACATTGTTACAAATCAGTAACATCCAGGTTTTGAGGAAGGAGGTCCAACATCATTTCTTGGAGATACTGATCTTTGAGTTGATGGGCTGACCACTCTTCTCTTGGAATGGGGGTGTGGTGCTCAGCGCAGGACGCAGGGGCTGGGGTGGAGCAGAGGTGTCTATCTGCATAGAATAGGATCAGGATAGATAAACACTGCAGCTGCTCCAAGCTGCATCCTCCGTCCACCCTCGGGGAGAAACTGAAGCAGTTTAGCAGTTTTGCCAGGGCCAGAGAAAATCATAGCCTTTCTGTGTATCCAGGTTTTCGGCAGCAGAGGCCCTGGTTTGGATTTCACTTCTGCCTTCTTTATGAGAGATGTGACAGGAGACACAGGGCCCATCTAACTGTCCTTGGGGCCTGCAGCAAACAGGGCTGGAATACCCTGCACTACCCTCCTGCATCCACCAGGCTTGGTCCAATACCCATTAGACCATAGCAGATTGTCCACAGGTTCAGAACGATTACGCAGGACTATCTCTTTCATCTGAACATATCAAAGGATTCTACAAAACTGAACGAGGGTGATGATTTCTTGTAGGCATTTTTTTTTTTTTTGCCCTCTTAGAAATCGCTTTTTTAAAAAGTTAACACGAAGAAATGATTCCCTGGGTGAAATATGACGCACAGCATTTCCCAAGATCCCTGATCATTCATCACAGATCAGGCCACAGGCAGCGTGGGCTCAGCTTCATCCGGAAACTTGCTTCAAGCCTAATTGTTTATTCATTGCAGGGATCATCAGGGTCCAAGAATGACAGGCAATGAGCCTAGTGTGAAGGATGTAGTGGGAGGGAGATGAGACGAGTTTTTTATGTCTGCCTGTGTTCCAGCAAGAAGGCTATTGCAGCCTGGAGACAGCTCTCGTATTTACTCTGTTAAGTGTTTGAATGTCCTCTGTTGACTTGTGATTGAGATAAATGTGTTACATGTCTGTTAAGATTTTTTAAAAAATGAAAGAGCTCCCGTATTGTTAGGGCATCGAGGCACTCAGAAAGGCCAGTCAGGACAGCACCTCAGAGGAGCATGTGAGTGCCTGCTTATCATTGCTGGGGCCCTACCCCATAGCATGATTGGGGTTCTCAGGGCAGAGGAAATGGGACAGTGAAAAGACTATAAACCGACGTGAGGCAGTGATGCAATGAGGAAGGGGGCCAAGATACTCTTGGTTGCATCTAAGTGTCCAAAGTATAAATCAGAGATTTACCAAGCTAATGTAAGGGAAGGAAGAACCAGCCCCTAAGAAAGGAGCCTGCAGTGGATAGCTGAGGGAGCTGAGGTCTCCATTTCAGTAGCTTGGGACTGGGAGCTGGGCTCCACCCTCAGTGGAGTTCCATCTAGTAACTTAGGACATGAACATGAGGCCGGGGCTTCCCAGCTGACTCAGCGATAAAGACTCTACCTGCAGTGCAGGAGATGCAGAAGACGCGGGTTCAGTCCCTGGGTCGGGAAGATCCCCTGGAGGAGGGCATGGCAACCCACTCCAGTATTCTTGCCTGGAGAATCCCATGGATAGAGGAGCCTGGTGGGCTACAGTCCATGGGGTTGCAGGGAGTCGGACATGACTGAGCGACTTAGCACACACACATGAGCATTAGGCCTACCAAGCAGTCTGACCAGACAGTCTGGAGATAAGCTAAGCACTGTTTGTTTCTTCTTAGACACAGGCAGCAGAGCACCCTGATGGACCAGCTGCTATAGAAGGAGCTGCTAAAACATTACTCTCCAGCCCACAAGCCTCAGGCCCTGTAGCTGGGCCAAGCAGGGTCAGACAGCCTGCCCTGCAAAAGGAAGGAGAGAAAGGCCTCTCTCTTATGCCTGGAATTGTCTCTGAGGTTAGCAATGACTTCACTGCAGAAGGTCTGAAAGGCCTTTCTCCTTCCCCCACACTGTGCTTCGGCATAGCACCCTGCCTCCTCTCTTGGCACATTCCGCATTTCCTCTCTGTCTCTTCGGTGGCTCGCTTGCTCTTCCCTGGATCTCTTTACTCTGCCCTGCCTTAACTGTCAGGCTCCCAGCTGTTCTTGATCTGTTTCTCATCTCTCTCTCTGATCTCTCTTTGTGTAATGTGGCCCATTCCCACGGCTCTTGTATCAGTCAGCTGGGGCTGCTATAACAAATGATCACAACAGAATATTTGTTTCAACAGTAGAAATGTATGTTCTCACAGTTCTGGAGGCTACAAGTCCAAGATCAAGGTGCCAGCATGGTCATTTTCTGGTGAAGATTCTCTTTCTGGCTTGTACACAGCTGCCTTCCTGCTGTGTCCTTACGTGGAGGAGAGAGAGAAAGAATGCAAGTGTTTCCTCTTATATGGGCACTAATTCCATCACGGGGACCCAGCCTTGTGACTTCATTTAAACCTAACTCTTCCAAAGGCCCCATCTCCAAACCCCATCATGATGAGGGCTAAGGCTTCAATATATGAATTTAGGGGGCATGCCAATCCATAGCAGCTCTTGGTGATTTCTTAATGCACATTCTTACCCCAGAGTCTCAGCTAAGCAATCCATCTATAGTTCGGACTGAAACAAATTGACATAGTTGGGCTCCATCAATTGAACTCCTGGGGATGTCACGGAACGCATTATCTTCTGTTCAAACCAGCCCCTTCAGCCATGTTTCCTAGGGTAATTCACGGTAGCACACTTTGGGGCACAGACTCCTCTCGGGGCACTTGGGTTTGATTTCCCTCTCAGGCCTGACATTGGGTGGTCCAGAGCAGCTGTCCATCCAGGGCTGGGCTTCTGAGCACAGCAGTTATTACAGTTGGCCCCCTTCCTCCATATCCACAGGTTCCACATCTCTGGATTCAATCAACCACAAATTTAAAACAGAAGAAAAATTCCAGAAAGTTCCAAAGAACAACACTTGAATTTGCCACACACAGGCAACTGTTTAGCTAGCACGTTTGCATTGCATTAGGTATTATAAGTAATGTAGAGATGACTTAAAATCTGTGGGAGGATGTGAGTAGGTTATATACAAATATTATGCCATTTAAAACAAGTGACTTGAGCATCTTTGGGTTCTGGTAACCATGGGGGTCCTGGGAACAATCCCCCCAGAAACTGAGGGGTGACTGTAACATACGCAAGACCGTGGCCACATCTCATCCTTCTTGTTCTTTGCTGTGCTTAGTCACTCAGTCGTGACTGACCCCATGGCTGTAGCCTGCCAGGCTCCTCTGTCCATGGGGATTCTCCAGGCAAGAATACTGGAGCGGATAGCCTTTCCCTTCTCCAGGGGATCTTCCCAACCCAGGGATCAAACCCAGGTCNGTGCTTAGTCACTCAGTCGTGACTGACCCCATGGCTGTAGCCTGCCAGGCTCCTCTGTCCATGGGGATTCTCCAGGCAAGAATACTGGAGCGGATAGCCTTTCCCTTCTCCAGGGGATCTTCCCAACCCAGGGATCAAACCCAGGTCTCCCACATTGCAGGTGAATTCTTCACTGTCTGAACCACCAGGGAAGCTCTCTTCCTTCTCCGTAAGCTGACTGACTCTTTAAGCCTACTTCTCAACCCTAGCTTCATATTTAAAAAAATATGGATGCCTGGGCTCCACCCCAGGCCAATGAGTCCATCTCTCTGGGGAGGGGCCAATGGTTCTACGAGTTGCCCAGTGAGAGTGCAGAACTTAAGTCACTCCACCTGAGGACTTAGGTAAGCTGTCTTGTGGATGCTATAGCAGCAGTTTGGAGACCTGGAACAGCAAACTTCCAGGGCTTGCTCTGCATCTCTCCCTCCTCCCCTTTCTTTCCAGGTCGTCCGTGTCCTAAATCTTGTTTCCTACTTTTGGCCCCGTTCCTTCCCTCTGGGCTTGTCAACTCATCCCTATTCCCTGGATTGACCATGGCAATCTCTAAGGACTTTAACTTGGACCCCTTCTAGCACCTTATCCCCTGGTGGGCTGATCTGGTCTTGCTTAGAACCCCCTCCTCCCATCCCTCTATCACCAGGAAGGTCTAGAAAGTCCTTTGCTAGCCTCTTAAGGAATTACCAACATTACTGTACACACAGAGGAGGTCTAATACACACCGTTGCTGTCTGAGCCCAAAACTGATTTTGATTATTATTGAGTGATGCTGATAAAACCGGCAGCTATTTTTAATGATCCATTTCCTTCTTTTTTTGGGTAGGTTATTAGAAGAGGAAAGAAGAGGCATGTGGCATTTGCTGGCGGAGATAGCCAATTTATTATCTGGTAGTTTTCTGTGCTTTACTGTAGGTGTACAACATAGAAAAGGGGCAGTATGCTAACCCCAGGGTTGGCTTGGACAAGAGTTTAATTTAGATGGTTGCGTCAGATTATGTTTGCTTTCTGAAAACTGACTGCACTTTGAGACCCCCCACTTAACAACAGTAAATCTTAAGAATTCAGGATTAATAAGAACCAGGGAAGCAACACAGTAGAAAAATTGGCAAAGATATAAACAAGTGGTTCACAGAATAGGAAATAAAAAATGACCAACAGACAATTAAAGAACACTTACCATTCTAGTAATCAGTGAAATACGAATTAAAAGATAGTAAGACATTTATTTCAGTAAGTCAAAGATGTTAATGGACAATTAACATAAAAAGAGATACACACTGACCAAGAAACATAAAAAGATGCTCCTTGGCACTAATCAGCAGGAAACTACAGATATAGAGACACCATTTCTCACCAGTCAGATTGGTGAAAATTACTATGTTGGCAAGGATATGGAGAAATAGATATACAAGGACATGTGATATACTGCAGGTGGGATTGCAAATTGTATTCTGGAGGGCAACTTATCAGTATGTATCAACAGTTTCATCAGCATATGTTGAAATTTTCATCACTTTGAAAATTTACTTTGCATCAGAACTGTCTTATAATTTCATTTTCTCCTGAAGCATCTTATCAGAGCAAGTTAGAACAACTGTAGGCTAACGAGTGACGTTTCAGTAAAACTTCATTGGATGGTGCTCAGTCATTCAGTCATGTCTGACTCTTCGCAGCCTCATAGACTGTAGCTTGCCAGTCTCCTCTGTCCATGGGATCTTCCAGGCAAGAATGCTGGGGTGGGTTGCCATTTCCTTCTCCAGGGGATCTTCCTGACCCAGGGATCGAACCCACGTCTCTTGTGCCTCCTGCATTGGCAGGCGGATTCTTTACCAATGCACCACTTGTGTAGTTCATATAATTTGCACATATCATTACATATCATTCTTCTTTTGACTTTCTCCCCAAAAGCATTAAAAAAGGTAAAAACCAATCTAATCTTGGGGTGGTGGTTTGATCTCTAGGTCATGTCCAATCCTTGCGACCCCATGGACTGTACCCCGCCAGTCCATGAGATTTCCCAGGCAAGAATGGTAGAGTGGGTTGCTCTTTCTTTCTTCAAGGGATCTTCCTGACCCAGGGACTGAACCCGCATCCCTGCTTGGCAGACAGATTCTTTACTGCTGAGCCACGAGAGAAGCCTTGGGGGCTGTACAAAAACAGATAGTGGGCTGGATTTGGCGTGCAGGGCTTAATTTGCCAAACTTTGTTTTATATTATTACTTGTTTCTTAAAAGTTAGAAATTGCTCTAACACTATTTAAAGCTAACTTTAAAAACTAACCATTACCCAAAACAAACCATTAAAGATCAACTCCAAAGCAAGCAAGGTCCGTTCTGTTTTTGAACTTATCATTTGTTAAACAAATGCTAGTGTTTTAAAAATTCTATCTTATGATCCATTCTTGTGCATTCTTTCCTTGGAATTAGTCCCCAAGTCCATTTTGTCACTCCTGTTCATAAGTCATGGATTAGTATCAAACTTGGACAGTTGATGAACAGCTGGGGGAGTTCACTCATAATGTCATCAGTTCAGTTCAGTTGTTCAGTCGTGTCCAACTCTTTGCGACCCCATGAATCACAGCACGCCAGGGCTCCCTGTCCATCACCAACTCCCGGAGGAGTTCACTCAAACTCATGTCCATTGAGTCAGTGATGCCATCCAGCCATCTCATCCTCGGTCGTCCCCTTTTCCTCCTGACCTCAGTCCCTCCCAGCATCAGGGTCTTTTCCAATGAGTCAACTCTTCACATGAGGTGGCCAAAGTACTGGAGTTTCAGCTTTAGCATCATTCCTTCCAAAGAACATCCAGGGCTGATCTCCTTTAGAATGGACTGGTTGTGGATCTCCTTGCAGTCCAAGGGACTCTCAAGAGTCTTCTCCAACACCACAGTTCAAAAGCATCAATTCATCGGTGCTCAGCTTTCTTCACAGTCCAACTCTCACATCCATACATGACCACAGGAAAAACCATAGCCTTGACTAGATGGACCTTTGTTGACAAAGTAATGTCTCTGCTTTTTAACATGCTATCTAGGTTGGTCATAACTTTCCTTCCAAGGAGTAAGCGTCTTTTAATTTCATGGCTGCAGTCACCATCTGCAGTGATTTTGGAGCCCCCCAAAATAAAGTCTGACACTGTTTCCACTGTTTTCCCATCTATTTCCCATGAAGTGATGGGAACCGATGCCATGATCTTCGTTTTCTGAATGTTGAGCTTTAAGCCAACTTTTTCACTCTCCTCTTTCACTTTCATCAAGAGGCTCTTTAGTTCCTTTTCACTTTCTGCCATAAAGGTGGTGTCATCTGCATATCTGAGGTTATTGATATTTCTCCCGGCAATCTTGATTCCAGCTTATGCTTTTTCTAGCCCAGCGTTTCTCATGATGTACTCTGCATATAAGTTAAATAAGCAGGGTGACAATATACAGCCTTGATGTACTCCTTTTCCTATTTGGAACTAGTCTGTTGTTCCATGTCCAGTTCTAACTGTTGCTTCCTGACCTGCATAATGTCATAGCTGTTTCCCAGATCTGGCTGCTAAGCAGCAAACTGGTCAGCATCTGGATGGTGGGCATGGTCTCACGTTTCAACTTCCCTGGTGGCTCAGCAGTAAAGAATCGACCTGCAAGGCAGGAGATGTGGGTTTGATCTCTGGGTCGGGAAGATCCCCTGGAGAAGGAAATGGCAACCCACTCCAGTCTTCTTGTTGGGGTAATCCCACAGACAGAGGAGCCTGGTGGGCTACAGAGACCGTGGGGATCACAAGAGTTGGACATGCCTTAGAGGCTAAGCCACCACCATAGCCGAGACGTTCTATCCACAGTTGGGATCATTCTGAAGATGGTCAATTAAGTCCAAGCCCAGTGGGCTTATTTTAAGTCACTGGCTCAGTTCTCAGCTAGTGAACTCAGCTGAGAAGTGGCTCATTCTCACACATCTGGGGAAAAAAAACCCTGTAGCATCGTGCGACCACATCCTTATTTTCAGAGTGAAGGAATTCTGTCGAAAGAGTTATAGCTCCATTAATTTCTGAGACTTGGGCAGCTTCTACATCCTGAGCAAGTTTCGGGAGGTTGTCCTCCTCAGCCTGTTAACAACAGGCTTCCTCTAAACTTTCTTCTTATGGTGGCCAAGACAGCCAGCTGATTATTCTGGCTGGTGGTGAGCTCCAGGTTCTAATCAATATACTGAGGATTTGGATTTACAAGGAGCTCTGCAGACCATGGAAAAAGCAAGAGAGTTCCAGAAAAACATCTATTTCTGCTTTATTGACTATGCCAAAGCCTTTGACTGTGTGGATCACAATAAACTGTGGAAAATTCTGAAAGAGATGGGAATACCAGACCACCTAACCTGCCTCTTGAGAAATCTGTATGCAGGTCAGGAAGCAACAGGTAGAACTGGACATGGAACAACAGACTGGTTCCAAATAGGAAAAGGAGTACGTCAAGGCT
>SJYX01015022.1:0-10923 GCA_006410675.1 Oreotragus oreotragus | reverse complement strand
GTGGTCATGTATGGATGTGAAAGTTGGACTGTGAAGAAAGCTGAGCGCCGAAGAATTGATGCTTTTGAACTGTGGTGTTGGAGAAGACTCTTGAGAGTCCCTTGGACTGCAAGGAGATCCAACCAGTCCATTCTGAAGGAGATCAACCCTGGGATTTCTTTGGAAGGAATGATGCTAAAGCTGAAACTCCAGTACTTTGGCCACCTCATGCGAAGAGTTGACTCATTGGAAAAGGCTCTGATGCTGGGAGGGATTGGGGGCAGGAGGAGAAGGGGACGACCGAGGATGAGATGGCTGGATGGCATCACTGACTCGATGGACGTGAGTCTGAGTGAACTCCGGGAGTTGGTGATGGACAGGGAGGCCTGGCGTGCTGCGATTCATGGGGTTGCAAAGAGTCGGACACGACTGAGCAACTGAACTGAACTGAACTGAACTGCAGACCATAACCAGAGTGCTAAAGATGCTGCTTTTCTCTTTTAATAAAACTAAATGGTAATATTCTGAAAACCGGTGGAATGCAAACGTTAGGGTTTTATCCGAGAAATTCTAACCAAAGTCAAAACTATTGTTCTTCAGAACCATTTCTGAACTTTGAACAAAATTTCATGTAATGCAACTAAACAGGAAAGAACAGGAAGAAGATCTTCATGGGACTGGCGTTAAGCTTCTTGAGTTTATATGTGGTCAGTCAGTGAAGCTGAAATTCTTTCACATATTATTTGTAATAATTGAGAAACAGTATGATGATATGGCAAGCAGGTATAGAGGAGACAAGAGGCTTTGATTTTGGGTGGTATGTCCTTCTTGCTGGTGAGTTGAAGAGCATTGCTGAGGCTAATCTATACTCTTTATCATATGACTGGTTAACACCAAAAGACAGGTATGGTCCAGGACCCTCTTTACCTTAACTGTGGACTTGCAGACATGGATACCTTTCACATCGACCATCTCACTGCCCTCCGATAGAGGCTATTCTTGAGCTTATATGAAGTTTTTCCTTTCGTCCAAATCTCGCACGTTTGTGTGGACAGGATGACACTCCTCAATTTTTTCATTTACTGGATCATGCCTGCTTGCTGTTAGACTTCCATGGGTGGAGCATAGCAATAGTTGTGCAGGGTGTATATTTGGAGGAAATAGTTACAGGTGAGGGTCCCTTTCCACCCTGGCTCAAAATACCTGCATCTGAGTCATAATCATACACATAATCCATTGTGTATGCCCCTGATCTCTTATGCATCGTCTTGATAAGTTGACTAGTTTTACAATGGCATGTTTCATCACCTGTAATCATTCAGCCAAGCACTCAAGCACTGGACATTGGTTGGATGGGCAGCATCAAGCTGTGAATGTGAGATCAAAGAGTTTAGCAGCAGGTACTCTCTGAGCTTGCATCATTGCATGTTGTCCATCAGTCAGCTACTTCTTGAAGGAAAGACTGAGACAATCTTCATTCCCTCTTCTGCAGCACTTAGATGGTGTCCACATCGACTTCTTCAGGATTGCCTTTGTCATTCAGAGAAGAAGCTGTGTTGTGGGACCAAAATGGATCCCAGAGTGGAGGTGAGGTTTTTTTTTTTTTTGCTGTCAATGGTAAACAGCTGCTTTACTTTAATGAGCTCCATGGCCATACCTGTATCTCTCAAATCAGTGTGAGCAGCCTTTGTCCGGGGAAGGCAATGGCACCCCACCCCAGTACTCTTGCCTGGAAAATCCAATGGACGGAGGAGCCTGGTGGGCTGCAGTCCATGGGGTCGCTAACAGTCGGACAGACTGAGCGACTTCACTTTCACTTTTCTCTTTCATGCATTGGAGAAGGAAATGGCAACCCACTCCAGTATTCTTGGCTGGAGAATCCCAGGGATGGGGGAGCCTGGTGGGCTGCCGTCTATGGGGTCACACAGAGTCGGACACGACTGAAGTGACTTAGCAGCAGCAGCAGCAGCAGCCTTTGTCCATGAGGGCTTTTGTAGGTCCATTGTAAAGCTCTCTTCAGACATCCTCACGGGAACAGGCTCTGCCTATCACGGCAGTCTGAGTCATCCCAGTCCTGTCGGATCTGAGCTTCTTGAACTTTTCTCCATTTCTGCTACTCCGAGCTTATCATTCTCAAGGTCAGGTTGAGAAAGGGTTAAAACCACATTAAAACTTTTAACTGTGTATATCTTTTGCCCAGCCATTTTACTTCCTAGAATTTATTGTAACAAAGCATTTACAAATACACAGCTATTTGCTGTATTATTTATCATAAAGATTATAAATAATCTAAATATCCATCATCATGAAAGTGATAGTGTGAGTGAAAGTGAAAGTCACTCAGTCATGTCTGACTCTACGACCCATGGAATTCTCCAGGCCAGAATATTGGAGTGGGTAGCCTTTCCTTTCTCCAGAGGATCTTCCCAACCCAGGAACTGAACCAGGGTCTCTTGCGTTACAGGTAGATTCTTTACCAACTGAGCTAAAGGGAGATGTTATCCATCATCATGGGAGTGCTTAAGTGAACAATGCGAACATATAGGGAATGTTACACAGCATATGCTGAGTATGAGGTAGACCTAAGCGTCTCTAAAGTTGCATGAACAGTATCGGAAATCTATTGTTGAATGAACAAAAGGCAAGTCACAGTTCAGTAGGTATAATCTGATGTCAAATCTGTAAAGTAAAAATGATCAGTGATGACAAAATGAAACTATATTCTTTGATAAGTATGTGTGAAACCCAAGCATAGAAACATGCCTATAATAATAAAGCCAAATTGGCAGTGATGGTTATTTTTGTGACGAGCCTGGGATTTAAAGGTTCTGGCAAATAGTTAGCTGTGCTGCTGCTGCTGCTGCTGCTAAGTCGCTTCAGTCGTGTCCGACTCTGTGTGACCCCATAGACGGCAGCCCACCAGGCTCCCCCATCCCTGGGACTCTCCAGGCAAGAATACTGGAGTGGGTTGCCATGTCCTTCTCCAAGTAAGTATCATTTAATATTTTTACTTTGGTAATGCATTTGTGCCTTTCTTTGTATAATTAAAAGTGGATAATAACTTTTAAAAGCAAAATGAATGAAATGAGAGAGATGGATTAAAAAAGAACTCAATGTTGAGAAACAGGCAGTTCCGTGGACTCCACTCTGCCCTCCGCACGTGCAGACAGCCCCGTAGAGACCCCCACGCTGCCCCGGCACCCTCCACTCACATTATCCAGGCCTGTTCAGGAGCCGCATGTCTACCCTGGAGTCAGGGTTGCCAGTTCTTGGCTGGAAAGTTAAGAGAGAGACGGTGATAATAACTGACTTTGTTTAGCACGAGGGACATGAAGAATGGGAAGGAGATGCAGGGGAAAAAAAAAAAAAAACTTTTCTTGTACCCCTGTGAGGTTTATTGACTGGGGTGCTGCAAATTAGATAGTCAAAAGACAGATTAACAGGAGAAAAACAATCAGAAGTTTGTTAATGTGTGCATCTGAGTACGCATAGGGGAAAACTCAGTGATGAGCAACTCAAATAGGGGTTAGAACTTGGGCTCGTAATAGCACCTTAACAAAGAACAATAAATTTGTGGAGAAGTAACAAATAAAGGAAAGGGACTTTGTGCTTCTTGTGTGTTAGTTGCTCAGTCATGTCCAGCTCTTTGCAACCCCATGGAGTGAAGCCTGCCAGGCTCCTCTGTCCATGGAATTCTCCAGGCAAGAGTACTGGAGTGGGTTGCCATTCCCTTCTCCAGGGGATCTTCCTGACCCAGGGATGGAACCTGGGTCTCCTGCATTGCAGGCAGACTCTTCACCATTTGAGCGACTAGGGAGGCCCAAAACAACCTTACACAACAACAGACTGACAAAAATGAATTCATTTCAATTGAGCTGATACCTGCTTGAATATATTATTGTATTCAAAAACTCTCAGTACTGATCTATAATATTGTGTATTCACAAAGCATGTGTTGTTATGCACACAGAATACAATCAGATCCTTGTCTCCTTTAAAAAGAAATAAAACATAAAAATAAACTGTGTGTTCCATGATCTGTGTACTTTGCACTCTAATGTTCCGCGATAGTTTCGTTCCAAAATGTCCATGTATCCAAAGCAGTCACTCATTCGAGACCCATGCAGGGCTGCTTCTGTTAGGAAAACCGGCACATCTTGAGTCTGGGTGTGCTGTAGAATGTCTTGTTGTAGATGTCTGAATATAGCTATACAGACATACACTTGATAATCTGGACCAAGGCAAACACAGGTAGCAATGCAATGGCAGATTTCTATCCAGTCTAAGTAGTTCCAAAAACACTGAGTTATCCATCGCAGGCAAATCTGTGATGGTGCAAAACGAGACACGTGAAAAGCTGAAAACTGGCACCTTCGCTTTCAGAAAGTAGTATTTGGTGCAGCAAATTGTAGGCAGGTAAATATGCAGGGGAAACTAATAGGAGATGCTGCTGCTGCTGCTGTTAAATCGCTTCAGTCATGTCCGACTCTGTGCGACCCCATAGACGGCAGCCCACCAGGCTCCCCCGTCCCTGGGATTCTCCAGGCAAGAACACTGGAGTGGGTTGCCATTTCCTTCTCCAATGCATGAAAGTGAAAAGTGAAAGTAAAGTCGCTCAGTCGAGTCCAACTCTTGGCGACCCCATGGACTGCAGCCCACCAGGCTCCTCCGTCCATGGGATTTTCCAGGCAAGAGTACTGGAGTGGGGTGCCATTGCCTTCTCCAAATGGAAGATAAGGGTTGTTTTAATGCGGTTTGTTATGTAGCTGCCACTGCAGGTGTCTCTGAGGTGAATCTGGAATTGTCTCCAGTGATTAAGAATTGTCCTGCCCTTCCTCGCAGAGAGAGAGGGAGAGCTGAGATTTTTTTTTCTCAAGTCTGTTTCTTCTCAACTGTCTTCAGCTCAAAACAATCCTTGTTATAGAGGCATATTTTGAGGTGGCATACTCTGAACTCCTTCAGAGATAATCTAAGGCAAAAGACTTAAGACCCTCTGTGCTGAGAGAGAAATAAAGGCATTATTCTCAAGTACGAAGAAGGTAGTGCCGTGAGCAGGAAGCACGCAAACGTCCTCTCAGATTTATCCTCATAACCCCTATTCCCAAGAGCCTGCATAGTCACTGTTTCCAGACTTACAGCGTTCAGCAGGGCTGGATTATCTTTCCTTCACCAGCTCTGGCTCTGTAGTCTGACGCACATAGGAAGGAGCGGGGAGCAGGCCCGCTCTTTGGGGTCATGGAAGTCTTTGACCTCACCATGAACCTGCTCATCCCTTCGGACTGCAGTCTTGAAATCGGGTATGATTTGAGTGGTCCTGGTCCCTTCAAGTCCTGGCCCTGGCCCTGAAGAGACTGGTCCTCTGCTGCCCTCTGCAGTACAAAGACAATACTGCACGTTGTTTCAAGTCTGTTTCTTCTCAATTGTCTTCAGCTCAAAACAATCCTTGTTATAGAGGCATATTTTGAGGTGCCATACTCTGAACTCCTTCAGAGATAATCTAAGGCAAAAGACGTAAGACCTTGTGTGCTGAGAGAGAAATAAAGGCATTACTCTCAAGTATGAAGAAGGTAGTGCCGTGAGCAGGAAGCACGCAAACGTCCTCAGATTTATCCTCATAACCCCTATTCCCAAGAGCCCGCATAGTCACTGTTTCCAGACTTACAGCGTTCAGCAGGGCTGGATTATTTTTCCTTCACCAGCTCTGGCTCTGTAGTCTGACGCACATAGGAAGGAGCGGGGAGCAGGCCTGCTCTTTGGGGTCATGGAAGTCTTTGACCTCACCATGAACCTGCTCGTCTCTTCGGACTGCGGTCTTGAAATCGGGTATGGTTTGAGTGGTCCTGGTCTCTTCAAGTGCTGGCCCTGGCCCTGAAGAGACTGGTCCTCTGCTGCCCTCTGCAGTACAAAGACAATACTGCACGTTGTCTAGGGGCTTTACCTTTTCAAGAGGCAACAACTGTGTTCTAACAGACACCAAGCAGCTTGGGTGGTTTTTAACTTTTCACCCAGATGTTTCAGCTGGTGATTTTCGTTATTGGAAATTCCTTTACTTTCTCTAGTTCTAGTATTCTAATTTCTTTTGTACATAATGCATGATTATATACGAAGTTTCAGTGGACTGAATGGGCCCCTCAAAATTCTTATGTTGAAATTCTAATCTCAATGTGATGGTATTAGGACAAGGGGCCTTTGAGCAGTAATTGAGGGCAAAGCCCTCCTGAATGAGATTAGTGTCCTTATATTGGGTTGGCCCAAAAGTTCAATCAGGTTTTCCACAAGGTGTTACAGGAAAACCCAAACGAACTTTTGGGCCAGCCCAAGGAAGGCAGCTCCAGCGAGGTCTTTTGCCCCCTTCAGCCTGTGAGTACACAACCAGAAGCTGGCAGTCTGCAGCCTGGAAGAGGGCTGGCATCTTGATCTCGGACTTCCAGACTCTAGAACAGTGAGAAGTGAATTTCTGTGGTTTATAAGCCACCCAGTCTGTGGCGATTTGATAGAGCAGACCAAAGTAAGACAATCACTTCATTCAAGATTTCTGGAATTCATGATTCAGATGGTAAAGAATTCACCTGCAATGCAGGAGACCTGGGTTCAATCCCTGGGTCCGGAAGACCCCTTGGAGAAGGGAATGGCAACCCACTCCAGTATTCCTGCCTGGAGAGTCCCAGTGACAGAGGGGCCAAGCGGGCTACAGTCCATGGGGTTGCAAAGAGCTGGACACAAGGACATGAGTCTGAGTGAACTCCGGGAGTTGGTGATGGACGGGGAGGCCTGGCATGCTGTAATTCATGGGGTTGCAAAGCACTGAACACGACTGAACGACTGAACTGAACTGAAGCGACTAACGCTTTCACTTACTTTCAGAGAATAAGTACCATGCCAGTGACACCTGGACCCCTGTTGATATTTTCCATCTTCTTCATCCCTGACTACTCACATGGGATGGCATTTCAGGACCATCTGAGTGCATATGGGGTATATGATGTGTTCCGGTGAGCGGACTGCTGGTACTGGTCACCCAACTTGGCTTCGCATAGGTACAAGCGCTACCTTCCTTACGTCTTGATAGTGGCTACGATTGGTCAGCAGGTGTAATGGTGTTAATGGCTGAAGGTGGAGTGGAAGGACTGGCACCCAACAGTTCAAAAGACAGTTTGTGTGCAGTGGTGGATTGGCTGGTTACTCCACAGTCAACAGAGTCTTTCCATGTGGGACAGTGAGAGTGAGCCAGAGCCTCTTTCTGCTTTCTGAGAGAGACCATGTCAGTCTGCTGAAGCCCAGCGACTTATTCCTCAGTCCGTCTCTACTGATGGTGTAGCTGGACTTTTGTGAGTCTCCTCTTACCATTGTATTATTACCAACGTAGTCCTTTTCTTTTTGTTAGCTCTTTAATGGAACTTGGGAGGAGGTGTAACAAATGCTGCTGCTCTGACGCCATGATACCTTGTATATCATCATGGGTTTTTATTACTGTAACAATGAAATATTTACAATCGATAGGTCGAAATTTACAGTGCTAGAACCACAAATGGAGAGCTAAGAAAGGGGGTAGGAAACATTCAGAGGCAAAAATTTTTACATGATTGAGATGTTAAAATGCACCCATAGATGGAGGTGCTTAGGTTAAATGTCTTCTATTTTTATTATCAACTGGAGATGTCTGTACAGCTCTGGCATAAGACCTATGGGGTGTTTGAACACAGATCTTTCAAATTCCCAAAGAAATTTTGTGTGGCTTATTGCAAAATTTGATTAATTAAAAATGTGTCTGCATTCCAAGTAAGCAAAAGAAGGCATAAAGACACCCTTCCTTTTTTCCTGTTAGTAAGTTTCCCGTTAAGCATTGCGCCATTTCTCTTTTCAGTTGCTGTTCAGTTGCTAAGTTGCGTCTGAGTCTTCGTGACCCCACGGACTGCAGCGCTCCAGGCTCCCCTGTCCTCCATTATCTCCGGGAGACTGCTCAAATTCATGTCCATTGAGTTGGTGATACTATCTAACCATCTCATCCTCTGTCGCCCACTTCTCCTCCTGCCCTTAATTTTTCCCAGCATCAGGGTCTTTTCCAATGAGTCAGCTCTTTGCATCGAGTGGCCAAAGTGTTGGATCTTCCGTATCAGTCTTTCCAATGAGTATTCAGGGTTGATTTCTTTTAGAATGGACTGGTTTGATCTCCTTGGTGTTCAAAGGACTCTCAAGCATCTTCTCCAGCACCACAGCTTGAAAGCATCATTTCTTCGGCACTCAGTTTTCTTATGGTCCAAGTCTCACATCTGTACATGGCTACGGGAAAAACCATAGGTTTGACTTATATGGATCTTTGTTGGCAAAGTAACATCTCTGCCTTTTAATGTGCTGTTTAGGTTGGTCATAGCTTTTCTTTCAAGGAGCAAGTGTCTTTTAATTTCATGGCTGCAGTCACTATCTGCAGTGATTTTGGAGCCCGCGAAAATAAAGTCTCTCACTGTTTCCATTGTTTCCCATCTATTTGCCGAGAAGTGATGAGATGGGATGCCATGATCTTAGTTTTTTGAATGTTGAGTTTTGAGCCAGCCTTTTCACTCTCTCCTTTCACTTTCATCAAGAGGCTCTTTAGTTCTTCTTCACTTTCTGCCATAAGGGTGGTGTCATCTGCATATCTGAGGTTATTGATATTTCTCCTGGCAATCTAATTCCAGCTTGTGCTTCATCTGGCCTGGCATTTCGCATGATGTACTCTGCATATAAGTTAAATAAGCAGGGAGACAATATACAGCCTTGACCACTCCTTTCCCAGGTTGAAACCATGTTCCATGTTTGGTTCTAGAGGTTGCTTCTTGACCTGCATACAGGTTTCTCAGGAGGCAGGTCAGGGGGTCTGGTATTCCCATCTCTTTCAGAATTTAGGGAAGATAGTATAGCATATGAAATGTGGTGATGATGGTTTGGTCACTAAGTCATGTCCGACTCTTACATGAACAGTAGCCCCGCCTGGCTCCTCTGTCCAATAAAGGATGGAATAGCACCTAAGTACACATGCTGAGTGGGCTTGTGTGTTCCAGACAAAAACAGAAGGGACCCAAAGAAAGGTATACCCAAAGAAAATATTTTAAATTACATGAGTGTAAAGCTGCAATCAAGAGTGCCAGGAGAAATATCAACAGCCTCAGGCATGCAGATGACACCACTCTTATGGAAAAGAGGAACTGAAGAAATTCTTGATGAGGGTGAAAGAGGACAGTGAAAAATCTGGCTTAAAACTCGACATTCAAAAAACTAAGGTCATGACATCCGGGTCCATCACTTCATGGCAAATTGATGGGGAAAACATGGAAACAGGGGCAGATTTTATTTTCTTCGGCTCAAAAATCACTGTGGACAGTGACTGCAGCCATGAAATTAAAAGACATTTGCCCCTGGAAGAAAAGCTGTGACAAACCTCAGTTCAGTTCAGTCACTCAGTCGTGTCCAACTCTGCGACCCCAGGGACTGCAGCACGCCAGGCCTCCCTGTCCATCACCAACTTCTGGAGTCCACCCAAACTCATGTCCATTGAGTCGGTGATGCCATCCAACCATCTCATCCTCTGTCATCCCCTTCTCCTCCTAACTTCAGTCTTTCCCAGCATCAGCGTCTTTTCAAATGAGTCAGTTCTTCACATCAGGTGGCCAAAATATTGGAGTTTCAGTTTCAGCATCAGTCCTTCCAGTGAATATTCAAGACTGATTTCCTTTAGGATGGACTGGTTGGATCTCCTTGCAGTCCAAGGGACTCTCAAGAGTCTTCTCCAACACCACAGTTCAAAAGCATCAATTCTTTGGCACTCAGCTTTCTTTATAGTCCAACTATCACATCCATACTACTGGAAAAACCATAGCTTTGACTACACCGACCTCTGTTGACAAACCTAGACAGTGTATTAAAAAGCAGAGGTATCACTTTGCCCACAGAGGTCCATCTAGTCAAAGCTATGAACTGGGGTGTTGGAGAAGACTCTTGAGAGTCCCTTGGACAGCAACGAGATCAAACCAGTCAGTCCTAAAGGAAATCAACCCTGAATATTCACTGGAAGAACTGATGCTGAAGCTGAAGCTCCAACACTTTAGCCAACTGATGAGAAAAGCTGACTCATTAGCAAATACCCTAATGCTGGGAAAGACTGAATGCAGGAGAAGGGGGTGACAGAAGATGAGATGGTTGGATGGCATCACTGACTCAATGGACATGAGTTTGAACAAACTCTGGAAGATAATGATGGACAGGATAGCCTGGATTGCTGCAGTCCATGGGGTTGTGAAGAACTGGACATGACTTATTGATGGAACAATGACAACAAAGAATCCTACAAATATCCGCTTGGAAAGGCAGTTTACCTAAATTGAATAAGGATGAGTTCAGCATTTTTTTTTTTTTTTTTTGGTTAAAGGCGTTCTGACTCTATTTGGGAGACTTGACTTTTTCACTTGAGTCAGTACAATGAACTGTCAGATTCTTTATCCTTTCCTACCAAGAAGTGGAATTGTGACCTGAGACCAACAGACCAGTCTCTCTCTGGAACTGGAACTTTAGCAGAGTCAACAAAAAGACAGAAGATAGTTGCTTCTGCTCATTCACCCTAGTTGCAATGTCACAATATCCATTGTCAATTTCTGCAACTGAAATTCCACGAGTAGCTCTGTTCTGTCTTTTCAAGCCTGTTGGCCCTTCTTTTAGAGTTTGAGGATATTTCCGTGTATTGTTTCTATAAATTCCACTTTTGCTCAAGGGAAGGGCAGATTTTTGGACAGGTGGGGAACTGGCCACAATGATGAAGAAAGCCATTATGGGCCCCTTCAGATGTCAGGTATCAAGAGCCCACAGTTCAGTTCAGTTCAGTTCAATTGCTTAGTTATGTCCAACTCTTTGTGACCCCATGAATCGCTGCACGCCAGGCCTCCCTGTCCATTACTGACTCCTGGAGTTCACTCA
>SJYX01015021.1:67314-83260 GCA_006410675.1 Oreotragus oreotragus | reverse complement strand
CCTCATGTGAAGAGTTGACTCATTGGCAAAGACTCTGATGCTGGGAGGGATTGGGGGCCGGAGGAGAAGGGGACGACTGAGGATGAGATGGCTGGATGGCATCATGGACTCGATGGATGTGAGTCTGAGTGAACTCCGGGAGTTGGTGATGGACAGGGAGGCCTTACGTCCTGCAATTCATGGGGTCACAAAGAGTCGGACACGACTGAGCAACTGAACTGAACTGAACTGAACTGAAGACAGACTAAAATTAAAAGTATGCTGCTGCTGCTGCTAAGTCACTTCAGTCGTGTCCGACTCTGTGTGACCCCATAGACGGCAGCCCACCAGGCTCCCCCATCCCTGGGATTCTCCAGGCAAGAACACTGGAGTGGGTTGCCATTTCCTTCTCCAGTGCATGAAAGAGAAAAGTGAAAGTTAAGTCGCTCAGTCTGTCCGACTGTTAGCGACCCCATGGACTGCAGCCCACCAGGCTACTCTGTCCATTGGATTTTCCAGGCAAGAGTACTGGGGTGGGGTGCCATTGCCTTCCCCTTAATATAGCTTATTTTCTGGTAATATTTATTTCCATTTTCTTAAAACAACAGGCATAACTGATTATATAACTTTATTTTTCTAGGTCCCCTAAAAACCCAGAACAGAAGATCATTAAGAGAGTGATTGCTCTTGAAGGAGATATTGTAAAGTAAGTACTTAAGCTATGGTTTTTGAGTTGAGGTTATAAATGTCTAGATTTTTGTTGAGCTTTAAATCACATTACATGGAATGTATATCTCAGTCTAGAGAGGTGTATTTGATGGCTTCAAAGCTTTGGAGACTTTCTAAATGAACTACTACATCTTTAGTGAGTATCATCAATCACTTGATAGGATATAACACGTCCATAAGCTGACTGATGGTACTCTTATCCTTTACTGGGAGACACATTTGAAATAGATATTAATTAAGGTGAAATTAACCACATTTTGTCAAATGACCACTAAATAACTGTATTTCATATATTTAAATTAGCATCATTTTTCAGATTATGATGTTTCATTTTAGAAAAATTCAATAATACTTTATTATTTTAGAAGCAAATACAGAAACAAAAGGGGAGATTTTATCATAATAAGGATGGGGAAAGATGTAAATAAATGTGAAACGGAAACTTCTGAATCAGTGACAGAAACAGTAGCTTTAGAAAATAACATTGGGACTTCACTGGCAATCCAAAGGTTAAGAGTCCATGCTTCTATACAGGGGGCACAGGTTTGACCCTGGTCAAGGAACTAAGATCCCATAGAACACTTGGCCAAAATAAAAGGAAATAACATTGTAACAATCAGCTGTTTAACAATATGTAATAATGTTTTATTTATTCTGCTTGCTGATAAATCTAGAATAATGTTTGAGATTCAACAAGTAAATACTGATGTAGTGTGCAATGTCTCATATTGATTGCTTACTTTATTATATGTTACAGCCAAGTCTATACAATGTGGGATTCATTATGCTTTGAAACTATATGTAGAAAGTTTTTTCATCCTGTTTTCCCAAAAAGCTTGATCCTCGACTATTTGATTAATGACAGTAAAGTTTAAGCAATCTCATTAAAATGATCTAGAGTAAAATCTCGACCAGCAGTTCTCAAAGGATGGCCCAAAGGGCACTGGGAGTTTCCAGGACCCTTTGTGAGGGTCTCTGATCAACACTACTTTCCCAATAATACTAAGATGTTATTTGCTTTTTCACTGTCATTTCTCTTGAGTGTACAGTGGAGTTTTCCAGAGGTTACATAATGTATGATATCGCAGCAGACTGAAGGCAGAAGTAAATGCAGAAAGGGCTGTCTTCTATTAAGCCAGATACTAAACAGATTGGCAAACATGTTTGCAAAAAAAAAAGGCCTCCCTTCTCACTATTTTTCTCTCGTTTTGAAAAACAATTGTGCTTTTCGTTCAACTTGTTCTTTTTGTTAACATACAGGCTTATTATTATTTTTATATTGAATAATTAAGATATCTAAAAATTCTCCACTATAATTTCCAATATGATAAATATTGACAGCTAGTATCCACATAAACAAAGGTTCTTTAAGACCTCAGTTATCAGTAGAGCTATTAGGGTATGATGTGCTTGGTCTGTATTCATGAGTATTTGTTTGGTTTTTTTTCCTTCCAAAATCCTTGTTATTCAGTCACCCAGTCATATCCTTATTGAAGTATAATTTATATGCTGTGTAATTTACCCACTTTGTAAATATATTGTGCAGTGATTTTTAATATAAATCTATACAGTTGTGCAACCCTCACCACAATCTAGATTTGAAGCTTCCTATTACCTTCAAACATTCCCTTCCCAGTTTGTCCTAAACTCTGGTTCCCACAAATCCCTAATGCCACACAACCATGGATCTGCTTTTTATCGGTTAGCCTTTTCTAGAAATGTTACTTTCATTTTAATATATGTCGTCCTTTGTATCTGCTTACTTTCACTTAGCACAGCATTTTTTTGTGGGGGAGGGTTTCTCAGTGTTGTGTATCTGTAGTTTATTCCTTCATATTATTGATTATGTTTGATTACATGAACATACAACTCTATGAGTATATTCAAATCAGTGAGTTCCACTTTTTAAATGGGAAAATTATATGAGTTACATCTCAATAAAGCTATTTTAAAAACAAAACAAAAGAATTGATCAACAAAGCAGGGAAACTTTCATCTATGTAAAGTAACAGGATTCGGAATGGCAAGGGGCTCATTTTGTAGTATAATTCAAGGGGAACACAACTTTAATTCAGATGTAATATTATTGGTCAGTAGATAACTAGTACACAGTGTGAGACTGCAAAGCTTGGTTGGACATTAAAAAACAAACAAACAGGCAAAAAAGAAAAAGAAAAAACTGTGCAATCAAAAGCCCTACAACAGACCTTTCTGAAAAAGAGGCAAGATTGTTACTTTCCTCAGTAAATATAAATACTCTGTTCACAGAGGAGAGGCTGAGCGAGAAAAAGGGCTAATAGTACAGGACTGAAGGATGAGAAAAGGGTTTATGGGAACGTAGTAGGTTTACACCTTCTTCCCCATGGCTGCAACCCACATGTTGAACCTCTAGCTTGTTCCATTCTGCAAACTGACACTTGAGACATTCATCCCTTTCTGCCCTCTTTGCTATTCTTCTATCATGCAGCAGTGAATGATATAAAGCATGAAAGTAACAAGGCTCAAGACTTTTCTACTCTGTAGCCTCTAAAAACTGATTAATACTTGATTAAAAGAGAACTAGTTTTGTATTTGGTGTTTTAAAAGAACAATTTAACTTTTATTCATCTGAAACTTCCATATCCTAGATATCCTAGCCTTCTTGTACTTTTAATTAGTAACTGAATATATTCCTATAATGATTTTCTAACAATGTTGAAAAACATTAAGGGATAGTTAGGGAATAAAATACTGTTTATTAATGTGGTTACTCCCTTTCTCTGTTACCCATTTTTAAATGTATGAGAACATATAAAAAGTTAATATGCTATCTGTCTACCACTCATACCATATTAAAAATTTTATATGTTCTCATATGCTTAAAATGGTAATGAAGAAAAGTATTCTTGCCTGGAAAATTCCATGGGCAGAAGGGCTAGTGAGTTACAGTCCATGGGGTCACTAAGAGTCAGACATAACTGAGCATGCATGTATACATGCTACTACTGGAAATCATTGGTCAATTAGTGTCCTAACTTGTAGTAGGCAAGGTGCTTCTGTCTGTGCTGCTGTTGCTGCTGCTAAGTCACTTCAGTTGTGTCCGACTCTGTACGACACCATAGATGGCAGCCCACCAGGCTCCCCTCTCCCTGGGATTCTCCAGGCAAGAAAGAATACTAGAGTGGGTTGCCATTTCCTTCTCCAATGCATGAAAGTGAAAAGTGAAAGTGAAGTCGCTCAGGCATGTCCAGCTCTTAGCGACCCTATGGACTATAGCCTACCATGCTTCTCCATCCATGGGATTCTCCAAGCAAGAATACTGGAATAGGTTGCCATTTCCAGACCTAGAATTTCCACTCCTACTTTTACCCTGGGTAATACCAGATTACCTAGTAGGCAAGCTAAGCACTAATGTAGGTTTCCAGAAAAAAAAATTTTTTTTTTTTTGGAAAAGAAAGTATTATTTCACTAAATGACCAAAGGTGTGGGGGATAATACTTACCAGGACTTGGCTATCCTTACTGTGCATTTTATGCTATTTTTATTTTGAATTATACATAATTAGAGGCTATAAAGGGAACCATCAGCTTTTCAAAGGTTAAGGCTTTGAAAAGCTTGATCAAGTCCTCAATTTAATGTTCTGTCAGTTAAACTCCTTCAGATTACAGTTAAGTTAAATGTTAGTCGCTCGTTCTGTGGGTTGCCATTTCCTTCTCCAATGCATGAAAGTGAAAAGTGAAAGTGAAGTCGCTCAGGCATGTCCAGCTCTTAGCGACCCTATGGACTATAGCCTACCATGCTTCTCCATCCATGGGATTCTCCAAGCAAGAATACTGGAATAGGTTGCCATTTCCAGACCTAGAATTTGCACTCCTACTTTTACCCTGGGTAATACCAGATTACCTAGTAGGCAAGCTAAGCACTAATGTAGGTTTCCAGAAAAAAAAATTTTTTTTTTTTTGGAAAAGAAAGTATTATTTCACTAAATGACCAAAGGTGTGGGGGATAATACTTACCAGGACTTGGCTATCCTTACTGTGCATTTTATGCTATTTTTATTTTGAATTATACATAATTAGAGGCTATAAAGGGAACCATCAGCTTTTCAAAGGTTAAGGCTTTGAAAAGCTTGATCAAGTCCTCAATTTAATGTTCTGTCAGTTAAACTCCTTCAGATTACAGTTAAGTTAAATGTTAGTCGCTCGTTCGTGTCCAACTCTTTGCTACTCCATGGACCGTGGCGTGCCAGACTCCTCTCTCCATGGAATTCTCCAGGCAAGAGTACTGGAATGGGTAGCTATTCCCTTCTCCAGGGAATCTTCCTAACCCAGGAATGGAACCCAGGTCTCCTTCACTGCAGGCAGATCCTTTACCATCTGAATCACCGGGGAAGCCCAAAAGTGTTAGTTGCTAAAAGTGAGTTGTGTCTAAAGGTGGGTTGTGTCTCACTTTTTGATACCCCACAGACTGCAGTCCTCCAGGCCCCTCTGTCCATGGAATTTTCCAGACAAGAGTACTGGAGTGCATTGCTGTTCCCTTCTCCAGGGATCGAGCCCGATTAGAATCCAGTGTAAAGAGCACTCGTCTGAGAGCTGCCTGGTGAAGGCAGGGCGACGGAGCCAGGAGCAGCACTGCTGGCTTCTGTGCACCTGCGCCCTGTCTGCTGGCACAGCATTCCTGCTGCCCTGTCTGTGTTCCCACTGGTATTGCTCCATCGTCAGCTGCTGACTTCCTTGGGTGGGGCCATGCATAAACTACCCGAGAGAGGTCTGAGTTTGCCCCTTTGATCTAGAATTCATCCTCCCTACAGGCCACTGGTCAACTAATTGGTCAGCTGCCTTTGGAGTAGGTGCCCTTGCCTGATTTAGTTAGCTATGTCTAGGCAGGTAATTTACCTGGTTCTGATGCTGTGGTTTTAAGGAACCTCTTGGAAAGAGCTCATATAGCAGATGCCCTGAAGCCTCCCACATTCTGGTAGTGAGATTAGGAGTCACTTTCCTTAGCATTGCCCTTCACTACCTCATTTTTTATTAGACTATACCTGCTTTCCTTGGTATTTGCTCTGACTTTACTCTCTAGGAAAGTTTTTTTTTTTTTAAATTACAGAGTAACATAAGTTTGAAAAACGTAAAGTACTGTCATGAACATCCTTGCACACATGCCTTCATACACTTGTGTTTATTCTCGTGGAGTAGATACCTATAAGTGGAAATAGTCAACAAATGCTTTGCTGTTGCTGCTTTTGTTACTTTTCAGTTCAGTTCAGTTTAGTCACTCAGTTGTGTCCGACTCTTTGCAACCTTATGAATTGCAGAACGCCAGGCCTCCCTGTCCATCACCAACTCCCGGAGTTCACTCAGACTCACGTCTATCAAGTCAGTGATGCCATCCAGCCATCTCATCCTCTGTTGTCCCCTTTTCCTCCTGCCCCCAATCCCTCCCAGCATCAGAGTCTTTTCTAATGAGTCAACTCTCTGCATGAGGTGGCCAAAGTACTGGAGTTTCAGCTTTAGCATCATTCCTTCCAAAGAAATCCCAGGGCTGATCTCCTTCAGAATGGACTGGTTAGATCTCCTTGCAGTCCAAGGGACTCTCAGGAGTCTTCTCCAACACCACAGTTTGAAAGCATCAATTCTTCGGTGCTCAGCTTTCTTCACAGTCCAATTCTCACATCCATACATGACCACTGGAAAAACCATAGTGACTAGACGGACAATTGTTTGCAAAGTAATGTCTCTGCTTTTGAATATACTATCTAGGTTGGTCATAACTTTTCTTCCAAGGAGTAAGCGTCTTTTAATTTCATGTCTGCAGTCACCATCTGCATTGATTTTGGAGCCCCAAAAAATAAAGCCTGACACTGTTTCCCCATCTATTTCCCATGAAGTGATGGGGCCAGATGCCATGATCTTCGTTTTCTGAATGTTGAGCTTTAAGCCAACTTTTTCACTCTCCTCTTTTACTTTCATCAAGAGGCTTTTTAGTTCCTCTTCACTTTCTGCCATAAGGGTGGTGTCATCTGCATATCTGAGGTTATTACTTTTAGTTCTAATATATACAGCCAAATCCCCCTCTCAAGAGGTTTGTGTATATTTACAGTCTTACCAACACTACATGAAACACCCTTTCAGAAGAAATTGACTTAAATACCATGTCCAGAAGCCAAAACACTGCATCACAAAATTTGAAAATAGTTCTAGATGATCAAGTTATATTTAACATAGACAGTTCACTGACAGTATAGTCCTTACCACTGTTCATTTAAGGAGCACTAGTGTAGACACTAGAGAGGCGTGGCTGAGCGAAAGAGACAGTCTCTTCCTTCATGAAGCTTACATTCTAGTGACTGGAAGCTAATAATAAACAAACATATCACATAATGCAATGTCACAAGTTAGAAATGCTATGGAAAAAATATAGTAGGAAATGAAATATAGAGTGATGGTGGGAATCTGATTGCTAGTTTAGGTAGAGTGTTTACTGTAAAACTCTCTAAGGAGAAGGGATTTAAGCAGATATCTAAATTAAGGGAGAAGAGGAGGAAGAGAGCCATTCTAGTGTCTGGGGAAGGGCAGTTCAGACTAAAAGAATAAATAATGCAAATCTGAGATGGATGCATGTTAGATCAGTTTACAAGATGTCAGCATGTTGAATTTTCATGCAGGAAGAAAATGGGTGTAGGAGATTAGATTTTAGAGACTTGCAGAACCTTGTGGGTCATAGTAAGGACTTTGGATTTTATTCTAGGGGGATGGCAAGCCAGTGCAGAGCTTTGAGCCATGGAGCGGTATGATCTGATTGGTGTTTTTAGAGGATCACTCTGCCTGCTGTGAGGAGAATAGGCTAAAGGGAGGCAGTCTGACCCAAATAACCGGTCAAAGTATTTTTCTCTTGAGAAAATCACATCTAGCTTCTTCTAACAGTAGTTAGGTAACCTTATTTATGACATGAATGATGACTGCTTTGATTTGTTATTTCAGAGTGATTCTCAGAAGTAGTCACATTATTTGTAATCACTGTCATTATGATTATATTGACAAATGGTAAGTAGAGTTGAAGTATTTGTTCGAAAAAATTCAGATAACTGCTGCTAAGACTGTAAAAGAGGAGACTTTCAGGGGTCAAATGTTCTATCTTGATGTCAACATTGATTAAAATCACAAAGCAATTGCTTGATTCTCTGGATAGCTTAGCTAGGAATGTTAGCTTTTGTGATAAAGTTAACCCAAATGAGGATGCTTATCTATAACATTAACAGTCAAAAGCTAATGAAAGTAATGTCAGTACTCATTAGCTCCACCAAAATATTTTTCATAGTTATTTGTTTTTTCTTATGAATTTGTTATGACTCACAGAGAAGCCTTGTTTTAGAAAAGCATAAAATGAGTACAAAGCACTAAATTGCAGCAAGTCAATAGGAATCAACCACCATTGAAAGTTCTAAAGCATCAGTATTTTTTACTTGGACATTTATATTTCTGTTTCACAGATTTTGTCAGCCCGGTCAGAAATGAAATCTAGCATTCTTGGCCCTTGTCCTTGGTCAAATACACTTTAGAGACGTTTGGAATCTGGGCTTCCATGTGGTCTGCAACCTCAATGAACTAAATGAATAGTCTTTGTAGCCCCTAGTGAAGAGGGAAATCAAATGCTTTATCGCCTAAGCTGGGACACTTTTTAAAGCAAAAGGGGATGATGTTAATTATTACATTGGAGTAATCAGCATAAACAGTACTGCCCAAACTGCAACAAGTGGTCACCCTACCAGAAAATATAATCTACTTTCGAATCCATGTCATTCACGTCACACAAATTGATTTTATTTAGTCTGTAGCCTTCCTTGTTCAGAAGAGTTCCAAGAAGTGTTCATATAAAACAATCACTTTCTGGCCCCAGGGATGTATTAGATCTGGTGGGATCAATGGTGTTGTATTCACAGCAGTGATTTTCCTTTTGTGGAGTATAATGTAAGACTTTCTCTCACAAGTATTGATACTGCAGTGTAGTCTGAAGTAGACAATTGTGAGACTTCTCTCACTGCAAAATGTTTAAATAATAATTCCCCTTCAAGTCTGGAGACTTTTACTTTGTAAATGTCAAAACACCCTAATGTATTAAAAATAACTTTCCGGTATTAGCAAAAAAAAATCCACTGAATCACTGGAATTCAAACATTGTAAAGCTTGTTGATCTTAAATGTGCTATTGAAGATAGGAAAATCAATATTAACCTATCACAGATGGTTGGAACATATTATATTCCAGCAAATGATGAAGCTTTATATGAAGAATAAGAGAACTAAATTGAATTTTCCCCAGTAAAGCTAAAAATGATGTTTGTTTAATAACTTCTTTTTATGGTTGGTATAATATTCTGAATAATAGGAACCTAATGTGTCTATTGGGCTTCCCTGGTGGCTCAGACAGTAAAGGATCCACCTGTAATGCAGGAGACCTGGATTTGGTCCCTGGGCCAGAAAGATCCCCTGGAGAAGGAAATGGCAACCCACTCCAGTATTCCTACTTGGGAAATCCCAGGGCCAGAGGAAGCCTGGCGGTCTACAGTCCATGGGGTCACAAAGAGTCAGACACCACTGAGTGACTAGGCACACATGCATATGATGTGTCTATATGGCTCTCTTTGAAGACCATACATTGGTTTATGGCATTTTTGGTAGATTAGGAATTCATCTGTCCTTAAAGGAAGGATAGAATGAAAAAGGAACTTGAAAAGAAGCCTGTGTCCAGAACCCTGATAAAGACTGGTGAAGGCATTGTTTTCTGTGAGTATGGAAAACAACAGTTTATTTTATAATTTTCAAATGGGAATGAGATAGATGGTTGCTGCTGAGGACACGAGCATGTTTACACACTGGGTCCTAGCTGTTGGTAAATTGAACAGAAAGTTTTCAGAAAGCTCTAAGGCCCTTTAGCTTGGTGTAATTTGGTGTAATTTTTCCAAAGCAAAATAGCATGGCACATCTATGCTTAGTACTTAGAGTCTAACCAGTGCTGTTAGTTAATAGCTAAGAGTTTAAATAATGAAAATATGTGTTTCAGAGTCTGCCCAAGAGTTCAGTTACCACTAAATTAGAGGCATTTGTGAAAAATCATCAGCTTCCCTCCAATGTGAACCTGGGAAGTTATTAATATATTCTGGTCATTTTTACCTTCTTCTTGCTAGAGAATTTTAAGTCTTCTTTATTAAAGGATTAGGGATTGATAGGTAACCCATACTGCTTTGGAAATATTTCTTTCTTTTATGTAGTCATAGATGATTATTTGTCACACTACTGCTATATCCGTGAATAAAATTGGAATTGCTAATAAAAACTCTATGCCTTAGCAATAGGAATTTCTTTCTAAACATCAGAGAGATAGTTACCTTAAGTTTCTATGTAGAAATGTCGACCTTATTTTTTTTTTTTTTAAGTTCAGATTACTTCTGTGATCAATTTAGAATTGTAGGGAGATTTATATTATTATTTGTTGTTGTTCAGTTGCTAAGTATTATTATGGCATTACTAATATACCATAATAATATTTTTGTGGTATTCTTTCCACTCCCCATCAGTGATTCTCTGGTTTCATTTTCTATCTTAGAAAATGTCCTGTCTCTTGAATAGGAATATTCTTTAGACATGAAACTCTGCCATGTTTGTTCATTCATGCGTAGTCATTCATTTATTCTTTCATTCCCTGTGGTGTAGAGGTTATGAGTACAAACTCTGAATTCAGTCTTCCTTGATTCACATCCCAGCTTTACCTCTTAATGTTTTACATTGCCAAATTACTTAATTCTCTAAACTTAATTTTTTCATCTGTCTTTAAGATAGAAATTGTAGTAACACATACTCCATAGAGTTTTCTTAAGGATTATATGCAGCAGTGGATATAATGTGGTTAGCACAATGCTTGGCACATAAGTATGTGTTCAGTAAATATTGGATATTATTAGTAGGTATCATGATTTAATCATTTATTGAGTGCCTGGGGTATTTACAATGTGCTAGATAGACACTGCAGGATTCTGAGGTTATAGAAAGTCATAGGTAGTCTTTGCCTTCTAAACTTATAGTTTGGTCTGAAAACAACAAAATCAGCAGAAAGACAAAACAAAACAATGTTATGAAAGAATTGCCACCAGGGAGATGTGGCAAGGCCCATGGAATATTGGAGGGAAAGCATCTGGTTGACCTGAGGAGCTTGGCTGTGTTAGAGACAGCTTTCAGGTTGAAGATTGAGATGAACAGGACATTTCCATCCTCTTCCTTAATTGTGAAAGTAATACAGGGTTAGTACAAAAAATTCAAGCAATACTGGGCATATGAAGTAAAAAGAAAAGGCCCCTTTTTGCTTAGCCTGACAGAAATTTATCTGGTATATATCCTTCTAATCTGTGTTACACAGTAGGAGAATGAAATAATGTGAAAAATATTTATCTTATAGCAGAAGTTTCTCCCTAAATACTCCATGAAGAAAAATATATACTTGAGATAGCTCTGTAAATATGTATGTTTCCCAATGTGTATATACTCAGGTATATTTATGTTATACTAGTATACTCATATGTCTACACTGGGTAGGTATTTGTAAACATGGCAATCCAGAATTGCTTATTTAGTAAGGCCTAAGTAATAAGTAATAGTCCCAGGAGTAATGTATAGTAGCTGTGACTTATGATCTAGAGAAAACCATTTATAGAAAATTAAAGCAAGAACATGCAAATAAATATTAACTAATATTCTCATTATTTAATACTCTTCAAATTAAACTCACCATATCGAAAAGGAAGTATTAGCACCATCATGTCCTCTCCAGGTAGTCCATGGACTGAAATAACTGCAGTATTTCAGGTAGGAAACCCATTGGCTTAGCTTGTGGTAAGTTGCTTCAGTCGTGTCTGGCTCTGCAGCCCTAGGGACTGTAGCCCTCCAGGCTCCTTTGTCCATGGGATTCTCCAGGCAAGAATCCTGGAGAGGGTTACCGTGCCCTCCTCCAAGGGATCGAACCCAAGTCTCTTACATCTCCTGCACTGGCAGGCAGATTCTTTACCACTAGTGCCACCTGGGAAACCCCAGGGAGGCTAGCAGAATGCTGTGATGTGGCTCCATCCTGGTCCACATCTCCTTGCTTCTCTCTCGAAGACAGTAGTCAGTTTCTAACTACGCTTTTCACTAAGCTCCTATTCTCTCTACTTGAGCTGGCTTTGGGACTTTGCTCCTCATTTCTGCCATTAGCCTCACCCAGTTACCAAGTACAGATAGGTTATGTGAAGTGCTCTTCTGAAATCTGATTCTTCCTGACAGGAAGTGTATCACATTTAAAGCTGGCTGGAATATCAACGATCAGTGTATTAGCCTTCTTTGCTGCTAGCTTAATTACATTTCTTAGGAGTATTACTTTCTGAAGTTGTGGACTCCCAGTTAAAATAGAGAGAAATGCTAACTTTTGTACACTTCTTTGAACGAAATATTGATTTTTTTTTTACCTTTGTTCACAATAATGTAAGTCCGTCAAATATTTTGAAAAGACATATAAGTATAATTATCTCAGTAGAAAACTAAAAAGACTGTCTTAAAATACCTTTTAAATTAAGCTTAAGAAGCATGCCAGGAAGATTCAAGAATATTCCAACCTGAATAATTACTTAATAATTACAGACCAGGTAGCTCTTCTATTTTTGTGAGATTTCAGCTAACCTTGTTTAAACTTAACTTTGACCATGGTTTCCCTTTTAAAATGTTTGAAGGAAGAATTTCATGTAGGAAACAGATGTGTTTGATATGTTGATTTAATTAGCTGTGGATGCTCGAAAGTTTTTATTAATTTTTTTCATCTCAAAATGTCTTTAAGATGCCTAAAAACCATACAGGTCACATAATAAAGTGGAAAGAATGTTACACTTGAACTAACATGATAAGAGATCCAGTATCAGCTCTGTTTTCTTCCAAGCTGTGTAACCTTGGGAAAGTTATTGACTTCTCTGAGTTTTGCTTTTTTTTAAAAAAACCTATTTCCAGGGTTATTGTGAAGAATAAATGAGGTAAATTAGTATATGTACTAATCCTCTCTTATGAGTTTTAACATGCTATCAAAATGTAATGTGATTTAACTTTCTACATGAAATAATAGATATAATTTGATTAGTGCAGAGCTAACCCAATGCTTAGAAGAATATCTTGCCCATTATAGATTTATCATTTTTTTATCTTTGTTGAAATAATTTGATTGTGCTTCTAGGCTAAGATATAGCTCCATATTTTGTGAATCCAAGAGTTGGAAGAAAAACCACTTTTAAAACTTTCCATTCATGTACTCCCAGGTTGGCTATACCTTATCTTTAGGATCTTGACCTGCTTTTTTTTTTGCACACTGTTATCTATTGGCAAGATGTTTCATAATTTTGATATTTGTTTCTTATTGTACTATAGTAGGGATCAGTATGCTTTCTCTGTCAAATGCCCATAATTGTTTGGGCTTTGCAAGCCATGCTGTCTCTGTCAAAAGTACTCAACACTGATATTGTACCAAGAAAACAATTCTCAATGATACACAAAATGAATGGTGTAATAAAAAATCTATTCACAAATACGGATGTTGGCCTAGATTTGGCCCATAGGTCATAGTTTGCCAATCCTTGGTCTGTGTTGCCTACATTTATTCTCATAACTTGGAAATCAATAAAAAATGCAAAACTGACTTCTAGTCTTGGCCAATACTTTAAATAGAAGAGAAGAATTAGCCTAAAAGCCATGGGTTCTTTGGTTATATGTTAGTTGAATCAAAGGACAATAGGAGAGAAAATACTGAGCTGCTCCTCCGAGATCTTTGCTGAATTGCCAGAAGCTACGTGAGTGTACCTGGACAATGAAGATATTTGTCTTGATCTGGATGGGGAAAAGTTATTATACTATAAGAACCCTGCAAACCATCTTTACTGGGGAGCAGTCACAATGCTCATAAAAGAGTAGTATAAATTTCATTGCCCAAATAGTTTCTTTTAATACAAAAGGAACAGCCCTGCAGTTGGAAAAATTCAGTACCCACATATTACCCTCATCCTATTTTTGTCTCCTCTTATAAGCCCAGCGTAGAAGTCCAGCTATCTTTTGGCTTTTATTTTAGCTCAGTCTGCCTATGCTGGATTAAACTGAGTCCAGAGAGGAAGGAGCTGATATAACCTAGAGGTTCTGTTCCTTTAAGTAATTTTGTTCCTTAATTTATTTCATTGTGTAATAAAAATATTCAAATGTTATCTAAGTCGTTATGATAGACACTTATGTATATAGTAGAATCTTAGGTATAAGCAGTAATTATTCCCATACTTAAATTGTTGATTTGAAATTAAAGCCTACACAGTTTTATATAACTTGAAAATATTTGTTAACATAAATATTAATTGTAAATTTCTTGTTATAAAGGGGATCTTCTGTTTTTTTTGTTTTTTTTTTCCCTCCTGGAAAGTGATCCTATGTAAGAATCTGAATGGTTCAGGCTAGCAGAACTAATACGATTTTGAAATTGATCATCCTTGTTATGATTCAAATGAGAATCAGAGTGAAAATAATTAAAAATTTCTTCATTATTAAGGGACTGACAATTGTTATTTTCTTTCAGAAGGGGAAATTGTACGATGAAAGTTTTAGGTTTGGTTTATGATGAATAGCAAGTCATTAACTTCAGGCTTCCACAACTGGTCACCTGGGAACCCAAGAGATTTTCTACTTTGTTTATTACACAAATAAATTCTACACCCTGACTGTTGTGTGATACCTGATTTTAATATGCAGCCTGGAGCAGGCAGTGATAAACAGTGAGTCCCACACTGCTGCACCTCCAGGTGTATTGATAATTCCAAGGAACATTTCTGGAGTCCAAATTTCAATTTTACATACATCAAAAAGTAAATGACTATTTAATCTTTTACTCTAACATGAAGAGCAAGTGATACATACTGGAATGGAGTTTAGTAGGATGGAAAGCCAAACTGAAAGATTTTCTATTTGAGATGAAACCATAATAAGCAGTAAGGTTATTGAAAAGCATGGAATATGATAATAGAAGTGGGAGCAAATGAGTGGATTAGAATTTGGTATATATATATAGGAAACTAATGTGACCTTTAATGGATTTCTGGGAAATCTTTGGGGGATTATGTAAATCAAGCCTGAATTCTAAATCTCATACAGCTATCATTAAAATCAAAAGAATGCTTACTGCATGATGGGAATTGAAATGACTTCTAACTTTATAATGTTTCTGAGCTCTAGTGTTCTCATAGGACTTTCAAAAAATAATGCTTTTTAATTAAAACTTGCAACACCCTTAGTAATAATGTAGAGGAAGGCAAGGAGGTTATGATAACAAAATTTGTATGAAAGTTTCACTTTTCACCTTTCACACTAACAAGGTATGAAAATTTCACTATGCCTTGAGTCAGCAATATTAACATAATGTTAGTTTTTACTACTAAGAAGGGTGAAAAAAATGTTATTGCTGTTTTCATTTGTATTATTATTGCTAATTAAGATATAATTTTATATAATTATTAACCTTTAATTTCTTTTCCTAAGAGCTGTCTTTACCAGAATTGTTCATTTTACAAAGGTATTAAGTGTTTTCTTCTCAGTTTGAATATCTTATGTATGTTAGCTCCTTGTCATATTTAGATCAAATATTTCATTTGCTATTTCATTTAATTCATTCTCATAGATAATTTAAGTAGGTAAGTCTTTTAAAGTCATTTCATCTTATTTTTGACAATTGTAAGTCCCAAAATAGAACTTTAGAAATTGAATTCTCTGAGATATTTTTACACATTTGTCTCCTGTGAGTAGTTAGTGCAAAAATGCTAATCTATGAGTTTAACAAATATAGAGAAATGAGAGTTCACGCTAAAGTTTACAAAATGTTTCTTCAATATTTTAAGGTTTTAAAAATCTAGAAACACCGAATTATGGAAGAGGTGGTGCTGGTGGTAAAGAACCACCTACTCATGCAGGAGACATAAGAGGCACAGGTCCAACCCCTGAGTCAGGAACAGCCCCTGGAGAAGGGCTCAGCAGTCCACTGCAGTACTCTTGCCTGGAGAATCCCAGGTACAGGGGAACCTGGTGGACTACAGTCCAATGAGTCACAAAGAGTCAGGCATGCCTGAAGCATCTTAGCACAGCACATAGCATATACACGTGTCAAACTACTGCACAAGTGCTCTCATTTCACATGCCAGCAAGGTAATGCTCAAAATCCTTCAGGCT
>SJYX01015021.1:34884-53624 GCA_006410675.1 Oreotragus oreotragus | reverse complement strand
CTCCACCCCCAGCAATTAGAGATTACCCCCCACCCCCAGCAACTAGAGATTATCCCCCCCAGCAACTAGAGAAAGCCACATAGCAACTAAACCCCAGCACAGCCAGAGTAAAATAAAAAATAAATGCGGATTTGTACGTTCACAAATGAGAGACTGGTGATAGGAGCCAAACTGACTTTGCAAAGTGTAAGGAGTCTGAAAGTGAACCTTTTCTTCCCACTCCCATTCTTACCTTCAGTTGTGTGTGGCTGAACCAAATAATACTGCCATTTTGTAGGTCCGGTATGAGCAGTTGTCTGAAATCAGGGTTAGAATGAATAGCATCAATCAACAGAGACTCTTGCCATTAAATCTCAAGGCTATAAGTCACTCCTGGAATTTAGGGTACTCTGAACCTATCCTCAGATATGTAAACTCAGCTGGACTCCTCTGCCGTATGAGTCTCTTCACCCTATCCTGCAGACTGGGTGCATGTGAGCACAGTGGCCCACTCTGCTCAATACTGCTATTCAGACTGGATATGCCATTATCAACATGCCATTACTTTCTGTCTTTTCCTTTTCCGTTTGTTTTTATCATTAATTAGGAACAGAAATCTTAGGAAGGAGAATCTGTACTTTCTCCTTATTGAAAAAGAGCCTCTGGAGCCAGGGCCGACCTTACATCTAGTCAAAGCCCAAGGGCCTACCCCATAGAGAAAGATGTGAGGAAAGGCTGAAAGTATCTCCTGAACCAATAATCATAGAGTCTGGAATTTTAACATCAAAGATGAAAAGCATAGAGCAAGACTGAAAGCTTTTTAAAAATCTTCAAGATCCTGTGTTAAAAGAGCACATTCTTTCTACAAAAGCATCATATAATTTCTCCCTTCTGATATCACAAGAAGGCTTAATTCAGTGAATTCTTCCCTTTGTGTCTATCGCTGTCAAAGAAAAGTACCTGGGAGTAGAGAGAGAAATAGGTGGGGTGAGGGGTGGCTTTAAATAAGGTGGAAATTATGCAAAGACAAGCCTTGTGGACGTAACTATACCTTCCCTGGGTCATCTGCCTGGGGGGCTTCTAGCTATTTCATCTCTGCTCCCCATGGTGTGGGCCAGAGAACCCAGTGTTTGATCAGTGCCTCGTTACCCGCCTCTGGTCTGTAGGTACCGGCTGTGCTGTTCAAGTTCACTGCAGCTCTGTCTCCTCCACCAGGCCCTTGCTCCAAGTCTGCTTCTTTAGGGAGCACACCATGAAAACGAGGGAGCCATACTTTCAAGTGTGTTGAATACTTAACTGTACATGATAAAGTTAATAGAGCTGTCGTTTCAACACACTTCTTATTTGTGATTATGTTTCAAGTAAGCACAGTAACAGCAATCTTAAAAACCCTATGGCAAAAGTGGAGAGTTAGAGCTCTTCCCTGATGTAATATTCTGAAATAACATTTTTGCAGGTTCCCCTTATTACCAAGGGCATGTGTCGTAATACATCATTTTAGAAAATGCTGTACATTCTCCAGAAAGGCAGCATGAAATTTTTTACACTATTTCAATTATCTCTTTCATCCTCACATTATAATTCTGAGGTTAAATTCCCATAGGGAGGACCTCAGTACTCAAAAATGTGTATAAGAGAAATGTAGGTGACATATCTTCCCTTTTTTGCTACAGTAAACATACCAAATATTTTCTCTACTATCATCAGTGAGTGTAAAAAAGTATTTAGCACACTCAAATAGTAAATTCTTAAGCAGCAGTTTCAGAGAGGGCTTAAACACCTTTTCCTGTGTGTGTGTGTGTGTATTTGTGTGTGTGTGTGTGTGTGTTTTATTATTCTGGAAATAGTTATTGAGTGTTGCTGTGTAACTGGTGTTCTAAGCAATGTGTCTCTACTCTCACGAGTCTCTATGAACTGCGGTGTAGGTGTTAACAAACCAATCTTGGGTCCGCTCACCCAGGTGCAGTTAAGTCAACCTACTGTTCACGTTTGTCCTTCTCCTTCATCCCATTTGTTCTTCTCCTTCTGATGATATCATAACAATCCTTTGATGATGAGTCTTGTCAACAAAGTGTTTTCAGGTACCAGCTGCCTGAGGATGGGCCAATTCCTGGAGCTGGGGGAAAAAGATGATAGCAAAAAGTTTGCTCTCTTCCAAGGGCAGGTCACAGTGGAAGGATAATGACCTTGGTAGAAGAAGGTAGGGCTGCTCTGCTGGTTCAGATGGTAGAATCTGTCTGTGATGCAGGAAATCCAGGTTCCATCCCTGGGTCGGGAAGATCCCCTTAAGAAGGAAATGGCAACCCACTCCAGTATTCTTGCCTGGGAAACCCCATGATTAGAGGAGCCTGGGAGGCTACAGTCCATGAGCTCGCAAAGAGTTGGACAGGACTGAGCGACTAACACTTTCACTTTCAGAAGAAGGTAACAGAAGCAGGACACAGTGAAGGAATCTCATTGGTACAGGAGTTGGTCACTGTCTTTCCAAGTAATTGTACCACAGAGGAAAAGGAGGTAAAGATTTTAGCATGATAATGAAGTTTTATTGTTCTGCTATGTTGAAACACCTATTTACTATGTATTGACTTAATGGGGTTTCTGATTTACACTGCTCGGTCCTAAATAGAATGAAATGATAAAACACAATATACTCATTAGCTACAGATCTGATGACTTCTGAGCTAAGACTAAATCTCCCAGGAAGATTCTGATAAATGTGTCTTGTGAAAAACTAGTATTTAATAGCAGTTATCTTCTACCATCTACCACCTCCTTTTTTGTGGTCATATTCTTATTATTGAGAACTAGAAGAAATCCATAGTTCAATCATTCTATGACATTTATCTTTGTGCATGGCACCTTCTCTGTCATTCCTTGATCAGTGAAGAATCAGATAGTAAGTGACTCATCCCTGATTTGTTAATGCAAAACCTCTTTTACTGAAGCGTTTTGAGACAGTCATGAGTAGCTATTTAGCTCTGCAGATTCTTGCAAGTCATGAGCCTGCTTAGGCAAAAGATGTTGAGGAACTTGTTGAATTATGCAAAGTTAGGTTCAAAAAGTCAATCTTGATTTATAGCTGTTGCATGAACAATTCAGTGCAGGCTCAGTGAAGCACATCATCTATCTGCACATAATACTCTGTACTTGTATAGAAACAGCCTGAACAGGAAGAGACTTCATTCTGTATGATTAATGTACAGGTGCTTTGTAAACTGAGAAGCACTCTACTGATACAAAATAGAATTTATAGGCAGCATTTCTGTAACCATTGGTGAACCTATCTCAAGGGAAATGAGGAGTTCCTATTGATATCCAAGATTAAAGGGGACCTTACCTTCTCAAAGGCTTCCCTGGTGGCTCAGATGGTAAAGCATCTGCCTGCAAGGCAGGAGACCTGGGTTTGATCCCTGTGCTGGGAAGATCCCCTGAAGAAGGAAATGGCAACCCACTCCAGTACTCTTGCCTGGAAAATTCCATGGACAGAGGAGCCTGGTAGGCTACAGTCCATGGGGTTGCAAAAGAGTTAGACATGACTGAACGACTTCACTACCTTCTCAAATGGACCTTACTTTCTCTCCTCCAGGGGGAGTCTGTTTCTCAGTCATCTCATATAGTGGCTTTGCCTTTTGCATACGTTTTGGAGTAGGAATCCAGCCAGTAACGAGGAGCATGGTAGGCTACAGTCCATGGGGTTGCAAAAGAGTTAGACATGACTGAACGACTTCACTACCTTCTCAAATGGACCTTACTTTCTCTCCTCCAGGGGGAGTCTGTTTCTCAGTCATCTCATATAGTGGCTTTGCCTTTTGCATACGTTTTGGAGTAGGAATCCAGCCAGTAGCATTACATAGATAGGCGAGACAGGTACACATTTAAAAAGTTGTCCAGACCACATATTACTTTCTTAAATGGAGGTAAACGTCTTAGTGTTACTTAATCCAATACACTGTTTCACCGGTTTCCATGTTTTGTGGATTTTGGTAATGAGAGCAATTTCAGTTGCCATTAAATCCTGTGGGCATTCAGTACCAACCATGGCAGAGTTACAAGGAAGTCAAAGGTACAATCGTTAAGAATTTCCAAGATTATTTTTTTTTTCACATTGATTCTCAATAGGCAAATAGTTTTGCTCAATCAGGGGACTCTGCAGAGATGGGACTCTAAATACACCTCAACAGTGTTTTTGTTTCATTTTTTTCTGGCTTTTAGTTGACAAGCAGCGTAACACATCTGCCTCCATGTGAGGGGAATCTTCTGCCATTTCTTTTTGGGGCAAAATTGTAGAGATCTCACGAAGGTGTCCAAAATTATAAATTATATAACATTGAAAGGGAGTAGAAAATTGCCTCCAGGGGGAGTTTATGACTAGGCCATCTCATGCAGTGGCTTCGCCTTTTGCATATGTTTTGGAGCAGGACTCCAGTGAGTAGCATTAAGGAGATAGGAGAGACAGAGGTACACACTTAAAAGGCTGTCCAGATCACATATACAGGGAAGGGTAAGGGCAGGTAAGGACAACTGAGGGAGGCAGAAGCCTGGTGACAAAAACGTGATCTACATGGAGATGGTTGCAGCCAGGTGGCAGGTACAGAAGAGTCACCTAAAGCAACTGGAAGGATCCCACCTGTCAGGTGATGGCTTCTACTCTGCACTCTCTGCCCCGGTTACGTCTGAGGACTGGGAGAAGCTGAGCTGCCTTCAAGGGATGCGATTGCTGAGGTTGAGAAGACCTGAGAAAGGCCAGGTACACTAGGTTTAGAGAGTAACTGCTGAGAGAGATATCATGTTAAAGCCCAGTGTAATATCAGAAATACTCAGTAACAAGGCATATGCTGGGAGTGTTAATTATGCCATGAAAGTGCCTTTCTCTTCCTTCTGAGTAGACCTCTTTTTGTTGCATGTCTGTTTGACTATCATCTCCTGTGTGTCTCTGTGAGGATCTCTTTCTCTCTCCCTACCATTCTTTTTTTTTTTTTTTTTTAAACATCTCCTTTTTCTTTCTGTGTTTTTCTCTGTCAACTCCTGATATTTTTCTCTTTTTTATTCTCTCTTAACAGACAATACAAAGCTGAAATGTGTCTATATCAAATGCATGTATATACATATATAGTTTTTAATTGTATTTTAGATAAGTTTTATTTCATGGTCTTAAAAAACAGAAGAGTTGACTATTTCCCTAATTTTAGGAAATATTAAATGAAATGAAATGTTTGCTTCTGTCTTGGGTTGATGATCTCCAAAACTGTTGATCTGCTTTAGAGGTTTGGTTTGGTTTTTGCTAGAGACAAGAAGAGGATGCTTTTCATGCTGTCTGTTTCACTACTTCTGATACGTTATGATAAATATTAATATATCATTTTAGTGAGTCTTATTTATTTCTGGCCTGGTTCCAAAAGGATGTGATGTGATATATATAAAATATAAGCACAGTGCCAGAGAGAAAATAGAGCGGAAGAAAGGGAAAATTAGAGTGGAGATATGAGATCCTGTAGAGTTGTCCAAGATGGTTCATTGATTGGGTTGAGCTTCCTATAGGTCAAAACTAAGAATTAAGCAAGGTCTCTGTTGCAATTACAGAATTAATAGTTAAAAAAGCCCCTCACCCCCAAACTTAGAGGCTTAAAATAAGAGTATATAGTTTTCTATTGATGCCATGGATAGAGGAGCCTGGTGGGCTACAGTCTATGGGGTCGCAAAGAGTATGACACGACTGAGTGACTTTCACTCCACTACATTTCATTGCTAAAGTTATAAATTATAACAAACAATGACTTAACACAAATTTATTGTTTTAAAGTTCTGGATAGAAGAAGTCTCACATAGATCTTACCAAGTTAAAATCAAGTAGGACCCTATTTCTTTATGTAGAGTTCTGGGAAAGAGTCTGTTTCTTTGTCTTTTCCAGTTTCTATCGGTTACCCTGTTCCTTGACTTATGGTTTCTTACCTTCATCTTCAAAGGACTGATGTTGCATTTCACTGATCATGCTTCTGTACCTGTCTCTTATACACATCTCCACCCCCAGCAACTAGAGATTACCCCCCACCCCCAGCAACTAGAGATTATCCCCCCCAGCAACTAGAGAAAGCCACATAGCAACTAAACCCCAGCACAGCCAGAGTAAAATAAAAAATAAATGCGGATTTGTACGTTCACAAATGAGAGACTGGTGATAGGAGCCAAACTGACTTTGCAAAGTGTAAGGAGTCTGAAAGTGAACCTTTTCTTCCCACTCCCATTCTTACCTTCAGTTGTGTGTGGCTGAACCAAATAATACTGCCATTTTGTAGGTCCGGTATGAGCAGTTGTCTGAAATCAGGGTTAGAATGAATAGCATCAATCAACAGAGACTCTTGCCATTAAATCTCAAGGCTATAAGTCACTCCTGGAATTTAGGGTACTCTGAACCTATCCTCAGATATGTAAACTCAGCTGGACTCCTCTGCCGTATGAGTCTCTTCACCCTATCCTGCAGACTGGGTGCATGTGAGCACAGTGGCCCACTCTGCTCAATACTGCTATTCAGACTGGATATGCCATTATCAACATGCCATNGTGGAAAGTTGGGGCTGGAATCGTCTCTGTGTTTTCTCACTCAAATGGTTGGCACTTGGTGCTGGGAAGACTCAAGAGCAGAGGGTGGGACAGTTGGCATGCCTTGAGCATCTCTATCTGTCCATATTCCTTCCATGTGGCTTCTGGGGCATAGAGGCCCAGGGAGCTGAACTTCTGTATGTTGACTAAGGTCTCCAAGGCATGGGGGTGGGAGAGGAGGAGACAAGGAGGGAAGGAGGTGAAGAAGGAAGGAGAGAGAGACAAGGAGAAAGAAAATGGTAGAAGCTGTGTTGCCTTTCCTATCCTAGCCTCCTAAATCATGCAACATCACTTGTATCACGTTCTGTTGACTAGAAGTGAGACACTGAAGCAAGGCCAAATTCAAGAGATGGGAATAGTTTGAAGGAATGTCAAAGAATTTTCACACATGTTTTAAAACTACCACAGCCCCTTAAAATATTTACAGTGTCCCCTGAACAGCTTTTCTGGGGGATAACAAGTAAATATTTTTTTTCATGTGTCTCATAAAAGGACACTATGTATGATGTAAAAATTGATGGCCTCCCAAATGTCTGCACACACAAAAAAATGATGATAAAATTCATAGAGAGATTTATTATAGCATTTCTGGGTGCTAGTACCAAAGTACATTTTTTGGGAAAAAAATTCTACAAGCTTCTAAAGCCTTTATTCCAAAGTCTCTAATGGACTAAAAAGAATCCCATCAAAAACTTAGAGACTATAGAAAAATTAATGGACTATCCTTCAGCCTGTCTCTTATACACATCTCTACCCCATAGAGAAAGATGTGAGGAAAGGCTGAAAGTATCTCCTGAACCAATAATCATAGAGTCTGGAATTTTAACATCAAAGATGAAAAGCATAGAGCAAGACTGAAAGCTTTTTAAAAATCTTCAAGATCCTGTGTTAAAAGAGCACATTCTTTCTACAAAAGCATCATATAATTTCTCCCTTCTGATATCACAAGAAGGCTTAATTCAGTGAATTCTTCCCTTTGTGTCTATCGCTGTCAAAGAAAAGTACCTGGGAGTAGAGAGAGAAATAGGTGGGGTGAGGGGTGGCTTTAAATAAGGTGGAAATTATGCAAAGACAAGCCTTGTGGACGTAACTATACCTTCCCTGGGTCATCTGCCTGGGGGGCTTCTAGCTATTTCATCTCTGCTCCCCATGGTGTGGGCCAGAGAACCCAGTGTTTGATCAGTGCCTCGTTACCCGCCTCTGGTCTGTAGGTACCGGCTGTGCTGTTCAAGTTCACTGCAGCTCTGTCTCCTCCACCAGGCCCTTGCTCCAAGTCTGTTTCTTTAGGGAGCACACCATGAAAACGAGGGAGCCATACTTTCAAGTGTGTTGAATACTTAACTGTACATGATAAAGTTAATAGAGCTGTCATTTCAACACACTTCTTATTTGTGATTATGTTTCAAGTAAGCACAGTAACAGCAATCTTAAAAACCCTATGGCAAAAGTGGAGAGTTAGAGCTCTTCCCTGATGTAATATTCTGAAATAACATTTTTGCAGGTTCCCCTTATTACCAAGGGCATGTGTCGTAATACATCATTTTAGAAAATGCTGTACATTCTCCAGAAAGGCAGCATGAAATTTTTTACACTATTTCAATTATCTCTTTCATCCTCACATTATAATTCTGAGGTTAAATTCCCATAGGGAGGACCTCAGTACTCAAAAATGTGTATAAGAAAAATGTAGGTGACATATCTTCCCTTTTTTGCTACAGTAAACATACCAAATATTTTCTCTACTATCATCAGTGAGTGTAAAAAAGTATTTAGCACACTCAAATAGTAAATTCTTAAGCAGCAGTTTCAGAGAGGGCTTAAACACCTTTTCCTGTGTGTGTGTGTGTGTATTTGTGTGTGTGTGTGTGTGTTTTATTATTCTGGAAATAGTTTTTGAGTGTTGCTGTGTAACTGGTGTTCTAAGCAATGTGTCTCTACTCTCAATATTTTATGATAAAACATTTAAAAGACTTAGGCAGAAAAGAGATCATGATTATATTTCTTGACAAGAACCAGAAGTAAAAATAATACTGTGGCCAGTTCACGGCAGGTTTTTAGGTTTTTAAGTTAGTATGGTGTTGAGTTCTTAGATGAAATCAAGAAATTGTGCTCCTCCTCATGTAATCACTAATTTCAGACAGAAATCAACACAGACCATTTTTAATGTCTGGAAGATAAATACATGTCAACTTGAACATGATTATTTTCAAATTTCAGTGGAACAGCCTTTTAGCAGATGTCTATTTGCCGCTCTTCAGCTCCCATCCTTGCACATAAAATGGTTATAGTAATTGCTTTTCATCATTAATATTTCTTTGCAGATGTTTGAATCTGATGTGAAATATAGTTTTTAAATTTAGAGTAAGGTTTATGAATAAAATGAGTGAGATAAAGTGTGGAAGTTAATCAACTTAGTTCTTAGACGATCTGTTCTTAATTCACGTTTTTCTAAGAAGGCAGTAAAAATTTTTGTGGATGATTTTTGTCTCCTTTATATTGTCTTCATTAATATATATATTTTTTCTCTTAAGAATTGAGAACAGGATCACTCAATCACTTATACATTTAGCAGTTAGTATACACAGGAGCAGTCTACTCTTTTCTTTGCAATTAAGTAATATAGGACACAGACTGTGAAATGAATGAGTGAATAAAAGGTAATTACATGGCATACTTAATAGAAAGCCAAGTTCACCAGCTTTTTAATGTTCTTTCATTTAAGTATACATACTAAATTATTGTGTTTTTTCCCTTAGTGCTACCTAGTAAAACAGTAAATTACAAAGAACTTCTGAATGCTGTCAAAAAACCTAAACTATTTCTATCTCAGACATAATGTCAGTAGATCTACATGGAAATTGAATATAGCAACTATGCTAAAAATCTATAGCAAACTGGAGCTATGGGAGTATTTGGAGGCTGGACCCTTTGGAGTTTTTCATTTTTAAAGATAGCTTCTCATATACTGTTTATGCCTAGAAAGACTGTTGTCCTTGTGTGAAGCTATGCCTCTGAAGTGAGAGTTGCTGATCAAAGCCAAATATAAAAAATTATGTATAACTCCTTATTTTCTGTTCATTCAACCTACTAAAAACAGCATGGTTTACATGTTTGAATAGCTCTGTACAGAAAAGAGAACCTGATCTTTTTTTACTCTTGATTGTTTACCCCAGGAATACAATTTTTAACAAGAACTTTTCCCTGCCAAGTCCTGTTCTTTGCCTTCATTATGATGTATAGCCATAAATGGGCAGATAAGAGTTAAATTTTTTCAACTGTTCTTTTTGCTTTCTTTCTCTTAAGAAGAAATCTTTTGTTGAATGATATATGAAAGACTGTAGCTCAGTGTAGGGGCAGAAGAATCGAAAAAGAGCATTTCTCCGAATTGGTTAAAGTGAAAGTGAAGTCACTCAGTCGTGTCCAACTTTTTGTGACCCCATGGACTGTAGCCTACTAGGCTCCTCCACCCGTGGGATTCTCCAGGCAAGAGTACTGGAGTGGGTTGCTGTTTCCTTCTCCAGGAGATCTTCCCAACCCAGGGATCAAACCTGGGTCTCCTGCATTGCGGACAGACGCTTTACCATCTGATCCACCAGGGAGACTGTGACACAAGGTGGATGGTGCCCTGAAATATCTTCTGCAGGCCTCCTTTGGCAAAGATTCTGCCAAATTGGAACCTCCAGAGGCCTTCTAACATCCCAGCGATCTTTTTCCCTGAGATTGGATATTGATTCTAAATTATTTGGGGAAAAATAAAAATCCATAAATCCTGATCCCTACCTATGCGATTTTATCTGCCTGAGGAACTATAGATGTTGTCACCAGAAGCCTCTTCTCAATTTTTGTTTAAAGACAGTGGATTGTAGAAGCACTAGGGAGAAAGAGAAACAGTTCTGTTCCTGTCTTCATCAGCCCAAACCTGGCTTCGGGCTGATAAAGGCTGACTGTTCAAATAAAGCATTGTTCCATGTGAGATCACAAAGTGAGGGGAGAAAAGTTTTAGATAGAAAGCAGAATTTAAAATAATCCTGTGAACTGTTACTTTGTCACACACAAGACTCAATTAGGTAAACTTGCCACCAAGTGACAAGGTGAGCTGGATGCTCCCTTAAAGCCACAGAGAAGGGTAGGTTTTACCTCCTTTGTACATGCATACATAGGGGACTATTCCTGGGCAAGTGTGGACCTGAATTTCTGTTGTCCATCAGCAGAAATAAGGCTACAGAGTGAAACACTCCCCAGTACTTTGGGATATTGCACTCACATTAACCTTAGTTCTGGGAAATCAGTTTCAGTCTACCTCAAAGGATAGCTTAAATAAAGACTGTAACACTACAAGTGATAAGAAATAGTGTTCTAACTTAAAAGTGGGATCTTTTGAGTCATAATTTAGATCAAATTAACAATGTGTTAGCAGTATATTTCAGTTTTGAATCCCAAATTAACTGTGGCCAAAATATTTACGTGAAGTTGACTTGATAGAGTTAATGAAAAAGTAATGCTTAAATATATAGTGGGCTTGGTGAATTATTATTAAATGTCCCAATGTTACAGAACTAAACTTGGATTTACTTGCCCATTTGCGTAAAGCCAATCTACTGACCTGGGTTTGCAGCATTTATTATAAGGTCCTATACAAGAAGTCTGGAGGAAGGTACAGCAACCCACTCCAATATTGTTGCCTGGAGAATCCCATGGACAGAGGAGCCTGGCCGGATGCAGTCCATAGCGTCACACAGAGTCAGGCACAACTGAAGTAACTTAGCATGCATGCACACATACAAGAAATCCTGAGCACCTAGTGCTCAAATGACCTGAACTCCCTGTGGGTTTCAGCGGAGCATTTTTAAAGGTCAGGTGAGGGAGGGAAGACCCAGGCTGTGTGACCAGCTTGTGCACACTCCCCTGATTTGTTGATGGTGAGGTAACAGGGTGGTGTCATAGCGGGTAACATTATCAGTCCTTAAGATGCAATAGGTCTGGGGGCTATGTGCTCACTGTCATCAAGCAGTTAACATCTTCCATTTGGTAGAGGTTTTAGCATCCATAAAACAGCTCAGGAAATGTGTATCAGATACTGTCACCTAGATACTTTGGAGAAGGAATATAGCAGAGGACATGGGGGGCGAGGGTCTGTCCCAGGAAGGCCCTATAGGGTCCTGTTTGGTTGCACTGTTAATAAAAGTATAGAATTTTCTTTAAAAGTGAAGTGATAGTAAGGCTACTTTCAGATAAAAATCTATATTTAAGGGTTGATATTTTATGAACTCACTTTCTATTTTCTCTTGAAAGTTTACCTTCTATTTATTTCTTTTTCTTTTTTCATGATAATAATGACACCAAATGCATATGTAGTTTGTCTTCATATAGAAAAGTAATTTGCTGAGTAAGTGATCCTATCAAATATTTTCTTTTATTGTCAAAATAATACTTGTTCTTTACGTTTTTTTTTTGGGGGGGGGGGATTTGCAGGTTGTGAGGCGTTTGGATCTTCATTCCCTGAACAAGGATAGAACCCAGGCCCCTACATTAGAAGGCTGGAATTTTAACCACTGGACCACCAAGAAAGTCCTTTAAAGTGGTACTTTATAACAGGAACTTATCTTTTTCTTGTATTTATGCTTAGGGAATAAACATTTTCTCTCCAAACACAACATTGTAAAGCAACTATACTCCAGTAAAAATGATTTTTTAAAAAATTCCCTGTTAGTACAAGAATTACTTATGTTTGAGAGTAAAATTAGTCAGTTCAGTTGCTCAGTCATGTCCAACTCTTTGCAACCCCGTGGACTTCAGCATGCAACCCCGTGAGGTTGTGAGGCGTTTGGATCTTCATTCCCTGAACAGGGATAGAACCCAGGCCCCTACATTAGAAGGCTGGAATTTTAACCACTGGACCACCAAGAAAGTCCTTTAAAGTGGTACTTTATAACAGGAACTTATCTTTTTCTTGTATTTATGCTTAGGGAATAAACATTTTCTCTCCAAACACAACATTGTAAAGCAACTATACTCCAGTAAAAATGATTTTTTAAAAAATTCCCTGTTAGTACAAGAATTACTTATGTTTGAGAGTAAAATTAGTCAGTTCAGTTGCTCAGTCATGTCCAACTCTTTGCAACCCCGTGGACTTCAGCATGCAACCCCGTGCATCTCCTGGAGCTTACTCAAACTCATGTCCATCAAGTCAGTGATGCCATCCAACCATCTCATCCTCTGTCATCCCCTTCTCCTCCTGCTTTCAATCTTTCCAGGCATCAGGGTCTTCTCCAATGAGTCAGTTCTTCACATCAGGTGGCCCAAGTTTTGCAGTTTCTACATTAGTCCTTGCAATGAGTATTCAGGACTGATTTCCTTAGAATTAACTGGTTTGATCTCCTTGGTGTCCAAGGGACTCTCAAGAGTCTTCTTCAAACCACAGTTCAAAAGCATCAATTCTGTGGCACTCAGCTTTCCTTATGGTTCAACTCTCACATCCGTATGTGACTACTGGAAAAACCATAGCTTTGACTAGACAGACCTTTGTCAGCAAAGTCTACTTTTTAATATGCCATCTAAGTTTGTCAGAGTTTTTCTTTCAAGGAGCAAGCATCTTTTAATTTCACGGCTGCAGTCACCATCTGCAGTGATTTTGGAGCCCAAGAAAATAAAGTCTGTCAGTGTTTCCATTGTTTCCCCATCTATTTGCCATGAAGTAATGTGACTGGATGCCATGATCTTAGTTTTACTGAATGTTGAGTTTTAAGCCAGTTTCTTCATTCTCTTCTTTCACTTTCATCAAGAGCCTCTTCAGTTCCTCTTCACTTTCTGCCATAAGGCTGGTGTCATCCGAATAGCTGAAGTTATTAATATTTCTCGTGGCAACCTTGATTCCAGCTTATGCTTCATCCAGTCCAGCATTTTACATGATGTACTCTGCATATAAGTTAAATAAGGGTGACAATATACAGCCTTGATATACCCCTTTCCCAATTTGGAACCAGTCCATTGCTACATGTCCTATTTTAACTGTTGCTTCTTGACCGTCATACAGGTTTCTCAGGAGGCAGGTAAGGGGGTCTGGTATTCCTGTCTCTTGAAGAATTTCCGGTTTGTCATGATCCACACAGTCAAAGGCTTTAGCATAGTCAATGAAGCAGATGTTTTTTCTGGAATTTTCTTGCTTTTTCTATGATCCGGTGGATGTTAGCAATTTCATTGCTGGTTTGCTTCATTTGTCTTTTCTTAGTCCAGCTTGAACATCTGGAAATTCTCAGTTCACATACTACTGAAGCCAAGCTTGGAGAATTTTGAGCATTACTTTGCTAGTGTGTGAGATGAGTGCAACTATGCAGTATTTTAAACATTCTTTGGCATTGCCTTTCTTTGGGATTGGAATGAAAACTGGTCTTTTCTAGTCCGATGGCCTCTGCTGAGTTTTCCAGATTTGCTGGCATATTGAGTGCAGCACTTTAACAGCACTTTAACATCATCTTTTCAGATTTGAAATAGTTCAGCTGGAATTCCATCATCTCCACTAGGTTTGTTCATAGTGATGTATCCTAAGCCCCGCTTGACCTTGCATTCCAGGATGTCTGGCTCTGGGTGAGGACCTGGGTCATTAAGATCTTTTATATCTGGGTCATTAAGATCCATTATAAAGAATAATGATATCCATTGTTTCTTCATCAGGAAAAGTTGATTCATGATCAATAAATGATTCACTGTTTATGCTGTTGCCGTTTAGTCACTTCGGTCATGTACAGCTCTTTGCAACCCCGTGGACTGTAGCCTGCCAGACTCCTCTATCTCTGGGATTCCCCAGGCAAGAATAATGGAGTGGGTAACCATTTCCTCCTCCAATTTTTTGTCTTTACTGTTGTCCAATAACTAAAATTCAAGCGATGGTTATACTGGTGGGGCAGTGTGTTTATGCCTGAGGGCCTAGCCATAGCAACTGCCCCAGGCTTTCCTCTTCCCAGGTGAAGATTTGGAATGGTGAAACTCTTTGATACAACTAATCTAATTATTGACTGTGCCATGCAGTGGGCCAAACCAGAAAATCAATCCAAACTACCAGCTTCCAAGCTTCTCCCTTGTTACACATTAAATGAAAGTCTTGACTATCAATCTGATGAGAAATACGTTCCATCCAGAATTTAATGAGAAATCACATGTCTTGCTCATACTCTACGTCTGAAGTACCAGGGCCACCTTGTATTCTCTCAGTCGGTCATAGAATTTTCCATAATTCTAAATCCTGCTTGAAGTGTATACAACAGGACACAGTTTCAGATCACAGTTTTGTTTTCTTTTTTAATTTCTGTGGTCCCCTCAGCCTAACCCAAGCAACAGAGTAAGTAAAAAGGAGAAAAATGACATTTTATAGCTTCAAACATTAATTATAAGTTTTGAGTCATTTAATTTTTACAATCTTAAGGATATGAATATGTCAGATGGATTTAAACGGTACACATAAATTATATAAAAAACCTTCTAAATTTGATATCAGATTATAGGAAGCTCTAAGTTGATTGGGGATTTTATATCATATATATATATGTATATTTTTAGTGTGTTTATTTAAATATAATTTATAACTTTGGCATCCTACCAAGGTCTTTTGGACCAAATACAGTAGACAAGTGAGAAAACATTTTAGAATTTTTATATGCAACTGTCTGTGGAAGGAGTAACGTTGTGTTTAAGCCTGAAGTTTGCATACTTTTGTGTAGTTCGCAAACATCAGCACATACATTCTCTACCAAGCTCTGGACCTCCCAACACTTCTTAAGTAAGTAACAATTATTTCCACAATTTTATAAATACTTCTATTTCCAGAGCAGAGTGGAATTCTTATTTTCATAGCATCTGGGCACTGTGAATGTTGTATGGGAGTGGTGGAAAATACTAACGGACTCAAGTTTATTCTTATTTAACCGAAGGAAATAGTGTAGCTGTTAATGTGTGTGTGTGGTTTTTTTTTTCCCTACCTAATGAACCAAAGCTATAATAAGACTCCAGGTTTCAGCAGAACTGCAAGTGCCTTGCAGTACCCTTAGAAATGACACTGCAAGAAAAGATAATGTCTGACTAGTGCCGAGGACTCAAGAATTACTAAAAGGCAACTCCCCAACCAGTTGTACTGAAGTTGTCTGCTGTTAACTTCTAGGAGAGATGGAGTATCCTCCTTGTGCCAGAGCAATTTATACTTCCAGTTTTCATATATGTGTCAAAATAATGTTCCTGGTGGTGTGCCATGGGTAGTTAAGCACATTTGTTATTCCAAGATCCAAGCTTTCACATTACGGAATACATGAAAATATAATGTGATCTCAGCTCGTGCTGCTGGTCTGAGAAGGGGAACAGAAAAAGAAACAAGCAGGGACTGTCATCCCAGGCCTTTCCCTCCCTGGCCTGGTGTTTAGAATTCTTATGTGCCTTTCCATTGCCATTCCTCAGAGTGAGAATCATTTGAAGCAGAGTTCACTGTTTAATTGGATGAAGAGCTAATGCAGAGTTAAAAGAGGAATGTACATGGGTGCTGGCAGCAAATCACCTCTTGCTTTGGCATTAGACAGTGGAGGCACTGGTGCTTTTAGCAGATGTGGATCTCAGTGTGACTGCCTGCAGCTACCCCTCTCCCACTAGGACAGGGCACTTCTAGATGCTACTCTCTTGTGAAACCTCACCAGACAGCGCTGAGCCTTCCACCCCCAGTGTAGCGAACTACCTTTAGTTTTAAATAACAGGGGAGAGTAGAGACTGAAATTGTGAAAATATGTTTTTGTGCATCTATTTATTATGTGTCAGAGTACAGCCAAGGTTATATAATAAGTAATGCATAAAATAACATTGGGCAGAGCTTGAACAATTCTATTGATATTTCAAGCATAAAATAGTCTTTTTTTTATTGATTTCTTATTTTTGGCTGTGCTGGGTCTTTGTTGCTCTCTGCCGGCTTTCTCCAGTTACACTGAGGGGGAGCTACCCTTCTCTGCTGTGTGTGGGCTTCTTACTGCAGTGTCTTCTCCTGTTGTGGAGCACAGGGTCTAGGCAAGCGAGCTTCAGCAGTTGCAGCACCTGGCCTCGGGCGTTGTAGCTTACTGCTGTGGTTGTGGCACAGGGCTCCGTTGCTCCAAGGCATGTGGGATCTTCTTGCATCAGGAATGAAAGCTATGTCCTCTGCATTAACAGGCAGATTCTTATGCAGTGTGCCACAAGGCAAGTCCAAAACAAAATACTCTTAATCATGAATGTCTCATTTAAGAAATGGCAATTCTAATTCCTGTTTTTGTTTCTTTCTCAAATAACTAGTCACTCACTAAATTATTTTAAAAAAATAAGTCAAGCTGTAAGAGGAAAAAAAAAGACAACTGTTGAAGAACTTTTGCAATCTGAATCAATTTTGCAGTTAGTTAATAGTATTAAACCAATTATGTTGATGATTAAGCCTTGGTTATGCAAGCTATTAAAATTAGGGAATTTGGGGTGAGAGGTATATGGGCACTCTCTCTACTGTTTTTCTAACTCCAAGTCTATAATTAGGTGAAAATACTTTGTTTAACAAAAACTCAGACCATTTACTGGGGGAAAGGTGTGGCATGAGTAAGAACTATGATAATTAGTGGGATAGATCCCACAGTGATGATTTATTTTTTAAAGTCTACAAGTACAATGAGAGTGAGAAGCTTAGGAAAGCATGTCAAATATAAAAACACTATTTCAAAAGTATAGAAATGCATAGGATCAATTCCCAGCTTCCAACTTTCAGATTTACGTGTTAGCTGGCAACTACTTCAATGATACAGGGTAAATTATGAGATACTTCATCTGAAAGGAGCAAAGAACCAAATTACTTCTAAAATCTTTAAAAGAATAGGTCTTCCATGGCCTTTCTATCTCAAAGACATATGTGAAAAGTTTCTGAACTTTCCAGAACAAATCAGCTGCCCTGTGCTCTGTGGACCCTTGGGCTTCACATATTACCACCACTTAGCACAGCCATAACTGGGGGACCATTCTCCAGATCAGAACCTAATTATTGTGTATCTTCACTAATACCTTAGTCCATAAGTATTTGTAGAATTTTTTTTTTCCCGAAGGATCAGTGAATTTGTGGGAAGAATATATATTGTAAAGCACTTTTTTTTTTTTTTTTTGGTAAGAGCTCCTTTGGTTCAGGGACCTCCCTGGAGTTCAAGGGAAGAATAGCCAAGAGATAAACTGAAGCCCTTGCTATCCTGAGGATGAAGACACCCCTTCACTGCTCCATAATTAGTTGTCACTGATTCAAAAGCAGAGACATTACTTTGCCGACTAAGGTCCGTCTAATCAAGGCTATGGTTTTTCCAGTAGTCATGTATGGATGTGAGAGTTGGACTGTGAAGAAGGCTGAACGCCAAAGAATTGACGCTTTTGAACTGTGGTGTTGGAGAAGACTCTTGAGAGTCCCTTGGACTGCAAGGAGATCCAACCAGTCCATTCTGAAGGGGATCAACCCTGGGATTTCTTTGGAAGGACTCATGCTAAAGCTGAAACTCCAGTACTTTGGCCACCTCATGTGAAGAGTTGACTCATTGGAAAAGACTCTGATGCTGGGAGGGATTGGGGGCAGGAGGAGAAGGGGACGACAGAAGATGAGATGGCTGGATGGCATCACGGACTCGATGGACATGAGTCTGTGTGAACTCCGGGAGTTGGTGATGGATAGGGAGGCCTGGCGTGCTGCGATTCATGGGGTCACAAAGAGTCGGACACGACTGAGCGACTGAAATGAACTGAACTGAACTGATCCTGAAAACAAGTGGTGCTGCCATGAGAAAAAGCCATTAGTGGTGTCAGCTCAAGAGAAGGAGAAGCAGTGGCACCCCACTCCAGTACTCTTGCCTGGAAAATGCCATGGATGGAGGAGCCTGGCAGGCTGTAGTCCATGGGGTCGCTAGGAGTCGGACATGACGGGGTGACTTCACTTTCACTTTTCACTTTCATGCATTGGAGAAGGAAATTGCAACCCACTCCAGTATTCTTGCCTGGAGAATCCCAGGGACAGAGGAGCCTAGTGGGCTGCCATCTATGGGATTGCAGAGTCGGACACAACTGAAGCGACTTAGCAGCAGCAGCAGCAGCAGCAGCAGTGTCAGCTCAGTTTATTAATATTTGCTGATTCTGTTCTTTCTCAGTTC
>SJYX01015021.1:10290-32108 GCA_006410675.1 Oreotragus oreotragus | reverse complement strand
ATGCTAAAGCTGAAACTCCAGTACTTTGGCCACCTCATGCGAAGAGTTGACTCATTGGAAAAGACTCTGATGCTGGGAGGGATTGGGGGCAGGAGGAGAAGGGGACGACAGAGGATGAGATGGCTGGATGGCATCACGGACTCGATGGACATGAGTCTGAGTGAACTCCGGGAGTTGGTGATGGATAGGGAGGCCTGGCGTGCTGCGATTCATGGGGTCACAAAGAGTCGGACACGACTGAGCGACTGAAATGAACTGAACTGAACTGATCCTGAAAACAAGTGGTGCTGCCATGAGAAAAAGCCATTAGTGGTGTCAGCTCAAGAGAAGGAGAAGCAGTGGCACCCCACTCCAGTACTCTTGCCTGGAAAATGCCATGGATGGAGGAGCCTGGCAGGCTGTAGTCCATGGGGTCGCTAGGAGTCGGACATGACGGGGTGACTTCACTTTCACTTTTCACTTTCATGCATTGGAGAAGGAAATTGCAACCCACTCCAGTATTCTTGCCTGGAGAATCCCAGGGACAGAGGAGCCTAGTGGGCTGCCATCTATGGGATTGCAGAGTCGGACACAACTGAAGCGACTTAGCAGCAGCAGCAGCAGCAGCAGCAGCAGTGTCAGCTCAGTTTATTAATATTTGCTGATTCTGTTCTTTCTCAGTTCCAGTTTGATTCCTAATAGTAAAATACTGGTTACTTGAAAGTTTAGGTGAGTTGAACGTACCATGGGCATAATTTTCTACCCCAGCCAGTTTCTGTATCTAATAGTTCATTTCAGTGAGTCAATCAAAGATTAATACTCAGCAACCAGTTTACCATTTTAATTACTATATTGAAAGTAGCAAAATGAGTTATATTTGCAAGTAAATATACTGAAAAAGGAAAGTCATGCAAAAGTCACCATATGGAAATACTTCACTCTCAGAAGGCGCTGAGTTGGTTTCAGCTTTATCAAAACTTCTTGTTCATGGTTGGTGTGTTTAGTATGCACCGTGGTTGCTGCTCTTTGAAGGTTATTAAGTTTGACCTAGATTTTATTGGTGTTCTCTCTAATCTACTTAGTTATCTTTGGGGGTTTGCATGTGTCTCTGGGAAAGATGAAGCACTGGCTTCGATTGGCGTGTTGAGTAGTTGTAAAGATTTGATAAAATGTTGATTGATAATAATTTAAAAATGAGTCACTATTTTGATAAAAATTATTTTCTTTTTCTTTTGTAAATTATTTGAGAAATTATTTTTAATGCAAAGAGGCATGCTTAATAAAGAAGATTCCTGGGAAGAAGTATGTAATAATAAGAATCCCATTTGTGTTGGTATTTTTGTAGCTCACCCAGTTTAGATAGAAGGATTATGGTGAAAGGCACTAAAATGCTATAATTGTAGGTTCAGAAATAGCTATTAGAGATCATAAATATTCCCTTCTAAGCATAAATGTAAATCACTTAAGAAAGAAATTTTCAGTTTTCTTAACTAACATCCAGAGACTAGATTTATAAGTCCTTTGATAATAATTTCACAATGTATATTTTGAGACCCCTAGTTTAATACTCTCTCAGGTTACATTGTTAAACTTTCAAGAATTGCAACTAAAGGAAGGGAGAGAAATGCCTGAGGGAGAGACTTATACACTGAACTTTGAGATATATGGTTATCATTGTCCACTCTTGTCCTGTTGCCCGTGGATGCTTCTAAGTGGAACCGAAGGTTGGGAGTAGGACATATTGTAGGAAGGGTTGACTTTTATTTAAATAATTACAATCAGCAAACTCCAGTAGTCACCTAATACTTTCTTGAGCTATCTTCTTGTTTTCTAAGTCTGATATGATTTTCCTTCTATTCTCAAAATTGTATTCTTTGCTCATAAATTTATAATTTTATTAATTTTTGCTTCATTTGGGATTTTACCATTTTCCTTTCACTAGGCAATTGCTGTTTTCTTTATTATTTTAATACATAATAGATTAAGAGGGTTCCGAAAAAAAATTTTTTTAATGCAATAGAATGAAAGATACTCTCCCACCCTGCCTTTCATCTCTCACTTCCTCCCCTCCTTCCAGAGGCTTTATTAATGCACATGTAGATAAGGAAGTATTCATGTACTTTATACTGTCCCTTCTTTTTTTAGTATCTTTAGTGGAGGATGATAGACTGAAATCAGGCTGACTTGGGTCTGAATTCTAGTTGTCAGTTTCGTCCTCTACGATGAGTTAATAATAATGTCAGCCTCAAAGCTGGAGAAGGAAATGGCAACCACTCCAGTATTCTTGCCTGGAGAATCCCATGGACAGAGGAACCTGGTGGGCTGTGGTCCATAGGGTTGCAAAAAGTTGGACATGACTGAAGTGGTTTAGCACAATCCTCACAGGGTTGTTAAGAAGGTCAAATGATTAAAAAAAAAAAAAAAACTGTTAAGGAAAAAATTTTCAATGTTTCTGAGATGCAGCTAATACTCAGCAAGCATGATTATCCTTAGTCATAATCTTGAATGAAAGGAGGGACATGAAAAGAAAAAATGTATTAGTTCCCTAGGGCTGCCAGAACAAATTACCATAAACTTGGTGGCATAAAACAGAGGGAATGGCATCTCACAATTTTGGAGCCAGAAATCTGAAATCAAGGTATTTAGAGCACTCTGCTCTCTTTAGAGACCCAAAAGGACATTCTATGTTTGCCTCCACCAGCCTCTGCTAGAGGGCTGTGCTAAGAGTTGCCATTTCCTCCTCCAGGGAACCTTCCTGACCCAGAGATCGGACCCACATCTCCTGTGTCTCCTGCACTGGCAGGCAGGTTCTTTACCACTAGTGCCACCTGGAAAGCTGGTTGTCAGCATTCCTGGGCTTGTGGCTTTATTACTCTTGTCTCTCCCACTGCCTTTGCATGGTTTTCTCTCTTCTTTATGTGTTGTTTTTCTTGTGTCTCTTATCAGGACTTATCTAGGTTTAGGGCTGCCTAGATAATGGAGATTCCTAACTTGTGTGTATCTGTAAAGACCCCTTTCCAAATAAGGCTCCATTCACAGGTTCTAGGGATTAGCACGTGGATATATCTTTTGAGGGCACATCAATCATACACTACAAATATCTTAAAATTTATTTTCTGTTTAATTTATTAATATAAAGTATATTCTTAAGGCGGGGAAGGCAATGGCACCCCACCCCAGTACTCTTGCCTGGAAAATCCCATGGATGGAGGAGCCTGGTGGGCTGCAGTCCATGGGGTCGCTAACAGTCGGACAGACTGAGCGACTTCACTTTCACTTTTCTCTTTCATGCATTGGAGAAGGAAATGGCAATCCACTCCAGTATTCTTGCCTGGAGAATCCCAGGGACGGTGGAGCCTGGTGGCCTGCCCTATATGGGGTCACACAGAGTCGGACACGACTGAAGTGACTTAGCATAGCATAGCATATTCTTAAGGACCATTAATGTCTTGTAAATTATAAGGCAAATATGGAAATATCAAGTGGCATTTGTTTTTTGTCAGTATTATGTCAATATAATATCAAGCTGCAATCAAGATTGCTGGGAGAAATAACAACATCAGATATGCAAATAATACCACACTAATAGCAGGACAGTAAAGAGGAACTAAAGAGTCTCTTGATTATGGTAAAAGAGGAGAGTGGAAAAAGCTGGCTTGAAACTCAACATTAAAAAAGGTAAAGATCATGGCATCTGGTCCCATCTCTTCATGGCAAATAAATGGAGGAAAGTGAAAGCAATGAAAGATTTTATTTTCCTGGATAGCATAATCACTGAGGATGGTGACTGTAGACCTGAAATTAAAAGATGCTTGGTCCTAGAAGGAAAGGGATGACAAACCTATACATTGTATTAAAAGGCAGAGACATCATTTTGCAGACAAAGATATATATAGTCAAAGCTGTGGTTTTTCTAGTAGTCGTGTACTTGGACCTCAAGGAGATCAAGCCAGTGAATCTTAAAGGAAATCAACCCTGAATATTCATTGAAAGGAATGATGCTTAAGATGAAGCTCCAAAACCCTGGCCACCTGAGTGAAGGGCTGACCCACTGGAAAAGACCCTGATGCTGGGAAAGATTGAAGGCAAAAGGAGAAGGAAGCAGCAGAGGATGAGATGGTTAAATAGCATCACTGACTCAATGGATATGAATTTGAGCAAACTCTGGGAGATAATAGGATCTTCCCAGGTGGCTCAGACAGTAAAGAATCTGCCTGCAATGTGGGAAATTGGAGTTCGATCCCTGGATCAGGAAGATCCTTTGGAGTAGGAAGTGGCAACCCACTCCAGTATTCTTGCTTTGAGAATTCCATAGATGGAGTAACCTGGTGGACTACAATCCATGGGGTCACAAAGAGTCAGGCATATTTAGTGACTGAACAACAATTATGTCAATATTATACCTGGTTAAAATTTATTGATAACCTATGAAATATAAAATTATTAAATTTATGGTAATAAAACAGGCCCAAACAAAAATATGAATTCTTTTTTGCTAGTACCGTTATTTGGTTTCCCTGTCACCCTCTAATTCTTTAGGTATATTTGTGTGGGGAAAAGGGAAGGAAATAGATATTAAAAAAAATTTTTGATGGGTTTTAATCCCACTCAACAACAGAAACTTGAATTGGCTTGTCACATATTTAAAAAGTCACTTTTACTCTCTGTTGTAAATTTCTTGTCCCAGTGGTGACCACCTCCTTTCTATACTAGTAGAATGGCTTATTAATTCTTATTAATGACGCAAAAGAGGTGGAAGTCATCGAGGCACCAGATGTACTTTTGATGTCTTTTGAAACAAAAAGAGTAGCGAAAATTTTAATTTTTTTTGTTTGAAATGCATATCACTCTGCTTCAAAAAATAACCATTTCTAAGGGGAAAATTCTTTATTTCATTCAGTTCAAGTTCAGTTGCTCAGTCATGTCCGACTCTGCAACCCATGGACTGCAACACGCCAGGCCTCCCTGTCCAGTGCCAACTTCTGGAGTTTACTCAAACTCAAGTCCACTGAGTCGGTGATGCGATCTAACCATCCCATCCTCTGTCGTCCCTTTCTCCTGCCTTCAATCTTTCCCAGCATGAGAGTCTTTTCAAATGAGTCCATTGTTTGCATCAGGTGGCCAAAGTATTGGAGTTTCAGCTTCAGCATCAGTCCTTCCAATGAACACCCAGGACTGATCTCCTTTAGCATGGACTGGTTGGATCTTCTTGCAGTCCAAGGGACTCTCAAGAGTCTTCTCCAACACCACAGTTCAAAAGTATCAATTATTCAGCGCTCAGCTTTCTTTATAGTCCAACTCTCCCATCCATATATGACTACTGGAAAAACCATAGGTTTGATTAAATGGACTTTTGCATTACAAGCATTCAAACAGAGTTACTTATGCTAAAAAAATTTCAGTTCATCTACCAGTATCATCATAGTGACTGCTGCTGCTGCTAAGTCGCTTCAGTTGTGTCCAACTCTGTGTGAACCCATAGATGGCAGCCCACCAGGCTCTGCTGTCCTTGGGATTCTCCATGCAAGAACACTGGAGTGGGTTGCCATTTCCTTCTCCAATGCATGAAAGTGAAAAGTGAAAGTGAAGTCTCTCAGTCGTGTCCGACTCTTTGCTACCCCATGGACTGCAGCCCACCAGGCTCCTCTGTCCATGGGATTTTCCAGGCAAGAGTACTGGAGTGGGGTGCCATCGCCTTCTCCACATAGTGACTGCAGTATTCTTTAATTTGTGTATGACCAAATCGTATGACAAATGCACTGATATCCTATTCTAATTATAATAGTTTTTACATTTGATTAACTTACAGTAACTCCATACATCCATAATGTTAGTAGTATGCTAGAGGCATTGTATATAATGTTATCCTTTCAATAAACATTTTATTAATTGTTAGAATTAAAAAATATTGGCCATCACAAGCAGTTAACCTCGTACTGGCTAAAAATGTCTTACTAGTTTTTTAAATTCTCTACTCAGCCCATATGATAAGAATGGTTTAAAAGATGATATAGTTTTCACTAGTAAATAGTTTCCAGTGTATTAAACTTTTCACCCTTAAAGCTTGTCTAAATCTTATTCTAAGCTATGCTTTTATGTAACAGTATTTTCACTGATGAAAACTTGTTTTGTAAATTTTTGAGGAAGATGTAACTCAGCTCTATTTGGAATTTGCTAGCCAGCAAGATATGTAGTTTGTTCTGGGCCCACCACTGCTCATTGAATCTCAGTGTCAGATTTTAAACTGAAAGGCGGTGTAAATTCATAGCCTCTCACCTGTTGCCCAACACCCAGTGTTTATTCATATACCAGGATCTTTCTAGGCACGAGTGAAAAATCTGCTCCAATTTCATTCTGACTGTGAGGAAAACTAGACATAGCCTAGCAATCCTAAATCAGACTTGAGATATTCCTTGGTGACAGAACATGAAAAGCTACAACTTCCAAACTTCCCTGCTCCTAGAGTTAAAAAATATGTAAGAAGTTTTCCCTCTAAAATAAGGTCCCATTATCCTACTTCCATGAGGTGAACAATCTTAACATTTAAATGTATTTCCATCTATAATTTTTAATTCTCATAGAAACACATATGTATGTATCTGGGTATATATATTTCTTTAATCCAGAACTTTGGTTTTCTGTAACTCCATATTTTCAATCTCAGATGCATCATGAACTTCATATTATCACAAATCTAACTAATTTGTAATCTATATACAGCATTTGTCAGTTTAAATGCATTATAATTTCTAAGCCATTTATTTATTATTGAACACTTATATTGTTTGTTATTTTTTGCTCTTACAAATAATTTTTCAATGATCATGTTCATATCTGTGTCCTTATGCAGTAGAATTTTGCAGTAATCATGTTCATACATGTGTCTTCTGCCAGACAGAATTTCAGATTTATTAGGTCAAAAAATTCACACATGTTAAAATCTGATAGGTGCAGCTAAATAACATATTTTTTTAAAAAGTGGAGAGAAATAAATGATTCAGCCTTCTTTCATTTTCAGTTTACTTGAGAGTGTTTTCTTTGATTTGTTTGTGTATTTGTTTCTTCTTTTGCATTTTAACTGGATTTCAGGAAAGGCTAGACCTACATTTGCAATGTGGGTACCTAACCAATATTTGTTACACTGTAGTGATCCGTACTATACAAAGCCACCTTCTTCTAGGAACATTTTGTGCCTTCCGGAAGAAATTTCTCATTTCATTTACTGTGATTTCAGTAGAGGAAATTATTTTGATACATATTTACTATTCCATTAAGTGCCTGAAAATAAGTACATGAATTTTCCAGGAAGCTTTGAATAGAAATTGAAGAATTAGACAGGTTAAAGTAGATAGCAAAACAGTTGTCACTTTATTCCTTAATAAATATGGGTAGAGATAGAGAAAATATTTTGTTTGTATTGCCAGAAGACAAAATAGGGATATTGCTGTCAAGATGGGGAAGTAAAAACATATGCAGTTCTGTTCCATAGCATCCATTTCATACCTGACCCCAAGAAGATTTTTCAAAACTGTCCTTTCAACATCTTTTAGCCAATTTGGTTTATTAAGAGTACTTAGTATTTACAAGTATGAATCCCTTTATTTGTACAGTTTCTGATATAGTGTTTCAATCAGTAACAAGTCATTTATTCTTTATTCCTTTGTTTTCGTGTTCATGAAGATAGAATAATTCCTACATAAATTAGAGCATGACTGCTAAAATCAAGGTTTTGAGTGCTTGAAAGCCTTTAGGGGGGAAAGCAATTTTAGCATAAATTAATGCCATTTGATTTACATTTTGTAATGTATTTTTAATTTGACTTGTAAGGCTGAATTTGAATTCATTCATCTTTATAAATTCTTTTAGATTTAAATTTCTTGCTATTCAAGATAGTTTAGGTAAATGATGTTTAGAAAGCCTGCAATTCTTGTTTGAGTCATTTCCTCTGTGGCTTTGTATATATTATCATTTTAATTCTAGTTGGTCATAAAAACCCACATTTATGACTTGTCTTAAATAGTGAAACATATTCAAAAATACTGTTTGAATTGTGTATGTGGAATTATTGATGGTTTATTTGAACGGATCCTGAATAGATGTTTGGTTCTCTTCCACTGCTTGATTCTGAAAAGCTCTGCTATCTACATCTCTGTTGGAAATTTGTACAAACAAAAATATACATATATTCTGTGTATGTGTATATGGACACATTTATGCATATGCATATATATATACTCACAAACACATAAGCACCCTTAACATTTATTAAGGGTAATTTAAAATGTTCTTCCCTAAATATCTTTGATTTTCACACATTCTGCAATCCTCTCACTAGGCACCTTCTATTAAATCTCATTAACACGAACATGCAGGCAGAATATGGATGTAAAGGCTTCCTCTAAATTGAAAGTATCTCCTGCAATGATTAGTATAATAATATGTGTCTCACATCCCAGCATTATGCATTGTCAACCAAAAATAATGAGTGAAAAGTGTGGGTTATCAGGCCCTGCATGTGTCAATGGGATCTCCCCACTTGATGAAATCACTCGTCACCTGAAACTCAAATTTCATAGATGAGATTAATCAATTTCCCCCAAATATGACCTAATTTTCTGCTTGATGCAATAGTCTTATCATCTCAAAGTTCAAGCAGTGGGGTCACCTTTAATTCCCTCCTTTTGACTCAATGATTTAATCTGTGATAAAAATTTCACAGTCTTTTGATACCTCCTTTCTATCACTATGTCTGACTTTTCAACACTTATTTTAATAAACATCTTCCTTACTGGTTTATTGTGTATCCTCCTAGCACCTATTTCTGTGTTTGGTGGCATTATAGGAATTAAATAAATATATGGTGAATGAGTAGATAAACACTACAAGGTTCATTGTAGGAATTTATTAAAATACACTTGTCAGCAAGTTACTCCCTGTGGATCTCAGATAAACAACAGAGAAAAAGACCAAACTCCTCCCTGTCATCTTTGGGGTTCATTAAGATCTTGCTCTCCTTATTTTATTGTTATCTCTGGTTTAGTCGCTAAGTTGTGTCTGACTCTTTGCGACACCATGGACTGTAGCCCACCAGGCTCCTCTGTCCATGGGATTTTCCAGGCAAGAATACTGGAGTGGATTGCCATTTCCTTCTCCAGGGGATCTTCCCAGCCCAGGAATCGAACCCAGGTCTCCTGCATTGCAGGCAGATTCTTTACCGACTGAGCTGTGAGGGAAGTCCTTAACCACTAGACCACCAGGGATTCTCCCTATAAATGCTCTGTTGCACTCATGGTAGTTTTTATATTTTCCCTAGTATCTCATGCTTTATCCCAAGCCTGACATGCCTCTTTCCTTTGGGCGATATTTTCAATGCCTGAATTGCTTACTCTAGTGCCCCAGCCTGTCCAGTCTCTCTCTCACCCCAACACTTAACTCAAGTATTCACGCTTAAAAGTTTTCTCAGCTTTGGCCCATACTAGCGTTTCCTCATTCTCGTTGATTGAACGTGTCACTCTTTATTGACACGGCTACTTTTCCTGAAGGTAAGGCTTCTTCTTCCAACTTGAGAGAGTGAGAACCCATCCTTTCCTTTCCTTGGAGAATACAGCTATCGTTGGGTGAATAGAGCAAGTGGTAGATACAGTTTGTAAGCCCTGGGTGCCTGCAGGCGAAGGATGGAGAAGGATGAAATGCCTGGATGAATGGAGTGGGAGTTTGTTTTTGGAGGACAGAGTGTGCTGAAGAGGGCCTGGAGGTGGAATTAGTTCATGCTAGACCCAGAGAGTATTTTCTAAAAGAGAAGAAAGGTCACTCAAAAAAGGCTAGAGAGATGAATGTTTCTTTCTTCAAGATTTTACCTTAACAGACTCTCATGTGGTGTGTCCTGGTTAGTAGAAATAATTTCATAGCCTGGTTCTCTGGGTGTCAATGCATTAGAAATCTCCGCGGATGCCTTTAGGAGAAAGTCCTGTGACCTCATTACACCCTATCCTGCTGCACACTCCTGTCTCCACAGGTACTTCTTCTAGGGCCATCAGTTACTGCATGTCTATGAAACATGAACTCATTTCCTTGTGATTAAGTATGCAATTATTTCATCTACCATGAGTAAACTATTTATTTGGGTACCTAATCAACTGAATAAACAAAACCATTGAACTGTAATTCTTAATTCTCCCGGTAGAATGCAGCACACTCGGGTTCCCGCTCATCACTCTTCCATCATTTTGTTCTGCTTTGCCACTCCTTTGGCCTTCCTGCTCCTCTGGCCTTCTCTCCAGCTCCCAGATGTCCTGGATTTCCTTTGGACCTAGGCCTTCTACATATGCTCTCAATCTGTGTGAAACTTTCTCTTCACTGTCCCCTTTATTCTCCCAGACTAGGGCAGAGTCCTCTGTTATTTGTGGCTACAAGTTCCCTTCTTTCATAATTCTTGGCATAGCTATGGTATTACATTTTTCGAAGCCTGTGTTAGTTTCAGATGTACAGCATGGTAATTCTTTTTCAGACTCTTTTCCGACATAGGTCACTGCGCGAGACTGAATACCTTTCCCTGTGCTACACAGCAGGCGCTGGTTGTTCACCTGTACTGTGTGTAGCAGTGTGTATCTGTAGCCCCACCCCATCACCCTTGGCAACCATAAGTTTGTTTTCTATGTCTGTCAATTTCTGTCTTGTAATTTCATTTGTACCCTTTTTTAAAGATTCTCCATATAAGTAATACGGGCTTCCTGCTTGACAATACAGGAGACCTAGAGATTCAGATTCAGTCCCTAGGTTGGGAAGATCCCCTGCATGAGGCCATGGCAATCTATTCCAGTAATATTTCCTGAAGAATCCCGTGGAAAGAGGAGCCTGGTGGACTACAGTCCATAGGATTGGAGAGTCAGACATGACTGAAGCGACTTAACATATATAAGTAATACATCTGTCTTTCTCTGTCTGACTTACTTCACTTAGCATGAGAATCACTAAATCCATCCATGTAGCTGCAAATGCCATTGTTTCATTATTTTTGATGTCTTAGTAATATTCCATTATACACACTCACACCATGCTGTATCTTCTTTATCTTCTCAACTGTCAAGGTTGCCTCTATGTCTTGGTTATTGTAAATAGTGCTGCTATTGACGATGAGGTGTATGTATCTTTTCTGATTAGAGTTTTCTCCAGATATATGCTTAGGAGTGGGATTGCTGGATCATATGGTAACTCTTGTTTTTAGTTTTTTGAAAGAACCTCAATTCTGTTCTCCATAGTGGTTGTACCAATTTACATTCCCAGCAATAGTGTTGGAGGATTCCCTTTTCTCCACATCCTCTCCAGCATTTATTATTTGTGGACTTTTTGATGATGGTCTTTCTGAGTGGCATAAGGTGATTCCTCATTGTGGTTTTGATTTGCATTTCTCTATTAATTAACAGTGTTGAGCATCTTTTTGTGTGTCTGTTGGCCAGCTATATATCTTTGAAGAAATATCTATGTCTTTTCCCATTTTTTGATATTTTTTTTATATTGAGTTATATCAGCTGTTTGTATATTTTGGAAATTAAACCCTTGTCAGTTGTACCTGATACTACATTTTAAATGATTACTTGATTAATATTTATCTTCCCACCAGACTTGAAGTTCCTTGAAAAAAAATAGACTGTATTTGCCTTTGTCATTTTTATATCCCAGTGCATGGCGCCTACAAGGTACTCAATAAATGTTTATTAAATTAACTGAACTGAGGATTTAATTTTCACCTGTAAATCTAGTTATTTTACTACTCCATTAACCCAGATTTATTGTGTAAATTGTTACCCTATTATCTAAACCCTCTAAAACATGAAGGAACTTGAATACATATGAAAAGGCTTCTAATCCTAAGCCAATGAAAACAGGGTTTCTGTAGTTACATGGTTATCTATTTTAGACAAATATGAATGTTTGTCCTTTACATAATAAAGAGGACATGTTGGCAGTTCTTTAGAGTATATTTCTCCCTCTGTGTGGATTTTGGGAAACACAAATACATTTTAAGAATAAATATTTGCCCAGTTCCAGGGAAGATTATACACCGAAAAATCTGAAACATCCTCAAAGGCTTTCATGTTTCAATAGAGGGAGCATAATGATTTTACTACTTGACTTTGTTGTATAAAGTTTTCTCAGCAGAATAAACACTGAATCAGTTATCCAGCAAATTCATATTAAAAGAAAGATGTTCAAAGAATTATTCCACAAGACTTCTCATGTTTGGATCTTAAAAGACTGCCTGCCTGGTTTAGTGCTACTAAACTATAAATAGTTTTGAAGGGGAGAGAGAAGTTTGATGGCTTAATAAGAAAGGGGTCAGTTAATTCTGGTCACTGAGGTTGCTAGATGCAGAGAGACGGCTCATGAAGATAAGGCTTTTGCTCCTTTTGTAGCTGCTTTTGTGAATTTCTTAGAAACACCTGCTTTGACTTCCTTACTACTTCTCTGAGTTCACCCCTAAACCAAAACAGATGTAGTATTTGAGTGCAGCTGCATGGAAAAAGGCATCCATGATAAATGTCTTCAGCTCCACCCTCTCGCTCCTGAGCTGTGTCCAGTCAAGCAGCAGGCACTGCCAGTTCTGCCACATGAGTAAGTCCTGACTCCTACGTGTCCTCTCTCTGTCCATCCTGGGACTGTGTTAGCTCAGCACCCGTAATCGGCCAAGCATTTTTCTCCTGGTTTGACACCCACCTCACTCCTTAATACCTCGCTCTCTCACTGTTGATATGGTTCCTTCTAAAGTGCAAACCTGATCACTCTTTCATTTAAAACATTTAAATGGCTTGTAACAAGAGCAAATTAATACAAAAATTTTTATTACATGCCAGGTCATATTCAAAGTACTTTGCTTGTATTCAGTCATGAATAGGCCCTGGAACAGCATATCTAGAAACTTACCAGTTATCACTTTGGTATGTAATAATAAAATTGATGTTCATTGAGCCCCTATATTTTAAACACATAATTACAATATTAACTCATGTAATCCTAACAACATGCCAAGAATAAGGACTCTTTTAAAATTGTGGGACCTTAATGATTATATAAGGGTAGTATCGTATAAAGAGCTTATCCAAAGATACATGGCTAATGAATAGAGAGCATTCACACTGGCATCCATGTTCTGAAGCCCTACTCCACTGCCGTTCCTAATAAGCTCCCTAGGTCTAGAGCCTAGCTCACAGCACTCACCTGGCTCTTTTATCCGACCTCCATTTTCTTTGACGTTGCATTCTCCTGTCTGGCTGATCTGCCACACTGACCTAAACAAGTGCTCTCTTAAATGAAGTGTCACCTGAACAAGCTTAATTCATTCAAGCTCTCTTATTCCTTCTGTAAAAGTTGTCTGAGCTCTGTGACCCAGGATACTCACCACTAAAATGTTACACTCTACAATCCTCTGTACTTTTGTTCACATTAGCTGAACTGTATGCCTAAAAAACATCAGTTGTGGTTATTAACATGCATGTTTGTGCTCACTATACCTATTATCATAAACATCAAATTTAATTAAATGTTATACAGATTGATGAAATGTGAACAAGAAAGGAAAAAGAAAACAGTCAAATGTTTTGAAAGACTAACCTATAATGAGTTTTCTTTTTTAAATGGTTGTCAAACGTGGCGAGACAACTGTGAAAGCCTGGGGAAAATTTGTAAATGTCTAGAAGGATTCCGTATTCAGATTTTGTCACAAATAATCTTTACGTTTTCACTCCAACATAAAGAAGCTAAAACTGGGGATTTAAACAGTGTAGCATGAGTGTGGTTTGTAAAACACTTCTGAGAATTTCAATTTGTGGACTTATACTCAAAGAGAATGACATCTCAAATGGTGGTGAGTTAATTGGGCATTATATTTTGTATAATACAATGATATGATTAATAAAATAAATATATGATATATTGGTATTATCTGTGCCTTGCCAACTTAAAAAGAATTAACTGAAAAGTTGTCAGTCAGGACTGTGTTGGATGAGAGGATTTCTAATCTCTTTGAAATATTGTACCATATGTACCATCATATCCAAGCACCAACCAAAGCACAGGACTCAGAGTTCTAATACTAACCTATGAGGCACTTTCTGATCTCTCATTTTCTGTCTTTGAACATGCTTTCCTTCTACTTGAAATGCCTTTTTTTAATCTTCTTTGCTACCTTTGATTTGTCTCTTCATTTTAGGTATTACTTGCTCTGCAGTATCTTTACAGATCTCCCGAAACTGACTATATTCTCCTCTAAATGTCTATTAGAAACAACTACCTTAAAAAAAAAATTGTAATTAAAACTTTAGAGGAAATGATGAATTCATTCACCCTTTTTGCATTTGTTTCTTTTATGAGAAAGAAGTAATAGTATAGTTTTAAAGAATATAATTATATGGATAAGAAATAAATTTACTAATATTTCTAATCCTAATATCCTATCCAGAATCCACAAGACAATCACTGACTTGCCCATGACTTAAGGATTAATAATATTGTGCTAATAATAGAATTCATGTGATAAGGGAATCTTGTAAAATACTGATTTGAGAATAATCAGCTAGAAAAATTTGTTTGACTTTTTTTTTTTTAGATATTATGATTAGGTCAATCATTAGTGGGAGGAAAAACTGTTAGTAGTTCAAGGCATGTTACTAAATATGAGCCATAACTGAGACAGTAAATAGCAAAGTAGGGTTTGGGTGGCTATAGAGGTTTCCCTGGTAAGCCTATTTTATCTAATCAAAGTAGTATTTTGTAATTTTGAAGAGAATATAATTACAAGCATTTATTATCTAAGTGGAGTGATTTTTGATAAGGGTGATACAGAGTTGTTTTTATTAGGTTGAGACAGATATGCAATCGGAACATACAGTGCTGTGTGTGTGTGTGTGTGCATGCGTGCGCACATGCTTGCTAAGTCACTTCAGTTCAGTTACTCAGTCATGTCCGACTCTTTGCCACCCCATGGACTGCAGCACATGAGGCCTTCCTGTCCATCACCAACTCCCAGAGTTTACTCAAACTCATGTTCATTCCAACCATCTCATTCTCTGTCATCCCCTTCTCCTCCCACCTTCAATCTTTCCCAGCATCAGGGTCTTATCAAATGAGTCAGCTCTTCGCATCAGGTGGCCAAAGTAATGGAGTTTCAGCTTCAACATCAGTCCTTCCAATGAACACCCAGGACTGATATCCTTTAGGATGGACTGGTTGGATCTTCTTGCAGTCTAAGGGACTCTCAAGAGTCTTCTCCAACACCACAGTTCAAAAGCATCAGTTCTTCAGCACTCTGTTTTCTTTATAGTCTAACTCTCACATCCATACATGACTACTGGAAAAGACGGACCTTTGTTGGCAAAGAAATGTCTCTGCTTTTTAATATGCTGTCTAGGTTGGTCATAACTTTCCTTCCAAAGAGTAACTGTCTTTTAATTTCATGGCTGCAGTTACCATCTGCAGTGATTTTGGAGCCCAAAAAAAGAAAGTCTACCACTGTTTCTCCATCTATTTCCCATGCAGTGATAGGACCAGATGCCATGATCTTTGTTTTCTGAATGTTGAGCTTTAAGCCAACTTTTTCACTCTCCTCTTTCACGTTCATCAAGAAGCTCTTTAGTTCTTCTTAATTTTCTGCCATAACGGTGGTGTCATCTGCATATCTGAGTTTATTGATATTTCTCCCAGCAATTTTGATTGCAGTTTGTGCTTCATCCAGCCCAGCATTTCTCATGATATACTCTGCATATAAGTTAAATAGGCAGGGTGACGATATGTAGCCTTGACGTACTCCTTTTCCTATTTGGAACCAGTCTGTTGTTCCATGTCCAGTTCTAACTGTTGCTTCCTGACCTGCATACAGATTTCTCAAGAGGCAGGTCAGGTGGTCTGGTATTCCCATCTCTTTCAGAATTTTCCACAGTTTGTTGTGATCCACACAGTCAAAGGCTTTGGCATAGTCAATAAAGCAGAAATAGATGTTTTTCTGGAACTCTCTTGCTTTTTCCATGACCCAGCAGATGTTGGCAATTTGATCTCTGGTTCCTCTGCCTTTTCTAAAACCAGTTTGAACATCTGAAAGTTTGCGGTTCATGTATTGCTGAAGCCTGGCTTGGAGAATTTTGAGCATTATTTAACTAGACTGTGAGATGAGTGCAATTGTGCAGCAGTTTGACCATCCTTTGGCATTGCCTTTCTTAGGGATTGGAATGAAAACTGACCTTTTCCAGTCCTGTGGCCCCTGCTGATTTTTCCAAATTTGTTGGCATATTGAGTGCAGCACTTTCACAGCATCATCTTTTAGGATTTGAAATAGCTCAACTGGAATTCCATCACCTCCACGAGCTTTGTTTGTATAATGCTTCCTATGGCCCACTTGACTTCATATTCCAGGATGTCTGGCTCTAGGTGAGTGATCACACCATCGTGACTATCTGGGTCATGAAGATCTTTTTTGTACAGTTCTTCTGTGTATTCTTGCCACCTCTTAAGTCGCTTCAGTCGTGTCCAACTCTGTGCAACCCTATGGACTATAGCTTGCCAGGCTCCTCTGTCCATGGAATCCTCTAGGCAAGAATACTAGAGTGGGTTGCTATTCTCTTCTCCAGATACAGAGATTGTGTCAATTATGTGGTTCTGATGCTTAAGAGAGAACACTTGCTTTTTTTTGGACTCACTTTCACTGGCAAAAAGCCATTTAACCTAAAAGGTGCAAAATTTTACAGCTGCTGTGCTCAGATATTTTGCTTCCCTGATGCCTTTCTATAGCAAATCCCCATATCAGGGGGCGGGTTGAATGCAGTTAGCTCTAAGAACCACCAACCATCAGGTGAAGGGGACTCACTACAGATGCACTGATTTATTGTCCCTAAAATCAGTGGAAGCTTGGTGTATGTAGGTAGCAAGGGCTGCACTCTGGAGATTAGTTGAATGTATCTGGAGGGATGGTTTTCATTGGCAGCTGACCATTCAGGTAGTCCTGTGTGAATAATTCCATATGATCTTCCAACTTTTTTGGTTAACACCCTTCAGATATTCCTCTTTGCCCAGAAAAGAAAACATATATATAGTATATTATACATACATACATACATATATATGTGTATATATATATGATATTTAGGCTTAGATACCATTAGAATGATATTTAGGTTTCTATATGGTCAGTCCATACTCACATTACATTTGCTACTTAAACTTACATTTGTTGGCTTCCATTAAACTATCAATACACTCCAGCCAAACCAAAGAATTCAGAGTTTTTCTAACGTGAACACTTGATGCACTTTATCATCTACCTACCCTTTGTCACATGTTGTACCACTCATGATCATATTTGTATTTTTTCTAATTTCCCAGATCTGCATTAATCTGGTCAGAATCAATCCTTTTCTTAAAGGAGTGTGGAATAAGTAATTAAGTATGCAGCTTTCTGTGTCTGTATTCAAAGTCTTTACTATTTTCTTTGCTTGACAAAGCCTAAATTACTATCATTTAGTACACCACTTGTTACTACTACAATAGCTACTCAGCAGATAGTAAGCAATTATCATGATTATATCTTGAATCCAGCATTTATCAGAATATGCTTGTGTTGTGGTTTCTATATACTTACTTCCTCTCTTGTACTATATTATGCTATAAGGTTTTTGAGGTCAGAGACTTTGCGGTACTTAACTTTTTAATCCCCCTGAACCCTCCAAAATAATGTACATTTTAGGTGCTCACTTTAATAAATGTAAATTGAGTTAAATTGATAGTAATCTCACTACTCTTGTTAAAAATTACCATGAACTATGGTGTATGTTTCAACTAATAGCCTCCTTCAATAATGATCTTGTACTCAATACCGATAACCTCATTCAATTAAAAATTTCTAAAAATGTAGTTTGTAAATAAAATGTCCAATAATCTCAGTAAAATACCCACAAGGAAGACTGTAGGAGAAGCCCTGAAATTTGGTTTTCATCTTTTTGATTTTTAAAGGTCAACTAAGATAAACAATTAATGATAAATTGTGTCATTGTTGACAAAGTAATCTCTCCAGGCCTCGAATTTCTTACTTGTAAAATGACTGTGTTACCTAAAGATTTCTAAAAACCTCTTTGGTTAAAGCATGATATACAACTGTTATAGAAATAAGAGAAACAACAACCTCTAAATGTTTATAGTAATCTAAAGAGGACTACTAGACTTCTCTGGTGATTCAGTGGTTAAGACTCCATGCTTCCAGTGCAGGAGTTTCAGGTTCATTTCCGGGTCACAGAAGCTCCACATGCTGTTTGGTGCAGCAATAAATAAATAAATAGGACTCCTATCAGAATGCATAGTTATTCATCCTTTTAGCCAACATATTGAGCAACTGTTGAAAATATAGACAGGCACTGTTTTAGAAATCAGAAAGACAGTGTTGAACAAAACAGCTCAAGTCTCTGGCATTGTGGAATTTCAAGTCAGGAAGATAGACAAAAATTATCTCAACTGTGAGATAGACTATAAAGCTAAGGAGCAGATAAGTGCCATGAAGACAAGTATGCTAAGGGGTAGAGGCTAGCAGAAGGAGCTATTTTAGATAGAGAGGACATTTAAGCAGGGACATTAGAACACGTAGAGCATTCTATTCAGAGAACATCAAGTACAGAAAAAGGCCAGAGTCAAGAGGGCTTTTGGTTTGTGGGAGGAACATAGATGAGGCTAGTGGAACTGAAGTCCAGTAAGCCAGAGAAGATGAGGACGGAGGTGTCATGAGGGGCCACATCACGCAGAGAAGTGATTCCTAGAAGGGGTGACTTTGCCCCTGAAGTACATTTGGCAAAGCCTAGCGACATTTTTGGTTGTCACAGCTGTGAAAGGGATGTGACTGGCCTCTAGTGGCTGGAAGCTAGGAATACTACTAAACATCCCAAATTGCATAGGACAGCCCCTCATGGCTAAGAATTATCTTGTTCATATCTGTAGTTCCAAGACCCGGAATCTCAGATGTAAGGTCTCGTAGGTTACAGTAAGAAATTTGCATTTTATTCTAAGTGTGAGAGGAAGCCACTGGACATTTTTCAACAGGGCAGACATGTGCCATGAGTGGACTTACATAGAGAATGATTAGAGATAGAGGTGCATAGAGACGTGAAAACCAATGAGGAGGTAACTGGGAGTCCAGGAGGTAGATGCTGGTGGGTTGGACCAGCGTGGGAGCTGAGGAGGAAGGAAGTAGTTGTTGGACTCCCCAAGTATAAATAAAAACGATTTTTTTTCTTTTTAACTGTAGTTTTCCCACCTGGTTTCAAAGTCTCACAAGGTGATTTCTATCATTTAAAAATTTATTTTAGGACAGCAATTGGCCTACATGGTAAAATATCAAGAGGCTGTGTCTATGGAGGGAGAATTTACACTTCAATCTATATCTTCACAAAAATATGACAAATTACATCTTCTTAAGGTATACTTTACCCACTTGAATTCAGTTTCTTACAAGTCAGTCTTCACCATATGGACTCAGTGGATACAGAAGTCAATTTTATGCTGCTTAATATTATTCTGGGTTACATTAGAAGTTTAATAAGGCCTCATTAAAAGTGATTTCCTATTCTTTCTACCTGAATTGAACATTCTCTGTATTTTCTCCTCCGTAATGGAAAAGTCAGACATGCACTCCAGAGCACATTTCTTGGAAGTGGATAAAATTGCTTGCTACTTACTTAAAATTTACATCATTGGTAGCAAATATCCAAACATAATTATGAAGCAAAGTAGTCTAGGAAGCCTTTAGTGAACTTTATGTTTACAGCAAAACACTTCACTTCTAGGTACTTGATCCATAACTTCATCCATGTTTTGTAGCCCAGAAAATTCCCAGGTCAGGGCCCTGCCACCATGTAATAGTCCTATGACTAGGGCAGAAAAAACATCATCCTTTTTCACCTACAAACAATTCTCACACTTATTTATGTAACATTGGCATTCTAAGCCTTATAATGTGGATTTATAATACAGTTTCTTGTAGGCTGAAGCAATTTGGACTTAAATTAGCAATTTGCTTATTTGGTACTTTACAATACCTGTTTTATTCATATTTATATTTTATAAAGATAAATCTATTGCTGTCAAATGTGTAATCTAGTATGGTAATTCTTTTAAGAAGTCATTATATTCTCTCTCTGTAGTACTTTGTTTGAATGAAACTATTTAATAGAGATATATTAAGGAATATTTGGTTGGAAAATGATTGATGATTAAACTAATCCCTGCTGACTTTGATTAGTTAGCTCTACTATTTCGCAATATTGATCATGTATAAAGAAGAATCTCAATTTGAATTTAACTAAAGTCCAGTTGGTCCTTGTAATATAGTTATGTATAAAAATGTTATTATTAGGTAATTAAAACTTGAAAAGCAACACTGATTAAAAAATAAATGAAAAGTTATTTCAAAAGATACTGCATCAGGCTACATTTTGAAGATCAAATAGTTTCATAACTGTTGTAAGCAATAAATAATGAGTAGAGTTAACTCTATTATTACAGAGTTAATAATAATGAGTAGAAAAACCCATTCTCAAAACATAAAATTGCAGGCTTCCACAAAGATCAGAGGAAAAGGAAAACAAATCGGTCAGTTCACATGCCTCAATCAAAAAGTTGTTTTTGTATCCCAGAAGGCCTTAAAATGGCTTAAAAACATTAAATCATCAACTCTGAACAGGAGTACAGAGGCAGAAGTTTTCCAGAGCTTTCTACCCCAAAGAGGATGATAGTAAGTTTGAATCTAATGACTATGTAGAATTCTGGCTAAGTTTTTTCATTAAAATGAACTTAGGAAAAACAACCGAATTTGCAGCTGGAGGATCTCTTTTTGAGTATTAATATTCTGCCCGAAGACACAGAGCAGCCTCAGCCCATCAGTAGGTATCCCCTCTCTTGTATCTTTCTCTCTTAGTTTTAATCAAAGATGGGGAGCAATTTCTCAGCAAGTGGGAAATATATTCTTTTGTTGTTGCTCTCGTTTGGTTTGATTTTTTGTTGTTTCAGTTTGTGTGTGTGTGTGTGTGTGTTTTACTTTTGCCTGTGAGGGGTGGTAGAATATATCGACCCAAAATAATGCCATCTTGGCAAAAGGATTATTTTGAGTTTAAAAGACTTGAAAAATAGCAAATCCTGTTCCCTTTTTCTTCAAAGCAGGAGATGGACTTCTCACGTGAATGATGACTTTGCTGTAACAGGAGCAAAGTAACATTCTTAATATCAAGGAAAGGAAACTGAGACCCAGAGATTTCTACAAAAATGGACCTTCTAAAATAAGTCATCTTCCTTTAGCCTCGGCACATAATTCAGTTACTTCTCCATAATTGCCTCTCTTTGTTTAGCCAACTATAAAAAACGTGTGGGTAGGTTCTGCCTTTCTTTGGGTCTTCATTGTTTATGAGGTCCCGATGTACCATAAAACTTACATAAATTGTATCCAGTTAGTTGTTCCTTAGTATTAGAGGGGAATTGGTTCCAGGACCCTCCTCAAATACCCAAACACAGGAATGCTCAAGTCAGTTTAATTCACAGGGCTTGCTGAACAGTCTAAGAGGGCAGAGATGAAAATTTGCCTTTCCTAACCTTCAGTATCTGTGGATGAATCTAATTTTTTTTTACTTCTAAATACAAAGACATTTCATAATCACAACTTGAGTAGAAATGACTTATCTTACTGGAACTAACATTTGACAGATCCTTTGCTTAGTATGATGAGTAGCTACTTAAAGACTCTTCAGTTCAGTCGCTCAGTCGTGTCTGACTCTTTGCGACCCCATGAATCGCAGCACGCCAGGCCTCCCTGTTCATCACCA
>SJYX01015020.1:0-12505 GCA_006410675.1 Oreotragus oreotragus | reverse complement strand
TGGAGAAGGAAATGGCAACCCACTCCAGTGTTCTTGCCTGGAGAATCCCAGGGATGGGGGAGCCTGGTGGGCTGCCGTCTATGGGGTCACACAGAGTCGAAATGTTTAACTCTAGTAAAATGGTTGGTGTGTCTCCGGGGGATTTGAAGACATTTTACACACTTGTTTTTTTAAAAAAAGCAATCTTGAGAATATTTTCAGATCATGTGGTAATACAGTGTTTTCATAGGCAATGCAGCCTATTTTAAATTTTAGCTGTTCTTATTTTTCCCCTTCCTTTCATTTTTAATTCACTGGTTAAAACTTTTTCCTAACTAGAATTCCACCTGGGCCTTCCTTTCCTTTGAGCAGAGTCAGACTCAAAGGCAAACGTTGCTTTCACGTGACTTAGCAGAGCAGAGCAGAGGTTGCTGTTTCCCCTTACCTGCAGTTGATCTCAATAGAGACTTAATTAGCCATTTACAAGCCAACATGCTAAGATTTCTAATTAATGGTGGCTTGCCTATCAAGTTAATGTCCTTGCAAATTATCTCCTTCTAGAGATTATTGCCATTTGCAGATGCAAATCCATTATTTATTATGTAGGGACCTTAACAGACATTTTAAGTATCAAGCAGAGGTGTTTCTAACCAGGAGGACATAAGCTCCAAAGTCAGAATGTAAGATGAAAAACGTGTGTAGTCAAATCGACCCCCTCGACAAGCCATTCAGTGGCACTGCGTGGGAAATCAACACTCTGGAGTCCATCAGGGCTGCCTGCCCACACAGACCACCCTTTTCTCTTGAACAGCAATGCATTTGCATTTACAAGACATGTTAAACGAAAAAGGATTATTTTTAAACACTGGAATCACATTCAGGATGGCAAGGTGCCCACCTTCTGAGATAAACACAGAAACAGTAGATTCCCATCACAGTTCAAGATCAATTCAGGGGAGGCACACTGATGGAATATGGCCTGAATTTCCTGCATTATTTAAGTTGTTCACTTTTTCTATCACCTCTTTCCGACTCACCACCGTTTTCTCTTTTTGCCAAAACTTTACAGATGACTTTAAGTAAGTTACATAGGTACAAGACATGATACCACTGTGGTAATATTTTTAAACACCAATAGTACTGATAGTTTCATGGCTTAATTTTAGTTCTCAGAGATTTCCCTATTTTTATATTTGTATTATTGTTTGCTTCATTAGTAAAACTAACACTCTAATTTCAAATTTCCCAGCAAGAGCCTGTATATCAAAGTTTCAGAAGAAACCTAAGAATTTCAGTCAGTTGGGATGGATAGATACCAGTGGATTGTTCATGATCTGAGATCCGATGAATAGTCCATTTGGGAGAACCCCGAGGTTAGTTGAGAAAATTACTCTCAAAACTTGTAAGTCATCTGCAGCTGAACATGTTCCCCTCACCTCTTTCTCCCAGAGATTTATAAGATATTGGCATCCCTGTAGGTTCTCAGAAGATATTAATTGAATGGGAAAGGAGGGGAGGGAAAAAAAGAGGGAAAGAAGAAGGAATGAAGGAAAGAGAAAGAAGGGAGAGAGTGAGGAGAGAAGGAAAGAAAGAAGGGAGGAAGTTAGTGAGTCTGAGGACTGGTTCTGCACCGTGGAATCTGTGATCCTGGGGAAGTTACGTTTCCTCTTTGATTCTCAGTGCATCAGTGCGTAGACAGCAGTAAAATGCCTGCCTGCAGGGAGTCAGTAAATGGAAGTTCAACCCGCTGAGCCATTATCACTGGGTCATATTTAGCATTCTGACCATTAGGAAACCTCATGTATCTGCTCTGTTCATAAAAAGTAAATGTATAAATGTTTATGTCTGCAGACTAAAGAGTTAGCCGGTAAGTAGTGATGATGTCATGAAGAGTCTGCCCCACAAAGACCATCACAAAGCAGAAAAAAACTTCTCAAAGATGATCAAGACTCTGCCTTCGCAGGCAGAGCTGCTGCTGCTGCTAAGTCGCTTCAGTCATGTTCGACTCTGTGTGACCCCATAGTTGGCAGCCCACAGGGCTCCCCCATCCCTGGGATTCTCCAGGCAAGAACACTGGAGTGGGGTGCCATTTCCTTCTCCAATGCATTGAAAGTGAAAAGTGAAAGTGAAGTCGCTCAGTCATGTCCGACTCTTTGCAATCCCATGGACTGCAGCCTACCAGGCTCCTCCGTCCATGGGATTTTCCAGGCAAGAGTACTGGAGTGGGGTGCCATTGCCTTCTCCTCGCAGGCAGAGCACTAGTCAGAAAACAGTGATGTAACAAAAACCTACTAGTGTTACTGAATCGTTACTAACATTACTAATGTTAGATCATTCCACACAAGTGCACGTGCCCAATACCCAGTGAGGCCAAACAAACCAAAACATCAGAATTTAAAGCATAGCAAGTTTTACCACAGAACCATGCAAGGAGATGGATGGCTTGTGCGCCACAAGCCCCAAACTCCTTGCAGGTTTTGGCAAAGCACTTTTAAAGGCCAGGTGAGGGAGGGGCATGCTTAGTTGCCAGCTTCTTGGTGTCAGATCCCTTGTTCTTGTATCTGTCCACATAGATCAGGTCACAATGTTCTTGTAAACTTCTGATAAAACAAATGTTTTTTTCTCTTTTCTACAACTTTTTATCTCTGTATGAATGGACTCTTAATTAAAAGTCAGAGCCTCGAGAATAGGCTATCCTTATATTTCAGGCCCTAGGCAGCGTTCTTTTACAAAAGGTGCAGAGCCAGCATGACTAAGCACAGACACCGGAGCACAAAGTTTAAGGTGAAAAGGAGTAGATCTAGTATGGAGTCAGATTTGTTCTTTCCTATTACACTAACAGAGCTGTCACTGGTGCCCATGGCCACACGTGTAGTCATCATCCTCACATCACTCAGTGAGGGAAGTATAAGGAAGTGTAACTATTGTCTTTTTTCAGATAAGGAAATGGAGCTCAGAGAAGTTTAGTAACTTCCCCCAGATCACACAGGTGATAAGTGCCAGAGCCCGCATTCAGCTGCACTTCCCCTGACAGCACCATTCCCAGGCTGCTTCTACACCATCCTCACACTCCTTATTGTAAACTAGCAGTTTAACTTTATAGAGAGGGTTCAGTCCTGAGAAGCAGCCTGTTGAAGAAGGAGCACTAGGAAAGAGATTGAGTGTAGTTACAGGCGTTGAAAGAAAGAGCTAAAGAGTAAAATAAGTGCATTCATTACTAGGTGTCCTTGGAGGATTTCTGTGTTTTACAATATAAAGTGCTGGCAAATAATACTGAAAGACCCTGTACACACAGGTCCTTGAGTACATATTATGTATCAGGCACTATTGTACACAGTCTTCTAGATAGTAACTCATTTCACCCTTACAGTTAACTATTTAGAGCAGGTTCTGAAGCCCAGAATGTTGACGTAACCTGTAAGTAAAAGATTAGAGTTGATGTTGAAGCAAAAGCAAGCTGGCTCCAATGAATTTACTCTTATCAGCAATATGGGTTGGTCTGATGTTTGTTTTCCTGTACCGGAGCTGCCTCAAAGGGCTGGTAGGTAGATGGGACAGTACAACATAGGCGTTACTGCTTAGGCATGAGTCAGGACTTCCTGAGAATTCTGACATGGAAGTCAGAAAATCTGGGACCCATCATCTTCCCTTTGCTAAACCTTAATTATTTCATTGGTAAAGCATGACCGATCGTGCCCAACTACACTATTTCCATAGGATGGTCATGCATATAAAAACTCAGGAAGACACACAACATGTCATTGTTAAAGCGCAAGTGCCGAATCACACTGCCTGGGGTTGAGTCCCGATTCTACAACTTAGTAGCTGTGCAAACCTTACAGAAGTTACCTAACTTCTCTGTGCCTCAGTTTCCTTATTTCCAAATAGTATCTGCCTCATAGGATTGTTTATAATATTATACATTCAGTGATTGGGGGGCAGGGATAGGAAATTATATAACAATATGAGTATCATTAGTATTCACTTTGAAGGATTTATACATTTAGGAAGGGAGCACCATCATTATTTCATATATGTCAAGTTTAGATCAGCAGTCCCTGTTGTTACTCGAAGACTGTTGTTTTTTCCAAGAGCCCTTGAAGCTGAGATAATGGAGAGACATGGTATGGGGAGGAGCACAGTGTGTGAAGGTCTTGCCGAGATGGGGGTGTGAAGGGGTCTTTCCTCTGCTCTCTGCACTGATGTCAGAAAGAAAACCACTTCAAACTTGTCCTCAGCTGCTTGACATCCACTGTTTTCCAAGCCAGTTTTATATCTTATCTGGCTATGTTAACACACTTGTGATGTTCCTCTTGGTGCAATAAAGAGATGACAGCCAAATGCACTGAGAATGGTTTCCTGAATGCACTGAGCTGTTAGAGAACCATTTGTAGTATAAGCACAGTAGGACATTATGAGAAAACGTGAGGGGGACAAGGGGTAAGAAAGCTATACAATCTATACAGTCATCTCCTCCTTATTTAGAAACAGCACCCCAAATTTCTTCACCAAATAATCACCCTCTCATAGTCAGTATGGTTTGGAGGAAGTTAACATTACTCATGACTTCTTCCTTGACTAATGGGCAGGAATTGATGCAAGACTGACCACTCAGTATATTCCATCCCCCTGGTGACCAGGAGTGAGCATTTGAGCCAGGGTAGGCCACTGAGAAGCAGCAACTCCAGAACACTGTTTGATAGTATTAGCAAAGAGAGATTCTTCTTTGTGCTGAGGTCACTAGCTGGATGAAATAGGAAGTTGGAGAGATGGGCAGCCATCATGCTACCAGTCTGGGGACAACCTCATTGAAAATGAAGCCAAGCATGAAGAAGGTATAACTTAGAGAAAATGAGATGTCTTCATTTGAACCTCTGAATCAAACCACACCTGAACCAGACGTAACTCTGGACGTCTAGCTTACAAAATTAGTGCATTCTCTTCTGCTTTTTCTTTCTCTCTTGGCCTTTCTCCCTCTACCCGCCTCCCTCTCTGTCTTGGTTCTGTCCCAGTGGCGTGTGTCCTCAGTTTCACCTCCTGTCTGGCTCCAGGCTTCCCAAGATTAGAGAAAGGCTGCATCTCTCTGGGGGCTCTGCAGCTCTACTCAAAAATCCAAGCACAAGACATCAGAATGATGGAAAGGCCAACCAACAGTTGAGGCAGAATTTCATTTTTCTGGGGGAATCAGTTCTTCACATTAATGAAAAAAAAAAAAAATCCATGACTTCATTGTGGAACACAAACTCATTTTCCCAGGTTTATAAAACCCAACTCTATTAAAATGCTGCTGGCTTTTATGAAGCTACACTGAAAGGGGGGAAAACGAATGCCTCCCTATGCAATAAACTCATGGGACCCTTGAGTCCCATTCATCATTTCAGAGGCAACGCCAACAGCAATGAGGGTATTACAGAAGTGAAGGAAACAACTTGGGGTCCTTTTCAAATCAGTTCACTGTTCAAGATGAAGTAGGAAAACAAGAAGCCCCATCTTTATGTTCTCCATCTTGCCTTTCAGATGGAGAACACAGACTAACTTAGATTTGAAACATGATCAAGGAGAGAAGAAACTGCACATAGCTTCCTAGAAGTCTGTTTCCCTTTGAATATTCCTAATGAATGACCATAGCTGCTGGGTAGTATTCAGCATTGTGACTTTTACAGAAGACCAGTGCCATTATTTATCTTTATAGATTATTTTTTAAGTTCTGGGATGATTGGCACACAGTTAAAAACTTAAAAAGAGAAAGGTTTTACTAAGAAAATTATTGAATTTTCTTCTTTGGCTTGATGTCAGGCATTAATTTCACTTTTTCATTCAATATGTATTTACCTGTTGAGCATTTGTCACATGCCAAGCACAGTTCCAGGTGCTGGGGTACAGCAGAGGCCAATACAGTCAAGACCACTGTCCAGATGGAATTCATTTTCTAGGTGGAGACACATCTGAAACAGGAAAACCCTACAAATAATCACAAATGAAAGTAAAAGGTAACCTCAGAAAATGTTAGTGCTTTGATAAACAGAGTATAAAGACATAATGACTAGTGGGTGTGGCGTCTTTAGAAAGGTGATTAGGTGATGCCTCCCTGAGCAAGTGAGAGAGGAGGGGGCCAGGCTGAGGAATAGCACAGTGTTAAGAGTCCAGATTTAGACAACTAAAATCTAGGACACCCAGTTAAATGTGATTTTTGGATAAAGAACTTGTCATACTTCTGGTAACAAAGGAGCTTTTTAAATGTAGCATCTCTAAAGGGACAAAGGCTCAGAGGCAGGACTAAGGATGATATAATCAGCAAGGCTAGTATGGCTAGAGTTAGAGGGGAGGAGGAGAGGGATGGGATATGAGGTTGAAAAATGGATGTAATCAAGGTGAGAGGCTGGGGTCTTAGTGTTAACATGATGGAAAGCCATTGAAGGACTTTAAAGGATGAATGGCCTAATCTGACTTGCAATTTTAGATGATGAAGGAGGATAGATCATGGCAAGTGGGAACACAGGGGCACAGAGCCGGGGAGAGGCTACTACACCTGGTCCAGTTGTGAGATGGTGGGTCCTCAGTCCAGGGGGGAAGGCAGTGGGGAAGAGAAGTGACTTGCCTCTGTCAGGGGTCATAGTTGTAAGCTCTACAAACTGACTCTAGGACCCTGAGGACCAAAGGGAATTTTGGCAGGGGTTGAGAGGAGCGGGTATATATATGAAGGCTAAAGAAATAAACTCTATAGATACTTAGGGACAAAAGAAATAAAGGCAGCAAGAACCAGCCAAAGCCATGCCATGAAAATAGCACAGGTGCCAGCAGCTTGCCTTTGCCCTTCAAAGCGGCATTCTCCATGTCATCATCTCACTTTGTTTATGTTTGTACTTTCCCTGCATCTCTGTGTAGTTTTCTTAAGATTGTAAGGCCCTGGCAGGATCATCTGTGTGGCCAGCTCAGTCACAGGGCTGCACACCTGGGCTTCCAGGAGAAGGGAGCGGAATTGCTTCCCACCTTGGGGTCCTGCAGAAGGAGTCTGGGGGCTCTGCTTCCCACCATGATTCAATCTCATGATTTACCCTAAAGGAATTGAGTCCAAACTGAGTAGTTCCCAAAATGGCCAATATCCATTACATGGATGATTGTTTTTCAGGACAGAAAAGTGAGCAACACATCATACTTCTTGCAACTGTGTGGAGTTTATCAAAGAACAAAGATCATAACAATGAGATGGATATTTTTAATAAAGCTAAACATTAGGATTTATGTCCCAAAGTGTCACCTGTGTGAACTGGAGGAGCCTGGTGGGCTACAGTCCATGGAGTCGCAAAGAGTCAGACACTACTGAGCGAGCAGCCAGTCATTTTGAGGGGAGGAAACAGTCCCAGCAAAGTTGAGATGCTCGTCAAAGGCCCTAGAATTTTGATGGCAGAGCCAGAACTATGGCTGAGGACTGCCCAGCTCCCAGGCCTCTTGATCTTGGCCTCTCTCGCCAGATACGCATGTGGAAACCTAGAATCTAAAATAGGCCCGAGGGCTTCCCTGGTGGCTCAGTGGTAAAGAATCCCTGCCTGCCAATGCAGGGGATGCTAGTTCCATCCCCGGGCTGGGAGGATCCCACAGGGCACCAGAGCAGCTAAGCTCATGTGCCACAACGACTGAGCCTCTGCTGTAGAGCCCCCGAGCCACAACTACCACCCAGTACTACCAGTACCCACTACTGCCACAAAGCCCGAGCACGCCAGAGCCTGGGCTCCACAGCAAGAGAAGCCCACATACCACAACTATAGAGGAGCCTCTGCTCGCTGCAACTGCAGGAAAAAAATGTGAATAGACAAGGGAAAAATAAGACTTCTCAGTAGAATGACCCTGCTATGACCCTGCCTGCCAGAGCAGAGCAAGACCTGCTTTATCCACAGCCAGTCCCCTCCACCAGGAAGCTTCCGCAAGCCTACTATCCTCATCCATCAGAGGACAGACAGAAAAATCACAATCACAGAAAACTAACCAAACTGACCACATGGATCACAACCTTGTCTAATTCAATGAAACCATGAGCCATGCAGTGTAGGGCCACCCAAGATGGACAGGTCATGGTGGAGAGTGCTGAAAAAATGTGGTCCACTGGAGAAGGGCATGGCAAACCACATCAGAGTTCTTGCCTTGACAACCCCATGAACAATATGAAAAGGCAAAAAGATATGACACCAAAAGATGACATCCCCGGGTCGGTAGGTGCCCAATATGCTGCTGGAGACAAGCAGAGAAATAGCTCCAGAAGCAATGAAGAGGCTGGGCCAAAGAGGAAACAGTGCCAAGTTGTGGATGTGTCTGGTGGTGAAAGTAAAGTCCAATGCTGTAAAGAACAACATTGCATAGGAACCTGGAATGTTAGGTCCATGAATCAAGGTAAACTGGACGTGGTCAAACAGGAGATGGCAAGTGTGAACATCAACATTTTAGGAAATCAGTGAACTAAAATGGAGTGGAATGGGCAAATTTAATTCAGAGGACCATTGCATCTACTACTATGGACAAGAATCTCTTAGAGGTAGCCATCATAGTCAACGAAAGGGTCCAAAGTGCAGCGTTTGGGTGCAATCTCCAAAAGGACAGAAGGATCTCTGTTTCCAAGGCAAACCATTCAATACCACAGTAATCCAAGTCTATGCCCCAACCATTAATGCCAAAGAAGCTGAAGTTGAACATTTCTGTGAAGACCTATAAGACCTTCTAGAACTAACACCACAAAAAAGATGTCATTTTCATCATAGGGGGCTCTAATGCAAAAGTAGGAAGTCAAGAGATACCTGGAGTAACAGGCACATTTGACCTTGGAGTACAAAATGAAGCAGGGAAAAGGCTAGCAGAGTTTTGTCAATAGAATGCACTGGTCAGAACAAGCACCCTCTTCCAACAACACAAGAGACAACTCTACACATGGACATCACCAGATGGTCAATATCAAAATCAGATTGATTATATTCTTTGCAAAAATGGAGAAGCTGTATACAGTCATCAAAAACAAGACCAGATGCTGACTATGGCTCAGATCATGAACTTATTGCCAAATTCAGACTTAAATTTGAAGAAAGTGGAGAAAACCACTAGACCATTCAGGTATGACGTAAATCAACCACCTTACGATTATACAGTGGAAGTGACAAATAGATTCAAGGGATTAGATCTGATAGAGTGCCTGAAGAGCTATGGACTGAAGTTCATGACATTGTTTAGGAGGCTGTGACCAAGACCATTCTCAAGATAAAGAAATACAAAAAGGCAAAATAGCTGTGTTAGGATGCCTTACAAATAGCTGAGAAAAGAAGACAAGTGAAAGGCAAAGGAGAAAAGAAAAAATATATCCGTCTGAAAGCAGAGTTCCAAAGAATAGCAAGGAGAGATAAGAAAGCCTTCCTCAGTGAACCATGCAAAGAAATAGAGGAAAACAATAGAATGGGAAAGACTAGAGATCTTTTCAAGAAAATTAGAGATGCCAAGGGAACATTACATGCAAAGATGGGCATAATAAAGAACAGAAACAGTATGGACCTAACAGAAGCAGAAGACATTAAGAAGAGGTGGCAAGAATACACAGAAGAACTATACAAAAAAGATCTTAATGACCTGGATAATCATGATGATGTGTGATCACTCACGTAGAGCCAGACATCTTGGAATGCTAAGTCAGGTAGAACTTAGGAAGCATCACTATGAACAAAGCTAGTGGAGGTGATGCAATTCCAGTTGAGATATTTCAAATCCTAAAAGATTATGCTGTTAAAGTGCTTTACTCAATATGCAAGCAAGTATGGAAAGCTCAGCAGTGGCCACAGGACTGGAAAAGGGCAGTTTTCATTCTGATCCCAAAGGAGGGCAATGCCAAAGAAGGTTCAAACTACTACACAATTGCACTCATCTCACACACTAGCAAAGTAATGCTGAAAATTCTGCAAACCAGCTTCAGCAGTATGTGAACCAAGAACTTCCAGATGTTCAAGCTGGATTTAGAAAAGGCAGAGATCAAATTGCCAACATCCACTGGATCATTGAAAAAGAAAGAGAGTTTCGGAAAAACAAATACTTTTGCTTTATTGACTATGCTAAAGCTTTTGTGTGGATCACAATAAACTAGGGAAAATTCTTAAAGAGTTGGGAATACCAGACCATCTGACCTGCCTCCTGAGAAACCTGTATGCAGATCAAGAAGCAACAGTTAGAACAGGAAATGGAACAACAGACTGGTTCCAAATTGGGAAAGGAGTATGTTAAGGCTGTATATTGTCATCCTGCTTATTTAACTTATATTCAGATTACATCATGGGAAATGCCAGGATGGATGAAGCACAAGCTGGAATCAAGATTGCCAGGAGAAATATCAATAAGCTTAGATATGCAGATGACACCGCCATTATGGCAGAAAGTGAAGAGGAACTAAAGAGTCTCTTGATGAAAGGGAAAGAGGAGAGTGAAAAAGTTGGCTTAAAACTCAACATTCAAAATAGTAAGATCATGGCATCCAGCCCCATCACCTCATGGCAAATAGATGGGGGAACGGTGGAAACAGTGACAGACTATTTTCTTGGGGTCCAAAATCACTGCCAATGGTGACTGCAGCCATGAAATTAAAAGATGCTCACTCCTTGGAAGAAAAGCTGTGACAAACTTAGACAGTGTATTAAAAAGCAGAGACAGTACTTTGCCAACAAAGGTCCTTCTAGTCAAAGGTATCATATTTCCAGTAGTCATGTATGGATGTGAGAGCTGGACCATAAAGAAGGCTAAACACCGAAGAATTGATGCTTTTGAACTGTGGTATTGGAGAAGACTTTTGCGAGTCCCTTGGACTGCCCAGAGGTCAAACCAGTCAATCCTAAATGAAATTCATCCTGAGCATTCATTGGAAGGACTGATGCTGAAGCTGAGGCTCCAATACTTTGACCATCCAATGTGAAGAGCCAACTCATTAGAAAAGCCCCTATGCTGGGAAAGATTGAAGGCAGGAGAAGGATACAACAGAGGATGAGATGGTTGGATGGCATCACGACTCAACAGACACCAGTTTGAGCAAGTTCTGAGAGATAGTGAAGGACGGGGAACTCTGGCATACTGCACTCCGCGGGGCTGCAAAGAGTCAGACACGACTGAGCGACTGAACGACAGCACCAATAACTCAGTAGAATCCTTTAAAAAAGGATAGGGGATTTCAATAGCTGACAGGCATATTCTGAATCAACAGTGACCTGTGGGTGAAAAAAGCAGCATAAGTCCCCACAGAAACAAAATCAAAAGAGTTCAGGAACCCAGAACAGAAAGCATACTTGAGGCTTTCTTGTCCAATTCGTCGTTGACTCAGGTATATTCAGAGATTATTTTTATGGCTGAACTAAATCATCTTAATGCTCTGATCATCACTGAGCTCCCATTCTTTCTGGGATTATGAGGCTAAAGAATAACGTTGAAACCTTTCAAGAAGTTAATATATAGTCAGACCTGAGTTGGCCAACAGATTTAACCTCAGTCTTAGGGGTTTTTTTGATTGAACTATAGTTGACTTACAATATCATAATAGTTTCAGGTGTGCAACTTTTTATATACAATAAAAAATTATTATAAAATATTGTCTATATTTCCTGGACTGTATATTACAGTCGTGTGACTTATTTTATAACTGGTACCTTATGCCTCTTAATCCCCTTCACTTGTTTCACTCAGCCTGCCACTCCTCATCTCTGGTAACTTCTAGTTTGTTCTCTGTGAGTCTGTTTCTGTTTTGTTGTGTTTGTCAGCTTGTTTTGGTTTTTAGATTCCACATATAAGTGAAAGCATACAGTATTTATCTTTGTCTGGTTTATTTTTCTAAGCATAATACCCTAAATGTCCATCTATGTTGTCACAAATGGCAAGATTTTTTTTTCTGATGAATATTCCAATGTGTGTATATATGTAAATATCATATTTTTATTCCATTTTTTAACCCATTCATCTGTTGATTGGAAGCCCTTAGGTTGCACCCATATCTTGGCTATCATAAATAATGCTGCTGTAAATATTGGGGTGTATACATCTTTTCTAATTAGTGTTTTCTTTGGCAACTAGGAGTGGAATTGCAGGATTGTATCCAATTTAAAAAGTGGGCAGAGGACCTGAAGAGTATTTTTCCAAAGAAAACATGCAGAGGACCATGCATGTGCAACCACATGAAAAGATGCTCAACCTCATGAATCATCAAGGGAAGCAAATCAAAACCATAACGTGACATCATCTCATACCCATCAGGATAGTTATCATGGGGGAAAAAAAAAGAAAACAAGAATGGCAAGGATGTGGGAAAAAAGGGAACCTTAGAACAGTGTTGGTGGGAATGTAAATTAGTATAGACACTATGCAAAACCGTATAGAGGTTCCCCAAAAAGTTAAACATAGATCTATCTAAGTCTTAGGTTAAAGAGGACCCAAACTGGTAGTTATTATAAGACCTAAAGGAGATAATACACAGAAATTAAGGTCTAGTGCCTAGCTTGTAGTAAGTTTTCAATAAATGTCAGTT
>SJYX01015019.1:0-18891 GCA_006410675.1 Oreotragus oreotragus | reverse complement strand
CTCTGTCTGTGAGATTTCACAGGCAACAATACTGGAGTGGGTTGCCATTTCCTTCTCCATAAAGGCTTATTTAACAGCCATTTAAAGGGACACAGCAGGTTCAAGAATGCCACTGCCCCCCACCCTGCCCCAGACAGACAGCGGCAGACCTGGGTCCCAGACAACCACAGGGACGGCATGAACTTCACCTGCGATCCACATATGACACAAGGCCATCTTTGCTTTGGTCCAGAGAAAAGGAAGTTAGATCATAGTTAGACAGAGGAGGTTAGCTCATAGTTGGAGGGGGTGGTCTATGCAGAATCTCAGTGATGAGGTCAAGTTCACACTGAACAAAAGCAAGAGGTCCCCCAATCACCAGAGCGTTTAGGGCCATTTTCTGCCCACCGCCCCCCTCACCCCACAACCACATATCAATTGTTCAGACTGTGGCCACAACCCCTCGGACTCTTGGAGCCATCTTCTGCAGAGACACGAGGGCACCAGCTTGAGCGTAGGAAAGCTGAGGCTTTCGTAAGCTGTCAGTCATTTCTCTGTGCTACATTTTTAAGCATCAACATTCAAGAGAGTCAGATGACATCTGCTTACTTGATTATCAATACATGTGTTCAGGAGCTGAGAGCTGTAATCACCTAACAGAAAGGTGACGTCACAAGTCAACCGGCTGCCAGGTGAGGACAGAATGGGGTCTCCACCCTGCAGCTCCAAGGGTCCCACAGCCACAGGCTACCTGACTCCCTTCCCTTGGAAGTGGAGTTCTCCGACTCAAATGGCTTTCTCAGGAGAAGTCCCCCACAATGGCAGGCACACTTTGGCCGGAATAGCCTCAACAGACCCGGGATTGCAGGACTGTATCTTGTCCTGTAATTTTCCCAACTGGAAACCAAGCTTGCATTGTTAGAATGTTGCTGTTTCAACCCTTCCAAAATTAGAGTACATGTCTCCACATTCCCAAGCCACAGAAAGAGTGCAGCACTGAGGAGCTTGGAGAAGGCAACAGTCATCCTCCAGGCCTGGGAGACACAAGATGCCCAGCAAGAAAGCCCCCCGAGCTCCCTGCCATTGTCATTCAGTCCCTGTTCACCTCCTTTTCCATCACTGCTGATTACAGATAGGTCCCTGTCTGCATAATGTCTTCCCACTTTATAATCAGACAACTGCCACTTGCTCTGATAACCTGTGACACTGAATGTGAGTCTGCCTGCAGAACACTCGGTCTGCACGGGTCTCTTTTGGAGAGCAGGCACATTACCATCCACTTTGAGACAGAAAGTGGCCCAAAGCAACATACTGAGAAGGTGTGAGCTGCTCCAGCAGGTGCCGCCCAGCTCCCCCCAAGGTGAGAAGCCCCACTCATGCCCCTGTCCCCCATGCTGTCCTAGAGAACGCTGCACACGGGACCCCAAAGCCCCGTGCTTCCCACCTAGTCATCTACTCCACGGGCTCTGTGCTCAGAACAGGAATTATTCTTCCTGAACTTTATCATCTGTATGGTCATCTGTGATGTAGAAGTTCCCCCTCCTACAGAGTCACATGTAAATGGATTCACACAGAAGCTCTGAAAGCATCTTAGCCTACAGACAGGGAGACAGACCAAAGGATCCACCCCAGTCACATGAGGGAAGCCGGCGCTGCAGCTGTGAACTTGACACCCATGTGGGTCAGAGTGAAGAGACCACGTGGAGCTGGGAAGCGGGGCTCATAGGACTCACAGGCTCGGGTTCCAGCCCAGATCCCACCATCCTGAACCACCACGAACGTGGAACCTAAATTCGTCAGGGCCAGGACAACACGGTCAACCTGACCACAACCTGGAGCCGCACGGATTTTCGGAAACACCTTGGCCTGGGCTCAGCCCCAAGGCCTGATGCCACTGGTCGAAGCAGCAGGAATGTCAATGGGCTCCCAAGTGATACTTCTATTAAACACAGTTGAGAAGTCAGTCCTCTGAGGCATGGATTCCCCACTGTGAAGGAAGGACAACGTGTACTGCCATAAAAATGATCGTCCAACCGGGAACACGAACGTTGACAAGCTGCATGAGAAAATGCCAGGGGCAAGGGAGGATATACACATACAATGATCTGCATCAAAAAAGAAAAGGGAAGCATTTCAAAACAAAGCAAGATTGCTCCCAGAATGGTTTTCTGTCTTAATCACTTGCCCACAGCGATCAAACAGGGCTTTCAGTTCTGACCGAATATCAGCCAATAGGGTAACTTTATATAGAAAAATTTCCCCCCATCTAGGTTCCTAGCAGGAAGAAGGTAAGCCTGCAGAGACTGCCCTGTGAGCCAGGCTCTGATGCTTTCACATCCACACTGTCTGCCAAGCCACGCCGGGCATTCGAAGGTGACCGTGGAGGGAACGACGAGGCAGGCCTGACAGGAGTCTGCAGCCTGGTCATGGGAACGCCGTTGCTTCCAGTGGTCAGTGCATGACGAGGCGGCGGCCAAAGCCCTGGAGGGGAACCAGAGGCGCCTTTACAGTAGAGGGCGTTATTGGGCCCGAGTCCTGAAGGCGGAGGGCAAGCCTGCCAGAGACAGAGGACGACGTGAGAAGCCGCGGTGTATATACTCTAGCAGATAAGTAGAGGGTGGAGAGGACGGTCCAGGCAGAGGGTGAAGGACTCTGCTTCCCCTGCTGAAGCATCCGATTCCCATTCCCACTTCACAGGTAAGAAAACTGGAGCCCAGAGAACGGAAGTGAGGAGTTCAAGGCCACACAGCAGTGGAGAGTTAGATCTGGACACAAGCTGGTAATCACTTGAAATTTTTCAATTAAATATAAAAAGAGAAAAAAACAAACAGGGCTATTCTCTCTTCTGACTGCTCTGTTGATTGAAATGAATGTCTGTGCCGGGACCACTGAACCATGAGAAGGGATCTGGCTCAGATGGGAACAGACTGTCAGGAATCTCTGGGCTGAAGGAGAAAGTGGAGAAAATTTTCTGCACAGACCCACGTGTGGGGGTGTCGGTGTGTCTATCTGCAGCAACGTGGCCGCGTATGGATCTGTGCATGCCTATATATAGGAGACATATGCCACAATCTTCAATCAGCATCCACGAGCCAAAGGCACGGGCAGGATTCCTGATGGGGCCGCTCGTCCAGGCTCTGCAGGGCTCCCCACTGGGAGAGGGGCTATTCAGACCCTAAGTTCAGCTCTCAGGAACCCCATCTGACACACGAGTCTGACGGAACCTACAACATGGTGCTTCTAGACCGTTCTCTGGGGAATTTGGAAAAACAAGTGGCATTAATATGTATGCCTCTAATTTCATCAAAATGTTAGTTTGTGAGAGCTATTCTGCATACAAGAAACCCTTTGCTTAAGAAAAAGGGGGGAGAGGATTAAAAAAAGAAAATAAGAAAGAACTCTCTGTCAGCTGCTATCTCTAACCCCCGCCCCAAATAAAATAAGCTATTGCCAATTCTGTGAGGCACATGTTAGAGTTTAAATCAGAATCAACCATCTTTAGAAGATTATGAAACGAAGTGTTTTTGTCCTCCATGAATTTCCCTGAATGGGTAAGTGTGAAAGGAAGCTAGGGATCGAAGGCCTTCCCTGAAGACGAACAAGTAGAGGTGAAAGGGCCGGGGGCCTGTCCCTGTTCCGACGAGCACTAACCTTCCCTGTGGCCCTCATGCACAGGCGCCCGCTTGCACCCCAGCTTCTGCTCCTGTCTCAGTGGTCCATCATCCTCTGTCTACCCCACATTCCTCTTTTCAGCCCAGCTCCCTCCTCTCCTTGCCACCGAAGTACAGCACACCTGGACCAGGACCCTGGTTTGGTCCATCCATCAGCCGGAGCGGTGGGGCCCTTCAGTGACACTGTTACAGACCACAAGCAGGGAGGCCCAGGGGCCTGGCCTTGTCTGTGTACAGGCCCCTGACCCCTGCTTGGGCAGGAGACCCCTATCTTCCAGGTCAAACCTAAGGGAATGGAGACTTCGCTGGTGGAGCTTTGGGAGCCGTGTCCCACGAGGGGATTCAGGCTTTCTCTCCGGCCAGCTGTGCAGCCTTGAACACATGTCCTCAACTCTCCGGGTTTCAGCCTTCTCATCTGTAAAATGGTAACAATAACTGCTGGGATCCCACCTGTCAAAAGCACAGGTATCTTGACTTACCCTGCGATGGATGAAGGTAACGACTTTCTGAAAATCTGGAAGCAGTTTTCAACTCGTTTGGTATCTAAGATGGGAGGCAAGCATGCTTCCCTCCTCAGGGGACTGTGGGGAGGCCGAGATGACCACACACACATAAACCTCTGAGCACAGCACCCAGCACTGAGCAAACACCGCCGCTCAGCGTCCTTGCTCCTTGACGGGAGCTGAGTGTTCTCATAGGAGCTACCCTGGTACCCAAGCTAGGAAATACTGAGTCTGGAAGGGAGACGGAGATGCAGACAGGGGTGTGAGGAAGGACCTTTCCAGAAGGTCAAGAGAAGGAAAGTATCTCAGAGGACCCTGGAGGAGGGGCCAGAGGACCCTCCACAGTGTCCTTCCACCAGCCCCACAAGGTCTTCCTGCTGCCCGCGGCTCGTCTGGCACCACAGGGATGAATTAAGACGTGGACCTCCTTATAGATAAGGTGAAGGAGGGAGACGCCAAAGGCTCCAGGGGGCACAGCCAGGTCCCTGGCATAGAGCCAGCATCCACTGTTTAATGAGGGAAAGAATGGACTCGAGAATGAATGAACACCCTAAAATAACAAATACAAACCACTTGGCTAGGCAACAATTTTGAGAAAAACTCTGCTGATATGAAAGTCCATTAACCTTCTGAGCATAATTAACCTTTTATTTCATTGCACATAAATGATTATTTGATACTCAGCACTAGGCACACAAAGACAGGTAAAGCATGCAGAGTTTCTGAATGCACACAGAATATTCTAGTTCCCAGAAAGTTTTCATGTGTCTCAGACTGGAAAGTGATCTATTCCATATCTGTTTCCAGCTGTTCTTTTTGGTAAGTGTAAGGTTTTTTAATAGATAAAGTTTGATTTTAAAAGAGGGACCCCTAATAATTAAGTTCTTAGAAAGTGTAATAAAGATCCTAAAAATTCTGTGAAAACAGATTAAATGATACATACAAAAGGATTAATTGTCTGTCTCTCTGGTTTGTTTTTTCCAGTCAAGATTCTGTCCTCCAGCTTACCGCTGTCAATAGCACCTGCAAATTGATTTATCCCTTGATGAAGTTAAAGCTTTTCTGAAAATTTGGAAACAGTTTTCAAAACCTTGCTGTTGGTAAGCATCTGAGGAGCTGTTTTTTACCCCACTAGTTTTCATCTCAGAATCTTCACATCTGCAGGACAGTCAAGCACCTCTGCAGAACAAGAGAGCAAAGAGAGAAGGGGCGGGTGTCTACGGGCTAAGGTTTCCCATCCATCCCAGCAGTGATGCGGTCGGTCCCCAACAGAAGGGCAGGCAGGGTCACAAGCTGGGCCAGAAAAACAGCTTCTACAGTCTCTGATTAGGGCTTCCTAAGAGAAGCATGAGGCCTCCCAGATGGTGCTACTGGTAAAGAACCTGCTTGCCAATGCAGGAGATGTAAGAGATGCAGGTTGGATCCCTGGGTTGTGAAGATCCCCTGGGGAAGGGCACGGCAACCCACCCCAGTACTCTTGCCTGGAGAATCCCATGGAGAGAAGAGCCTGGTGGGCTGCGGTCCATGGGGTTGCAGAGAGGCTAACACAACTGAAGCAACTAAACACACATGCAAGAGAAGCACTATCGTTTTGTTCTGAGTATTGAAAATTCCCAAATTAGACACAGCTGTGTTCAAACGTGAGCACCCCTCCTCCTCGACACTGCCCCAAAACTCCAGATATAAGATACACAGAGAGAAACGTTCCGGTCGATAGATGTTCTGGATATAGATGCAAGTAGTTGTTTCTCATGTTTGCCCAACACATGGGCAAACTGGGCACTTGTAGCTGCGTTTGCTTCTGATTTGGAAGCAGAGGTGTTGGAGGCGACAGCAGAGGAAGAGGCCCGGTGTGCTGAGGCTTGGCTCGGGGGCGTGGACATTCACCTGTCTCAGGTTCTTCACACCCACACACCCCTCCTCGCCCACCTTCTCCCCCACGAATCAGTAACTCCAGGTTTTCACGGGGTCCTCAGACACCAGCGTGTCTATTTTCAGACCATCACTGTGTTCACCACTGCCAGAAATAAGTCTCAGCAAACTCTAATGGTGGCAATTTTGTGACGCATAAAATTGATTTATGCTTACAATCAAACTGTATTTCCCTTGATAATTTATGCTCAACAATTTAACATAATTATTTGTGCCACAATTTCAACATTTCTGCCATCCTGACTGTCAACTCTGGAATACAAACACACACAGACACAGACACAGACACATACACAATATACAAAACAAAAAAACACAGTATCCTTCAGAGGCAGGATTTTTAAAAAAATCAATGTCATAGCAGCCTCTTTTGTATTTTGTTGTGACAAGACTGAATTTAAACAGCCTAGGAAGTCAAAACAGCAGGAGAAATATCAATACATATTAACTTAATCAAGCAGCTCTGCTCCACCACCCCCGTCTACATCCGAATTATGCTTCCACAGTGAGTCCCACGGCGCTATTGGCATCTTGTAACTTCTGCACAAATATTTGCAATCTTCGACAGTCATGGTCACCTAGGATGAAGGGTGGCTACAGGCTTCTGACATTCTTTGCATCCGTATGAGATTCTGTCACAGCCAGTTTAGGAGAATCACTCCCCAGCGAGGCTTGGCCTCATGTGTTTGAATTCACAGTCTTTAAAGGCCTTTCCTCCAGCACAGGCTTTTCCTCACATCCCCCAACAGCCTCCCAGCAGAGACTTCATTGTCTCCTGTTCTGCCTCAACTTCTTTGAAAACTCAATAAAAGACACGTTAGCCCAAATGAACGCCTCCTGCACGGTCCCGTCAAACCCCGGGTGTGCACACAGGTCTCTGAAGTCAGTGTCTGATTAAGGCACCGGGAGTCAGATCGGAGACACAGGCATAGCAAGTAGAGACCAAATACACTTGACCTTTTAAATGAACACTCGCTGCTTTCCGTTCACGCCGGTATGTTCCATTCTTTCTCCCCAAAAAGGTAATTGGAAGAGACACTCCAATGGTCTCATTAAGCACATCCAGTGTTCACTTTATCATACAGGAAGATGTTCCTGCTGGCGCATGACCAGCTGGGCTGCTTCTAGAGGAATGAGGAGTGAGTAGCCAGCCCTCCCCGCCCTCTCACAGCTGCCTCTGAAGACCCACCTGCAACAGCCCCAAGGAGCCTCCTCCAGTCGTTCAAACAAGCAGAGCTCAGGATCCCTCTTGTGCACACTTGGACAGAGACTTACAGCCAAGCTGCATCATCACCTGCAGGGCCAAGGGCAAAGTGAAAATGATGGTGACGAGGGCACAGACTCAGGCCTGGGAGCCAGCCTGCTGCTTCACCCCCAGAAACAGCCAGAGGTGACGGGACTCTGCTCAGAACCGGCGAGGCCCGACGGGTGACTCACTGTTTGTAGGGAGTCCTCAGTGAGCAGCCCACCCTGAGAAGCTTTCCCCATTGACCCAGCAAACAGTCCAGCTCACTGCTCCCTCCTTCTCCATTAAAAGAAGTCCAAGGCAAGACCAACTTTGAGAAGGAGATAAATACACTTAAGTCCCTACCCGCCCAGGCTCCCTAAAACTCTGTATTTTCAGAAGAAGACAATTTGAGCATCACCCTGATGCTCGGATTTGGGGGAAGACACAGGAATCAAAACCCCCTCTCTCTCCATGTCTTCTCATTGTAGTTACTTCCCAGGAAAAAATAAATGCACACACATTCATTTCTAAAACTATGAGAATATCAAAACTTAAGAAATTCTTCATATAAATACAAATATTAAAACCATCAGGACATGGCACAAGAGAATTTACTTACACTTCTAGAAACCCCTGGACTCATTTGAACCAATCCTGTAATAGTGGGTTTTGTATTGTCTGCTAAAATCAGGCATGAGAGACATTTCTTTCCAATGATTTAAAGGTGCCATGGCAAGGGGTGGTGGAAACCGCCATCTTTGTGAGAAATCAAGCTTCAACATGTCCAAGGACTATGTGTAACAGAAGCCTGGTCTGAAGGATCTGATGACGATCAGAGTAGAAATACTACCTTCTGTTTATTGATTCTATTAGCAAAACTCCACACAAATCAAAGTTCCAAAATATTTCTATGTAATTGTGATGCATGTTCAGATATATATATTTAGATATATACATATATATATTCCTTCAATAATTATTTGTTGAGTTCCCACTGACCTTGCAGCTTTCCATTTCATTCTGGAATATGGGCATATAGAATATAGAAAAATAAATATTAGACAAATGTACACATTTCCAGTAGTTATATATAGATGTGAGAGTTCCATAAAGAAGACTGAGCACCAAAGAACTGATGCTTTCGAACTGTGTTGCTGAATAAGACTCTTGAGAGTCCCTTGGGCAGCAAGATCAAACCAGTCAATAAAGGAAATCAGTCAATAAAGGAAATCAACCCTGAATAATGACTGGAAAGACCGAAGCTGAAACTCTAATACTTAGGCCACCTGATGCAAAGAACTGACTCATTGGAACGGATCCTGATGCTGGGAAAGATTGAGGGAAAGAGAAGGTGACAACAGACGATGAGATGGCTGGATGGTATCACTGACTCAAGGGACATGAGTTTGAGCAAACGGGGAGATAGTGAAGGACAGGGAAGCCTGGTGTGCTGCAGTCCATGGGGTCACAAAGAGTCAGACATGACTTAGTGACTGAACAACACATGACGTATGTACAATCTAATAAAGGAATGAATATGCAGATAAATAGCTACAATATGGGATTTAAAGAAAAACAGAAATAAACGTTGTAAGTGGACCGTAGATTTAGATTTAATGTTGCCAGAGCCCAGACAGGGGAGCTAATACTTCCCTATGAGGAGATCTTCAGAGATTTCCCATGGAAGGACTATCATTTAGTTATTCCTGGATGTATAGATAAGAATGTGGAGCAGGTGTGGAGGTAAAGCCTTCCACCAAAGGGAAACAGTATGACCTGGACCATCACCACCAGATCTCCCAGGAATCACCCAGGAAGTAGCCATCTGGTCTAGCCCTTCCCTTCTCGGTTGTTTTTCAGAGAACTGATGTTCAAATCCTTTCCTTCCTCTCTCCAGCTCTCAGCAGTCTGGCTCCTGCTCCCACCTTCAACTGAACATGTTCTCAGAAAATGCCACTAGGAGCTCTTAAATGTCGAGCATGATGGGCATTTTGCAATCCGAATCTCACTGGATCTCTCTGCTATGTGTGATGCAATTAATCGCTTCTTCCTTCCCGAGGCTTCCATGGTCCCACATCATCTGGCTCCCCGAGTCCCTTGGACGGTTCCTCCTCAGGCCCCTTAGTGGGCCCGTCTTCCTCCATCTGCTCTGTGAAGGCTGCCATTCCCCAGGGTTCTGTCCTCCACCCACTGCTTTTCTCACTCCACATGCTCCCTGGGTAGCCGCAGCCATCCTAGTGATTGTAATTACCATCTATATGCCAGTGGCTCCTAAATCTATATTTCCAGGCTTGGCCTCATCCCCCGAGCCTCAGACTCATATATCAAAGCTCCACTTCAGATCCCACCGGCAACTAAAAGTCAACATGTTGGAAATGAAAATCATTAGTTTTTTCCCTAAGACGTCACCCCCTCTTATATTTTCTGCCTCAGTTGGAGTCCACCAATTTTACTCACTATATAACTCTCAAATCTGTCCCCTCCTTCCTGTCCTCCTGCCAAGTCCTGGCTCAGTGCCTTCTCAGCCTTGGCCCCAAAGTTGTCCTGTGTCCTCAAGCTCACCTCTGAACATCTGCCAGAAAGAACTTAGCTTCATATCTCTCTCACACACACACACACACATGTCTTGGAATGTCTGCCAGCTACACATTTCCTGGGAATAAGATCCAATTTCCTTAATGTGAAATACAAGGCCCCTTCATGATCTTTCCATCACAGAAAAGAGAAGTTCTGAAACTGCCACTTGACAACCAGTGAGGAACATGCGAAGGATTTCTGGGCAGCACCAATAGCCCAAAGGAATGGAAAGAGCACAACTTTATAGAGTATTCACTTAGCAATATGCCTCGTCAGTAGCCAAAGGGGTCAGTATAGACGCAGAGAAGGCAGAGAGCAGGAAGACCCAGGATTCCCGTGGTGAAGTAACAAAGGTGTGGGCTACCATCCAGAGCAGTACTGGAATGTAAGCGATGGTCCATGGGTGTCCAAGCTCGATGGAGGGAGTGAAAGGGAAGAGGCAAACAGGCTGTCAGAAGAAAACAGTGGAAATAAAAGACAGGCAGTTTCAATGAGACTTAAGAGGAATGAAGATTACAGCAAAGGGAGGCTATACTCGGGTAGGGGTGTCACCTTTCCCCAGGTAAGACGGAGACAGAGCTGTTCCAGGTAAACACATGATTCTAGCCACAGTCGGCTTCAGTGCATAGACATGTGACACAGTGGTGAAGGGCACTGGAGTCTGAGGAAGCCATGAGCCCTGAGTTTGATGACACAGAGCATTTATCACTATATTCATCCCACGAGGTTTTTAACTGTCTCTCTATGCATCTGTCCCTATCAGACAAAGAGCTAACAGAGGTCAAAGACTGCATACATTCAAGTCACATCCCCAGCACCTAGCACCATGCCTGAGACAGAGTGACAGCTTGGCAAAGCCATTCCTCTAGTGACAAAGGCCCGGAAGTAAGGGATGCTAGGGCGTATGCAAGGAGAAGCGGAATCCGGCTGGTTCAGAGGCATGAGAAAAAAGAGTGAGAAGGACGCTGGGTTAACGCCCTGAAAATAAGGGCACCCTGGAACAGTAGGCTGCTACAAGGTCGTAATTTATGAGAAATGAGCATTTGGTCTTCATCCCATTTCTTCCATAGAGCTCCTAAAACCCTTGGAATTAGTGTTTTCTTTTGTTAATGTGGAGGCTTTTGGAAAGCATCAAAGGAGGGGGCTGGTTGCCAGGGGAACCAAACTCAAACAGAGGGCTGGAACTTCCACCCCCTTCCTCACCCTCCACCCTCTACCCCACTCCACCCCGACCTCTCCACCCTGATTCCTGGAGAGGGGAGAGTGAATAGAGGTCAAATCACTCATGCCCATGCCTTGAACTTAATAAGCCCCAAAAGGATGGATTTGGAGAGCTCCAAGGCCGGGGAAACAGAAGGCTTCCCTGTGCCCTGAGATGGGCCGGATTCCCCAGGGCAGAAATAACTCTTCATCTGGCTGCTGACTCCGACCCTTCAAATATTCTCCAGTAAACCCCTGACCCAGTGAGTAAGCTGGTTCCCCGAGTTCGCTGAGCTGCTCCAGCAGGTTCATGGTACCCAAGGAGGGGTTGTTGAGGACCTCTGATTTTAGCCATTCGGTCAGGAGACAGGTGGCACCTGGACCTGAGACTGACATCTGATGTGGGGTCATCTTGGGAGACTGGGCGCTTACCCTTGGTATTTGACATGTGTCTGGGGAGATGGTATCAGAACAGAGGTGAATCACAGCATACCCAGTGGGTACTGTGGAGAAACAATCACCCCCATGCTGGAACTGGCTGCAGAATCATTAAAAGCCAAGGAAAGCAGCCTTCATTTTGTAGTCAATTGGAAGTCACTGAAAGTTTGGGGCCTGGAAGAAAGGAAAGGTTTTCAGGACGATTTCACAGTGATGATTGGTATTTATGACCCTAAAGCACTGCACAACGCTACCCTGAGCATCCCTGAAGAAGGACGATGTCAGGCTCACCAGAGCGGGCCTGTCCCAGTAAGTCCACTGCTTCCCACTGTCATTCTCTGAAACTGGAATTCCATCTTCTCCATTCAGATGACATGACACGGCCAGTGGCTACTGAATACCTTCTACCTATGCAGCCCTATACCAGACACCTTCACAAATGCTATTCTACTTCAATTCAAAACATCAATCTGATAAACCAGATCCTCACTTTTCTAAATGATAGTAGACAATGAACACCATATTTACATATCACAGGATCTCTCAGACTCACACATTCAAAGCCACATACAGCATTATGCAGAGTTTATTTTTGTTTGTTTTTTAATGAAATTGCTTCTATTCAAAGGCTTGGTGTATAAGTAGGAACAGAAATTCACCTTCTATAAATGCAGAAAATGAGACTCAGGAAGGTTTAGTAATAAATGACAGGCCATACAAAAAGAAGATAAAGGAAGCCAGAGTTGGAAGTGTCCAAAACTGCGTGGTCTTCGGTCAGTGCTGTGATTTAGATGTAAACCTTACCAGCTCTGAAACGTGATCTCTGTACAACAGACGCGTGGAAAATCAGCCATTCAGCGAAACACAGTGGACAGGAAGCAGGCTGCTGGGTGAGCCCCATCATTTATTACCACGCTGGTCCTGAATTTTCACACCTAATTAATCAAGCTTGCTCTGTAATCACTTTCCTACATGTGGCGTTGGTGGGTTTTACAGCTGCAGTTTTAATGAGCTACTGTTCCTTTTGACATTTGGAAATCTAATCTGGAAAAATGACTCAGTGACTTGTGAAGACCCTTCATTTTATATGTTTAGCCTTGTAACTGTCCAGGGTCCTCAGAGCAAACCAGGGGCAGCCACTCTCCCCATATAGCCGCAGTTCCCGCCAATACACGGTAGGCCAGTCCCTACGGCGTCCCAGAACAGCTGTGGCCAGCAGCCCAGACAGCTAATCAGAATTAATACTAGTGATTGCAAACACCTCAGCAATGAATGGGAATTTGCGACTTGACTTACGAGAAGCTGATATTTGAAAACCTAAAAGTTTGCATAAAACACTAGAAATTTTGGAGACCATCCAATCTTAGGAAACAGAAAGTTACCGGGGTGGATCAAGAAAATATATTCACTACGCATAGGAAACAACTATTGAGTTCCAGTGGAGAAGGAAATGGCAACCCACTCCAATATGCTTGCCTGGAAAATCCCCTCAACAGAGGAGCCTGGTGGGCTACAGTCCAGGGGGTCGCAAAAGAGTCGGACATGACTTAGCGACTAAACAACTGAGTTCTAGAAATGTGTCAGCTACTGAGAGAGAGAAACAGCATGAGAAGCAACATTTCCACTTACAAGGAACATTAATTAACATTCTATAGCCTCTGTAATCCTCGTAATTACTTCTCTGAAATCGGGGTGTTCGCTGAGAAGAGGGATCCTAGAGGAAATACACATGTCAAAAGACATTATTCCCGCCTGCATGGCACGTGTGCATGAGGCCAAATTGGCCTTCTTCTTTCCATCATACCTTCCCCCACCCCGGCTCTCCAGGCTCAGAGCCTGCCAGCCATGGCCCCAGCAAGCTGCCCGCTCCGGAGACTGGTGATTCTCAAGCACGGGGAGGCAGCCTACAGCCAGGAAAGCGGCCCTCAAGTCCTGCAGCCACTTCACCCAGTACATTGAATGAGATTAATAAACAACTGGATTTTCCTTCTGAATCTCAAAGAATGCATAAAGTGCCCTTGCCATTGGCTCTCTGTGGGGTGAGCTGATTTAGGATTTCCCAGGCCACACCCTTTGCCCTCTCGCACCTTGAGCTGTTTGCCCGTCCTGTTAATTCGCAATGATTAGCACAGGCTCCCGTTCCTGCTTTCTTCTGTGTGGTCTTCCTCAGTTCAACAAGTGAAAAATCCTCAGCTATGAAACCAAACAATCAATTTTGGTTGCTAGGAGGGAAGACATCCGTCTGGAAAAACTGAAGCTGAAGGGTCAGAATTTGCTAACACTATTTCAAGCTCAGAGCTCATAAGTATTCCATGGTGCAAGGGAACTTTGCAAATAGTCTGAAAACAAACTGGATCAAAGGACTGTCTCCGCAGCGGATGGTATTTCAAAATGGCACCACTGACATGCAAGGTTTGAAATAATACATAGAGCATCCCATGTTGTGTCTGAAAAGCTACACAAACACACACATACACACACAGTAAATGCCTGAACTGCCTCTGAAGGGAACGCAGGAAATGCATAGCAGCTCCTGCCTCCATGGAGGGGAACAAGATGCTGGGAGATGAGAGAGGGAGGAAGATGTGCTCTGCACGCTACATATCCTGTGACCCATTTAAAATTGTGTTCCATGCTCATAAATGATTTGCAAAACATAAAAGCCTCCTTTTAAAGGGCAGTTCTCACAACAGCTAAGTTCCAGAGCAGTTCTCACACCTATAGCTAAGCCCCAAGTTCTCAGTTCTGGGTCCAAGGCTGAGGAACGTGTTCCTTTGAAGAGAATGCCTACCACCCCTCCTCCATCTTTCACATAGCTCCCACTCTGGTCCCTCCCCATTCCTAAGGCTCTCTGGTGGGGTCCTTCGGGGATCAACTGGTTAGTGCCTGGTTCTCAATGTCAGATGAAGAACTGGCTCAGGGTAAACACACACCTTTCCAGGGTCTCCCTGATTTCTAGAGCTATAATTACAATCAAAATCTTTCAGTAAGAAACCAACTCATGTGTTTCTACGTTTTCTTACCCAAAAGGATACGGTCACACAGAGTTGATTTGAAAACACTCCCTCCAGGCAAACCCTCCAAAGCCACTGGGAGTGGCCTGCCTGCCTTCCCACAGCCAAGGGCACCGTGCTCTCTGAAGCACCCTGCTACGGCCAGGAACTCCCTTCCCAACTCAATTAAGGGATCCAGAACGAAACATTTAGCTGGGTTGGGGCTTGCAATGCCAACCTGTCCTGGGAAAAGTTAGTCTCCAGTCAGAGAGCATGGATACCTCAGAGCAGCTGTGCCTCCTGAGGCTGGTGGTGCTGCCACCCTAGGCACTGACCCACAGCGACTGCCAGTTCCCCCAGCAGCTCAGGGATCTTACAGACTAACCTCACTGCAACCAAACCGTGAAGCTGCAAACTCAAAATCTGTCAACATCGTCCCGGAGGAGACAAACGCAGCTTTGCCCCTTGGGCACCAAAGCCTCAGGCAAGGGGAAAGTGAGCTGCCCACTTGAGACCCCTGCCCCGGCCTCCATAGGAGGCTCAGCTTCCTGGACCACAGGCTGCCCCCATGGGAGGCTTGGCCTCCTGGACCACAGGCAGGGTGGGGAAACCAGCCAGCCAGCGCAGACCCTGGTCATGCCTTCATCTTCTCTAGTCCGGGCAGCTGCAGAGGCCGCCTCACAAGTCCTTGTCTCTCGTCCCTCCACTCTGAGTATATCACTCTCCAGACTTGAAAATCCCATTAATGGTTGGTGATCTCCAAGGTGAATTCCAAAGTCCTTCTCATGGCATTGTGTGTCTTCCATGGTCTCCCTGCTCACATCGGCCATGTGGACCCCAGGCTTTTCCACCTGCCCCCAGCACGGTGCTGTCGTGCCTCCCACCAACCCTAGCACCTGCTAGACCCCTGCTTCATCCCCTAGGACCATGTATCCAGGCAATTCCAGTTCACCTTTCAGGACTGGAGAAAGATAAATGCTGTGAATTCTAATACAAATGAACATTTATACAAAACTGAAACAGATACACAGACAAAACAAACTTGCCAAGGGGAAAGGGGAGAGGGATTAACATTACATACTACTATATACAAAATAAACAAGGGCCTACTGTGTAACACAGGGAACCATACTCAATAATCTGTAATAACCTATAAGGGAAAAGAATCTGGGAAAGCCTATATATAACTGAATCATTGTGTTGCACACCTGAAACTAATACAACATCACAAATCAACTATACTTCAATTTAAAAAAAAGACTTACATCAAAAATCATCTCCCTCAGGAAGTCTTTTGTGATTTCANCTATATATAAAATAAACAAGGGCCTACTGTGTAACACAGGGAACCATACTCAATAATCTGTAATAACCTATAAGGGAAAAGAATCTGGGAAAGCCTATATATAACTGAATCATTGTGTTGCACACCTGAAACTAATACAACATCACAAATCAACTATACTTCAATTTAAAAAAAAGACTTACATCAAAAATCATCTCCCTCAGGAAGTCTTTTGTGATTTCAGGGCCCATCTGTGCTTGCTACCTTATGTCAGAATGTCTCTCTGTGTCTGTTTCTGTATAGACTATGCATTCTTTGATGGTACCGCCTTATTCAATCCAGGATTCCAAGAACCCAGCATGGTACCTGTGAAGTAACTGCTGCTAAGTAAATATTTACTGACACTGAGTGTGATGCCTAACAGTTCTGGAGTCAGGCTGATTTGGGTACAAATGTCACCTCCATGCCCAGAGGGCCGTCTCACTTGCCTGTCCAGACGATTACTAAAATGAAGCATGTCGCACTCTTTGCACAGAGCCAGTGGTAACAGCTTGACAGCTGCCGGCTGTCAAGGAGGTAGGAGGGCCCCCCAGTAGGAGGGTCGGGAAGTAGGAAGAGGCAGAGGGTTCCCAAGAAAGAGAGAGGGATGGACAGAGAGACAGAGACACGGTGGGGGAGGAGAGGGGCTAAGGCAGCAGGATTCTTCCTGACCGGGCGCAAGGGGAGGTCAGACTCGGGCACTGCACACACCAAGCCTTTCACGACAGGAATGACAAGTGCTCTGGTCCAGCCCTTAAACAACCTTGACTGGCTGCACATTTGCACAAATGACTCTCCAGGGAAGCCTGACCAAGTGTGCTTGGCTTATTTCCAAAACCCTTCCACCAAGGGGCTGTCCTGTTATGGCTAATGCAATCAGCTCCTCCTTTCCTTTCCTCTCACCAGAATTTGCTCTGGAGATTTTCAAGAACGTAATGCACTTACTGTTTACACTAGGTTATCATGAGACTATGTTTTGTCAGGAATCATTTCCAGAAATATTCTAATAAGAACATAATATCTCACTTATTGTCTGTGTTATGGATGACAGCTCACTTTCTACTGAACTTTTCCTATTTTTCACTCTTTCCACTTGACAATGTGACAAGCAGCCTTGTTCATAAATTCTGCACTCATCTTATTTTCCTGGGATGCATCCTCCGAAGCAGAATCCGCAACATGGAATGTTAGAACTTCCAATCTTTTTAAGGGCTGAGTAATACGCCATTGTGATGCATGATACTGGATGCTTGGGGCTGGTGCACTAGGATGACCCAGAGGGATGGTACGGGGAGGGAGGAGGGAGGGGGGTTCAGGATGTGGAAACACATGTACACCTGTGGCAGATTCATGTTGATGTATGGCAAAACCAATACAATATTGTAAAGTAATTAATCTCCAATTAAAATAAATTTATATTTTGAAAAAAATTAATAAAGAAAAGAAAAAAAAAAGAACTTCTAATCTCCATCTCTGTTCACACACTGAAGTGAGCCTTGACTCTGCACACAGAACGCCAGCACTCAGGAAAGGTCCAGGTACAAGTGCATAAGGCTCCACACCACCAGCTCAACCCCGAGCACCTTCCTTAACCCCTAGGCTATTTAGTTTCCTTCTCCATAAACGGGAATACTAATACACACCACACTGAGTTTTTGGAAAAATTAAAATATGCAAGCAAAATACACATAATCACTATCACTGTAACAGATGCAAAGAAAAACCTGACAAAACTTGACACTCATTCTTGACCTTAAAAAATAAAAACCTATTAAAAAATTAAGAATAAAAGGAAATGTCTTTACCCTTAGCTCAGTAAGAAATATTTGCCAGAAAATGCAAGGCAGCCTAATACCAAATGTTGATATGTCAGAAGACTTCTTGTTAAGGAAACTCATTTTCAGTATTTCCAAACAGCATTGTAATGGGGGCTCTACATTTCTAATAAGAAAAACACTAAAAAGAAGAAAACTGTTCTTATTTATTAAATACACAATTATCTGCCTAAAAAAGCCCACAAGAATAAAATTTTAAACTATTAGAATCAATTGACATTTGTTCACTAAGATGCTAAGATCAACACTGAAAGTATCTGAAGCAATATCAAATTAGAAAACTATAACAGAAACATTCATATTAAGAAAAATCATGACTAAGCTTTATATGAAGTGTGTCTGACCTGACTGAACCCAACTCTATGGCTTTACTGATGAAAACAGGGAACTGGGCTCATGGAGAGTAAATCAGTGCATAAACTTAATAAATTCAGCTGTCTCACAGGTCCTTGTAAACTTTCAATGAAAAGAGTAAGCCGATAAAAAATTAATCTGCATTTTAAAAGTCTAAAAAAAAGCTGACAAAAGGTTGAAATGAAAAACAATGAATGGAGATTTGTCTGAGGGGACATACAGACATTTTATAGATTGATCGTAACTAAAATGTATAGAAATGCCACAAAAATACCCAAATAAATCATGGAACCTACATCTACGTGGAAAGTTAGTATACAATAAAAGTTACATATCAAGTTAGTGAGGAAGGCATAGATTCTTCAACTGTGTTAAAACCATTGACTATGGATGTGAAGGTACTTGTCATATCTCTGATTAAAAACGTACAGAAAAGATAACCTCCAACAGATAAAAAGGTACCTCTAGCAAGCACATCATATGAACGTTGAAAATGATTCAGGGGTATGTTTGTACCCCATATTTGTAATCATGCAATAAGATCCCCTCTTCCCCATGAGCGCCAGATATTCAAAATTAAGTTTCCCCATGAGCGCCAGATATTCAAAATAAGTTAATCAAACTCCCTGGGGACGGCCTTTCATCATCACTGATCTACACACGTTTGCTTCTCATTTCCCCCCCCGGCCATCCCTCCCATCACCCGCTCTTCCCAGGGGCCCACTGTGATGAACTTCCACACGGCGTTTACGCAAACGGCACAAATGTGCACAGACAACGTAAGCCAAAGAACTTGTCTGCCTCCCCTGCTGCCTCCACTCTGCGCTGCTGTGTCGGGCTCCCGAACGCCGGTCACG
>SJYX01015014.1:567137-599640 GCA_006410675.1 Oreotragus oreotragus | reverse complement strand
TATTCAGAAGCAGAGACATTACTTTGCCGACTAAGGTCTGTCTAGTCAAGGCCGTGGTTTTTCCTGTGGTCATGTGTGGATGTGAGAGTTGGACTGTGAAGAAGGCTGAGCGCTGAAGAATTGATGCTTTTGAACTGTGGTGTTGGAGAAGACTCTTGAGAGTCCCTCTGACTGCAAGGAAATCCAACCAGTCCATTCTGAAGGAGATCAACCCTGGGATGTCTTTGGAAGGAATGATGCTAAAGCTGAAACTCCAGTACTTTGGCCACCTCATGTGAAGAGTTGAAAAAGACTCATTGGAAAAGACTCTAATGCTGGGAGGGATTGGGGGCAGGAGGAGAAGGGGACGACCGAGGATGAGATGGCTGGATGGCATCACTGACGTGATGGACATGAGTCTGAGTGAACTCCGGGAGTTGGTGATGGTCAGGGAGGCCTGGCGTGCTGCGATTCATGGGGTCGCAAAGAGTCGGACATGACTGAGCAACTGAACTGAACTGACAGTGGAGGATGGCGGCTTTGTTTGGTAAGAGTGCTGCCTCTAGAAGTTTGTGGATCGGGTCTGAATTAATAATGGGGGATCCCTTTTGGATTAGGCAACCTCTTTCTCTCCATATTAGGATGTTTGAGTGAAGTATGTTATAGGCATATTTGGAGTCTGTGTGGATGTTAACCCTTAGATTTTTAGCCAGAGTTAAAGCTCTGGTGAGAGCTATCAGTTCTGCCTGTGGGAGGTGGTGTGAGGTGGCAGAGGTGAAGCTTCAATTGTCTGGGTTCCGTGATTGTGACAAAGGTCCTCCTGGATGATGGCATATCCCGCTGCAAAGGGTGGGGATTTTTGAGAGCTGCCATCAACAAACCAGTGTGGGGTGTCTGGGTCTAGGATGGGCTGATCTATTAAATGTTGGAAGGGGTTTTGGGTAAGATCTACTGTTAGGCTGCAGCTATGAAGGAGGGAATCTGTTGTAGAGGACATGGGTAATAACCTGGCAGTGTTAAGGGGAGAGTAGGGGGAGAATGAGAGCTGAGGGCCGAGGAGAAAGGCATGTAGGACCTGTACCCTGGAAGGGGGAAGGGAGAGGAAAGCTCGATGTAATGGTAAGTCTCGGAAGGTGTGTGGAGAACAGACTGTTAAAGGGGCATGTCTAGAGAGTTGATTTGCTTCAGGTACGAGCGCTGCAATAGCAGCCATGGCCTGTATGCAGAGAGGCCACCCCTTGGTCACCATGTCCAGCTGTTTTGANGAAAGCTCGATGTAATGGTAAGTCTCGGAAGGTGTGTGGAGAACAGACTGTTAAAGGGGCATGTCTAGAGAGTTGATTTGCTTCAGGTACGAGCGCTGCAATAGCAGCCATGGCCTGTATGCAGAGAGGCCACCCCTTGGTCACCATGTCCAGCTGTTTTGATAGACAGGCTATAGGAGCCCAGGTGTCTCCGGCCCGCTGACATAGAAGTCCCGGGGCGTGTCCATGGTTGGAATGGGCAAAGAGAAAGAACGGTCTGCTGTGATCTGGCAGGTGGAGAGTTGGCGCTCAGAGGGGGCTCTGGGTGAGCTGGCAAAGAGGATTGGCCAGCGAGGAGGGGTTAAAGAGGGGCTCATCCTGACATCCTTTAGTTTCCTCACAGAGCGGCTTTGCAATGAGGGGGAAGTTAGGGATCCAGATATGGAAAAAGTTTAGGAGGCCAAGGATAGACAGGAGCTCCCTTTTTGTTTTTGGAAGTGGAAAGTTAATTAAGGCCTGGATTCTATCTGGGGGAATTGTTCTTTGTTGATGGGATATGGAGAGCCCCAGGTAGGTGACGTTTGTCGGGGCTATTTGGGCCTTAGATTGGGATACCCGATAACCCCAGGATCCCAGGGCCCCAAGGAGTTTGGCAGTATGTTGGAGGCAGAGATTTAGGGTTGGGCTACAAAGGAGGAGGTCATCTACATATTGGAGGAGATGACTTGGGGTTAGGTCAAGTGTCTGTAGGTCCTTTTGTAAAGCCTGTCCAAAAAAGTGGGGACTGTCTCTGAACCCCTGGGGGAGAACTGTCCATGTTAGTTGTTGGAAATGTGAGTCTCGGGGTCTTGCCAGGTGAAGGCGAAAAGGGGTTGGGAAAGGGGGTGGAGGGGGATGGTGAAAAAGGCATCTTTAAGATCTAATATTGTGAAGTGGGTTGCAGTCAGGGGTATGGTAGACAGAAGGGTGTAGGGGTTAGGGACTACTAGGAATGTCGATGTGATGGCCTCATTGACTTTTCACAGATCCTGGACCAGTCTCCAAGAGTTGGGTCCCTTCCCTATTGCCAGAATAGGGTTGTTGTGTGTTGAATGGGTAGGAATTAGGATAGAGGCTTGAAGAAGACGGTCTATGATAGGCTTAAGTCCCTTGTGGGCCTCCAGGGTAAGAGAGTACTGTTGTTGGGTGATTATAGTCGAGGGGTCTTTTAGGGTAATGTGGACTGGGGGATGATGTTTGGTTATGGATAGGTGATCAGTGTCCCAGACTTGGGGGTCTAGGGCTGGTAGATCCAAGGGGAGGTTGAGGTAAGGGATAGGAACCATCCAGGTACAGATTACAGAGACTGTATCGAGGAAGGAAAGGGTAATAAAGACCCCCAATTTGGATAATAGGTCTCTTCCTAGGAGTGCCATTGGGCACTTAGGCATTATGAGGAATAAGGTATGAGGGTTGATTTTCCAAATTGACAGAGTAATGGAGGGCTGATTTTTGGCCTTAGGGGAACTCCAGAGACCCCTTTGATTATGAGTTCTGAGTCCTGAATTGGGCCAGTGTAAGAAGTTAAGAGAGAGAAAGTGGCTCCNGTGCCATTGGGCACTTAGGCATTATGAGGAATAAGGTATGAGGGTTGATTTTCCAAATTGACAGAGTAATGGAGGGCTGATTTTTGGCCTTAGGGGAACTCCAGAGACCCCTTTGATTATGAGTTCTGAGTCCTGAATTGGGCCAGTGTAAGAAGTTAAGAGAGAGAAAGTGGCTCCAGTGTCTACTATAAAAGAGGTCTTTTTTCCGGCCACTACCCCATCTACCCTAAGTTCCAAGCTCCTGTTCAGGACACGGGCCGGGGGGTTGGAACCTGGGCCCCATCATTGGAACAACTCTTGTAGGGTTGGGCTGAGGTTCTGGGGAGAAGTAGGGGTTTCCCCAGAGGGGCCAGGGCATTCTTGTGGGCATTCCACTCTCCAGGTCTGGGAGGTAGGGACCTCCCCAGGGCTGCCAGGGCATCCCTGGGGACAGTCCATCTTCCAGTGTCCCCTCTGGCCACAGGTCGGGCATGCTTTTGTGGGGGGCCGCGGGTTTGAGCATGTCTTTGCCCAGTGACCTGACTGGTTGCATCGGAAGCAGGGTCTGGGGTGGGGTGGGGGGGTTGGTCTTAAGCCCCGTTCTGGGATGACTTGGGCCAGGCTGATCTCTTTTCTTAATTGCTGCCGCCAAAAAGGCATATTTAGCTTTTCTCTCACGTTCTTTTTTTCCCATAGCCTCATCCTCTTTATTATTGAACAGCTTGAAGGCTACTTCTAGAAGGTCTCTTTGTGGGGCAGGGGGCGGTCTCAGGGCCCTTTTCTAGTTGTTGAACCTTGGATCTGATATCAGAGGCGGACTGGCTGATGAATTGAACGTGAAGGTAGAGTAACCCAGCAGGGGTGGTAATATCTAGGTTGGTGTACTTCTGGACTATGTCTGTGAGGCGTGCCAAGAATAAGGCTGGATTTTCGTCTGCCCCTTGGGTGATTTCTCTGATTTTATCATAATTGACATGGATATGAGTTTTGTTTTTTTTTTTGCATTCCTTCTAGAATGCAGGTAATCATATGATTGAGTCTCTTGATACCTGGGTCACTGGGCTGGTAGGTCCAGTAAGGATCTAACTGAGGCACTGCCTCATCAGCAATTGAGCTATCCCAATCTTGGTTGTGTAAATAATCAGCATGGGCTTTTGCCACTCGCCAGATATGGTCTTTTTTGTCAGAGGTGAGAGTGGCATTTAGGATATAATACATGTCACTCCATGTGAGGTTATAGGCCTGGGAAAGTCTCAGGAATTCTTTTCTGTATCTGGTAGGATTTTCAGAAAAGGATCCTAACTTTTCTTCTATCTGGCTCATATCTGACAGTGAAAATGGCACATGGAATCGGGTGGGGCCCTCTGGTCCTGCCACCTCTCTCAGGGGAGAGACCGTGTGGCAGGGGTTGAGAGGGAGTCAGGAGCGGTTTCAGGGCCAGTAGGAGAGTTGGATGAAGGGGAAGTAGAGGGTTGGCGGGGTGGCAGGGCTCATCCTCGGGGTTGAACTCCGGGAGTGCGAAAGGTCGCGGTCTGCCGGTTAGTTGAGGAAGTGCCCTTTTGCTTGGGAGGCAAGGTGCATAGAAGGACCTCGTGGGTGGAGCAGGCCTTGCATAGGGAGGACCTGCTCCGGAGGGCCTGCTCCGAAGGTCCCAAAAGGCTTGGGCCTAGAGGACCTCCGACCACTTGCCATTCCGTTTAAGGAAGTCGGTGAGATTTTGAAGAATGTTAAAGTCAAACGTGCCAACTCCAGGCCAGCGGTCTTGACTGTCTAATTGGTATTGAGGCCAAATCTGTGTACAGAGTTGTTTTAAACCGTTAGCTTTGAGTTCAGTGTGTGAGAGTGGTTTGAGATTTTTGAGAACACAGGCCAGAGGGGAATTTTGGGGACAGACTGGCCAGACCCCATAATTGAAAGGCAAGCAGAGGCTCCTATTCGGAGCTCAAGTCGCAACAGGCGTTGTGAGAAGAGAGCTCTGTGTCGAGGTGGAGCGTCCCCCACCGTCGCCTACAGAGTGGCCCTGGGCCGGGGGTCCCTGGGACCCGGAGAGGACTGAGTTCTAGGGCGCCTCTAGAACACCATCTGGATCTTACCTTAATCTAGGGGCCGGCTTGAGTGGAGTGTTGCACGTAGAGCAGTCGAATGGCAAGAGTTCCCTATTCCGAAGGAGGTCGTCAGAGAGAGAGAGAGAGGGAAAGGGGGTAGAGCCGAGGCCTGGGGTACGCAAAGCACCAATAAAGCCTTAGCCCAAGGCTTGCACCGCTCACCGAGGCACTAGGTGTCCCCAAGCAGAACTTGAGCCCCGGCAGAAAAGTGAGCTCGGCGGATGTTCACCCTCCCAGACTCCGGGAAAGGGGAAAACAATGAGAGGGAGGGAGAGTGAGAGAGAGTGAGACGAGTGCCTCGCCCCTTCCCGAGTTTCGGCACCAAGAATGTAAGGTATAGTTTGGGCCGAGGCAGAGAAAGGAAAGACGACCTCAACAGAAGTAGGTTACCTTCATTCAGGCAAGGAGGGGCGACAGTCGGCCTAATGACCAGGCTGAGCATGGAGAGGGATCAGGGAGGCTCCATATTTATAGGGAGGTTTGTGAAAGCGATAAGGCAAACGTTAATCAGGCGGGGTATTTTGGGTGTTCTTTAGTTGAGATGGCATTTGTAGTTGGGCAGGGGGTGATAAGTCTTCTGGGCAGGTGTAGGGGGTGGACGCTTTCCGGACAGGGGGTGATAAGTCCCAGACAGATGCAACCGGCCTAGAACATCAGGGCGGGACCTAAGTTCTGTTTTGTTTTCTCTGAAGTTAGATGATTCTGCAAGGGCCTTTGAGACTGTTTTCTTTTCTAGGCCCAAAAGACTCCTTCACAGAGGATCTTCCCAACCCAGGAATCAAACTTACGTGTCCTACACTAGCAGACAGATTCTTTACCCCTGAGCTACCTGGGAACCCACTTACTGACATGGAAAGACATTTTCGCTAAATACCGTACAAAAGATCAGCAGCGGAATTGTATACCCAGTGCGTGTGTCAATTTTGCTTTAAAAAGAGTACAACAACAACATAAAAGCATTTACTTGCAAAGATAATTGGTTGAAGAATATCCTCCAAGGGATTAATATTCATCTTTGGACAGAGACTATGGGTGGGCTAATTAACTTTTTTTAAAGGTTATTCTTAAGTAGTCCTACCTAGTCTTTATCACAAGTGCCAGGTTCTTTCCCTTGCCAAAGGTGAAGAACCAACCTTTTCCTTAAAATCCCGACAGTTTCCCGAAACCTCCATTAGCCTGTTCCATCTCGTCCCCTAGTCTGTGTTCAATCTTTTCCCTTACAAGCCTCGGGATCCTTCACTGGGGTCCTGTGTCGCTCTTGTCTGTCCCTGCCCCACTGCCTGGATGAGACCCCGCGGAACAGGGCAGGTTATTTATTGTAAAACTTTAATTAAATCTGGCCCGACTTCTAGGAGTCGGTGGGACTGCAGACCTCCCTCCTCAGGGAACATTCCACGCGGTCCAGTCGCCCGCCGCCGCGCGGGAAACAGAACCTCTGCCAATACGCGGCGGCGGGCGCGTAATGATGTCATCCTGGACAAAACGCAGAGGACGCGCCGCGAAATTTGTCCCTTTGGAGGCGCCGTCCTTGCTCACGGCCCGCTCACGTCATGTGACCGCCCGAGAGGCACCTGACACCAGTGGCGAAGAAGGAGGCGACCCGTGACGAGATGGAGGCTACCTTAGAGCAGCACTTGGAGGACACGTGAGTAGTATCCTTGTCGGCCCGTCCTGGGGTCGCGGCTGGAGAAGTTGAACGGGACAGAGTGCGAGCTGCGAGCGCCGGCTGGACGTCTAGGAGACGCTCTGTCCCGGGGCCTCCGGTGGGGGTGCGAGGTGACCCGGAATTAAATCGCGCCGGGGCTCCGCACACTCCCTCCCGAGCCGGTCTCCGCGGTCCGTGCCCCAACCCCTCTGTCGTGCTGAAATTGTCTGGACAGGGTCTTTCTTCGACAGTCTCAGGAACCCGGTTCTTTTGACGGAAAGATGTACCACCTGTGTAGAGCCCTGCCTTTATAAACGTAAACACACATGCTTATTTCCTTCCGGGTGTAACCAGTTACTTGTCTCCTAAAGGAAATGAAAGTGAAGTCACTCAGTCGTGTCCGACTCTTTGCGACCCCATGGACTGTAGCCTACCAGGCTTCTCCATCCATGGGATTTTCCAGGCAAGGGTACTGGAGTGGGTTGCTATTTCCTTCTCCAGAGGATCTTCCCGACCCAGGAATCAAACCCGAGTTTCCTGCATTGCAGGCATCCCTTAAATTTTTCGAATGAGTAATATCTATGTAAAATCCAAAATTGGAAAAATGTAAGACAGCGTACAGGGGAACACCTCCTTCCCATCAGTACCGCTCAGCTTCCCACTTCTTCAGCATAAGGCAACCCATTGTTACTTACGAGTTTCTCAGCAGTTGTTTCAAGTGAGTAGGTATGCTAAAGTATGCATTTTTAACAAAGGCAACAAAATCGCAGGTATTGCAGCCTTCCTGGCCCTCCAGAGCTCAACAGTACCGTGCCAGTCTTTTCTCTCATGAGAGAGAAATTGGTTTAACTATTCAATTTAAAATAGTTGTAATTGAATTTTTCTTGGGGTAGGAGTGGATGATAAGTGAAAAAAGATTGAGTAACACAAAAAGATTGAGTAACACAAATTTAATGTCTGGTACATAGAAAGCCTCTTTGTGTTATAATTAATGTCATTTTCCCACATCATTTTCTTTCTTTTTTCTGTGTTCCTGGAATTAGTATGAAGAATCCATCCATTGTTGGAGTCCTGTGCACAGATTCACAAGGACTCAATCTAGGTTGTAAGTATCTCACATCATCCCTTTTGGTGGACTGCATAGCACTTCTGAGAGCCTAGTGTGCTGTTGTTCTCTAGTTTTTATTTCCTGTTATCCTGACACTTTCTGGGCACTTTTATGAGAGTAGATATCATCTCCAAATAACAAGATTAGAAAACTGAAACTTCTCAATTGACATTTATAAAAGTAGAAATGTTCCTTGCAGTTCTGGCACTGCACAGTTGCTTCTGCTGAAGTAGTATTTGAATCATTTTAAATTGGATCTAGAAAGGACTTCAGATAATGACAGTAGTTACTATTGAATAGATACCATATGTTGGGGCTGCTAAGCTCTGTATACATTATCTCTAATTTTCACAGTAACCCTGCTAAATGTGTGATGGTGTTATTTTTCAGTTCAACTTCACTTAACAGTAAGTGAGTAGGCAATAAAAATGTGGGATGCAAGGTTGGACACACCTAGGTTCAACCCCTTGCTCTTCTATTTACTAGTAGTGTGAACTGGGACCAAAAAGAACATCTTGGAGGCTCAGTTTCTTTACTGAGTTGTTTTTTTAATAACAAATATTATGGAATTGCATCCATGAGCTCTTACTGTGTACCAGGTACTATTCTAAGTGCTTTACATATACTATATCATTTAATCCTCATGACAACCCTATGAAGTAAAGAAACTTAGGCACAGAGGTTGAGTAAACTTGCCTGAGGTCACACAGTTAGTTAGTAAATGGTTGAGCTAGGATTTGAATCTGGCTCCATAGTCTTTTAATCACAGTACTATAAGATTATATATATAAAACACTCAACACAGAGTTCAGACTTTACGCTCAATAAATGGTAATAGTTACACATGAGAAAAATCCAGAAAGGTAGACAACGGAAGGCTTCAGCTAAGTCATGTCAGAACAAGTAAACCCAGGACATCTTGCCCTTTACTCCTCTGTACTATAGGGCTTTTTAAAGCTCAGAATTGTTGCTGGGAGAGTAATTGAAAATAGTACTCTGTGTCACCCAGTTAGATTTTGCACACAAACCAGTTGGTTGGAGGAAAAAGGGCAGATTTTTTTGAGGTGCTTGCCACGCTCACAAATGGAAAGGCTGAAATTCAAGTGCAGAAATCTAAAACTAAATGTATTCCTTCAAGAAACCTTCAAGGCCCAAAAGACTGCACTGTATGTCCAATTAATGCTTTGGCGGGGAGGAGGTGGAGGCAAGAATACTGGAGTGGGTTGCCATTCCCTTCTCCAGGAGATGTTCCCGACCCAGGAATTGAAGCCAGGTCTCCGGCATTGTAGGCAGACGCTTTACCATCTGAGCCACCAGGGAAGTTAATTAATGTTTTACATGACAACAATAAATCTGTCATCCCTGCCATAGTGGCATATCTATGACCTGACTTAGTTTCAAGCAGAGGGGCTTGTGTTGCCTTTATATACAGAAAGATATTGTAAACTTAGTAATTACTTTTTGGACCTGGCACCCAAGATTTAGTTATTATCTACAGGCTAAAACAAACATTAGTAAAAAGTCAACTCTGTTGCTCTTTGAAAACAATCAGCTTATTCTAGTGGAAATAACTGCTCGCAGAATATTTATATGTGCTGTCAAGGTGATCTACAGCTGAACTCCTGAATAAAAATCTTTATATCCTTTGAGCTTGAGCTCAGTAAAAGGAAATCAGATTTCCCATGAGGAATTAATTAGTGTCAACAAGTCTCTGGCCCTTACCAGCTGCTTTTTGTCAGTCTCACCTCTGAATCTCTTCTTGGTTTCAGTTTGCTTTCAGATTGACTTGAATTATAGCTTACTCATATGCTTGAGAAGGTGTTTAGAGACGGTGATGGGAATGACCTGGAAAATTGAGTAGTTATGATCTTACTGAGTTAAAAGCTGTTGTTGGCTTTCTCGCTAACGTAACCAGCTGAATATCAGGGCAGAATCATTTTGTCACCACATAACCTAAGAGACCATGAGAACCCTCTTTTTGTGAATAATTCAATTCAGTTCTATGGTACCTCTGTACTCATTTTTGGACAGTCAGGCAACACGATATATCTGTCTTCCAGGCCGCGGAACCCTGTCAGATGAGCATGCTGGGGTGATATCGGTTCTAGCCCAGCAAGCAGCTAAGCTAACCTCGGATCCCACTGATATTCCTGTGGTGTGTTTAGAATCAGATAATGGGTGAGTAGATAGCAACAGATCCCTTTCCTATTTATTCAGGAAAATGCCTCAGAAACGCGACCAGGGCTTGCCCTGTGTTCATCAGTGATTCCTCATTCCAAGTACTTGGAGGGAGGTTCCACCCTTTGGACAACAGGACCAGATGGGTTGGTCTCTGAAGCTAATGTGCTTTCAGACCACAATGACATTTAAATGAAGAGTAAGAGTTGTCGTGAACTATCAGTAAAAGAAAACAATAAATAACACAGAGGAAGATTCAACAACAGAAACAATGTATGTAATAATAGAAGTACTAAAGACATTCCAAGTGAGGGTCCTCCGAATAATAGTGAAAAAAGCAGAATACAAAACTATGCGCATTATGATCATAGTTTTATATCAATGAGAGAAAATGTATGTATAGTATACATGCAGATTAAAAAGAAAATATTAATAGTGGTTGTCTTTGAGGGATAGGATTATAAGATTAATTTCACATTTATATTTTATACTTTCCTGTATTTCCCAAATGTTTTATTGTGTTTAGATATTGCTTTCATATATACAAAAATAAGTATTACTTTTTTAGTTGTATCCTAAATCAAACAGCCTCTTTAATCTTACATTGCCACCCACTTGTAGCACTTTACTGAGTATCTTCCACGTTGCCTTTCAGGAACATCATGATCCAGAAACACGATGGCATCACAGTGGCAGTGCACAAAATGGCCTCCTGACATCTCGTGTCAGTTCTCCTGCATATCAGCTCTCCTGCAGCCTGCCACAGGGACTTGGTCGTACCTTATGTGAATTAGCTCATAGAATATTGAACCATTCGTGTAATATGCATTGGGCACTTTTCTCTTAATTTCAGAGTAAGTTGCTTTTTGACACTGTGGATTGTTAGGAAAGGATCATGTTTTGAAGCAGCAGGTTTAGGTCACCTTGTATATAGAATTTTGTTAAGTTTAATAAACCTGGTTGGAGGAAAGCTTGGATCTTTTCTGAATTCTTTAAACTCTTAACAGATGTTCACTTTTTCAATTATCAAATTGTAATTTTTCTTAAAAAGGGTAACTACTCCAAATTGTTCTCTTTCAGAAGCTCCTGAAATACATAGATTCTCACAGAAGCATCTATGGATATGTAAACCAAGTCAAGCTTACTGTTACCCCATAATAAAAACATAATAGCAGATATCATAAGTATTTACTATATGCCAGGAACACATTTAATTCTCATTAACAACCATATATGGGTTTTCCTAGCAAAAAGGTGGAAGCAACTCAAATGTCATCAATGGGTGAATGGATAAGCAAAACATGGTACATACATACCATGGAATATTATTCAGCCTTTAAAAAGGAAGGAAGTTTTGACACATGCTATAGCGACAGCACAGGAATGGCTGAGAGGAGCTACCCTGTGTCCGAGGTCAGGGGCAGCAGCCGAGACGAGCTACCCTGCGTCAGGTCAGTGGCGACTGGGAGGAGACACCCCACGTCCAAGGTCAGGGCAGCGGCCGGGAGGAGATAACCTGCGTCCGAGGCCAGTGGCGACCGGGACGAGACATCCTGCGAAAAAAAAAAAAAAACCATACAAACCACAAACAAGTGACTTTATAGTGCAAACTGTGTCCTAAAGGATTATTTGCTATTTTAGGGATTTCATATATGTCTATGGGTAAAACACACACTTTTTCTGCAGAGCAAACAAAACAAATCTTACTGTCAGGCCACTCATTTTACGAAGGAAAATGAAACAGAAAAATTTAATTCACGACTGTGAGTGGGAAATTAAAAAAAATTTTTTTCCAGCTTCAGGCCTCTTTGCATCTGCCAGGAAATCAAAGGGCTCTCAGCTCCCAAGGTAAATTTCATATTGCAGTCATAATTGTCTCTGTGTGTATTGAGGGTACACAAACAATGAAACCTAGGAAGGAAGAGGGTGGAAGGAACACATTTGACAGGAAACATACTGATATCTTTTCATTGCACAGCTTTCTTCCTTGAATGTAACTTTCATTTTTGCTTTTCCTTTTTAATCTAAAACTGATTCTAAAGGAGATGGAGAAAGCATTTTATTTAGAAAGCTAGGGGCTTTGAGTTGTACAGCTCCAAGGGGTCAACGCTGAAGCCACAATGGGCAACGGCAGCTTTTCCTCAACACTATTTTTTGGTTTTTGACAAGGCACTAAAGGAGAGATCATCTTGCTGCTATGATGCTCAGGGAATCTGTTGGTAGCTTAACTCTGTTTTCATGACCGCTGAAAGATCCTCTTCACCCAGGTCAGTTATCCTCACAAATCTGGCCATAGACCACAAGGAGAGCAGATGAAAGCCTGGACTGGACCCCAACAACTCCATCACCAACAGTAGAAAAAGTGTTCAATGTCTTGCCCCTCTAAACCGTGGGTCACTTTTATCCTCTCTCAGCCCGCTCAAAAGCACATGTGTGAATACAGGCTGATATAACCTCACTAAGCCACTTCATACTTTAAAGAACACAAAGGAAATGAAAACAAAATAAATCACTTAACTATAGCTTGGCTCAACATGTCATGTCATTCATTATTCAGTTCTATCATACACACACACACACACACACACACACANTCCTCTGTCCATGGGGATTCTCCAGGCAAGAATACTGGAGTGGGTTCCCATGCCCTCCTCCAGGGGATCTACCCAACCCAGGGAGCGAACCCAGGTCTCCAGCATTATAGGTGGATTCTTTGTCGTCAGAGCCACCAAAGAAGCCCAAGAATACTGGAGTGGATGGCTAACCCTTCTCCAGAGGAACTTTCTGACCCCGGAATTGAACCAGGGTCTCCTGCATTGCAGGCAGATCCTTTACCAGTTGAGCTACCAGGGAAGCCTTACATTGGTGGGATGAAATGCCTACATAAATAAGAAGCATTTCTGGTACCTCGAAGGCATGGACCTTTGGAAGCCACCAGCCATCTTACAATACTAGAAAAATCTGAAACCCCACAGGTCAGGAAAGTCTTACATCGACCATCTTCCAGTCATACGTCTATGCTAGCATCTATCATTCATATGCTGGGGGCACCATCCCCTGTGTCCACACTGAGGGGGAGATTTAAGTCTCTGTCATCTTTGCTGCCCAATCAGAACCACCAATATAGATTCTGGATGTCAGCGTCAAGACTAGGCTAAGCACTGAGTTGTTAGCACCAAAAATGTGGCATGTTTGATGAAAAAAATCCACAACTGTAGCCGTCAATAGTAGGTACTCAAAGACATTTAACATATATTATTACTCAAGGCTTTACACAGAAATCTTTATAGAATGAGAAACATTAAAATTAATTTTCAAAGGTAAACAATTTAGGATAACACACTTTTATATTCAACAAATTTGATGTTTATGTTTTTTCCCCCACACCTAAAACAGTCTCCCAATATCAAAAGGCTTAGTGATTCAGAAAGGGAGGTTTGAATTTTCTTTTGTTATTCTTAGAACTACTGTCTGAATTCTCAAAGTATGCAGTAGAGAATGATTCAATCAAGACCATTGTTGAAGCAATTTAAACTGGAGTGTCTCATTATTTGTAGTCAAGAAGCAATTTCTCTATGGTTGTTATCATTCACTTTGATTCGCCTAAAGTAGAGATACAAGAGCCAGACTGAACACAAATATTTAGCTTTTGCCAATTTTGGCTACAGAAAATAGCTGACAGGTTAATTCACATACTGCACTTTTACTATATGAAGGTATATAAGTTCATATGGAATCTTATATACATTTTTAAATAAAAATGACTTGCCTACTTGGAACACTGGAAATAATAGCTAATACATGTGAAGTGCTTATTATCTACTCTGAAGGCATAGTCTGGCTCAATCATCATAACAACTTTATGAGGTAAGTTCCAATACCATTGCTTTTACAAATGAATAAAGTAAGATCCAGTGAGTTTAAGTAAATTGCTTCAAGTCATACAATAGCAAGCCGTATATCTATGACTCGAATTCAGGTACTTTAATTTGAAGCTTTCTATCTTAACTGCTCTGCAATTCTGCCTTGTTTTAAGTTACAGGAGTATATACATATGATGCATAAATGTAACAAAACATATTATCAAAAGTGTCATCAATTATTTAATAACTCAGTTAAACTGTATCAACTATTGCTATATACTATGAGAGAGTCCAATGTTCTCATTAAAACACAAAAGGCCTATGACCCAGACAGTGGAGCACTGGAGTCACATTTCTTGGCATTTAAAGAAAGAAGAAAAAAAAAGAATATATAGATATATATATATACACACACACACGCGCGTGAAAGAGGAGGGCGAAAAAGTTGGCTTACAGCTCAACATTCAGAAAACGAAGATCATGGCATCCGGTCCCATCACTTCATGGGAAATAGATGGGGAAACAGTGGAAACAGTGTCAGACTTTATTTTTTGGGGCTTCAAAATCACTGCAGATGGTGACTGCAGCCATGAAATTAAAAGACGCTTACTCCTTGGAAGAAAAGCAAAGCAGAGACATTCCTTTGCTGACTAAGGTCCGCCTAGTCAAGGATATGGTTTTCCCAGTGGTCATGTATGGATGTGAGAGTTGGACTGTGAAGAAAGCTGAGCGCCGAAGAATTGATGCTTTTGAACTGTGGTGTTGGAGAAGACTCTTGAGAGTCCCTTGGACTGCAAGGAGATCCAACCAGTCCGTTCTGAAGGAGATCAGCCCTAGGATTTCTTTGGAAGGAATGATGCTAAAGCTGAAACTCCAGTACTTTGGCCACCTCATGCGAAGAGTTGACTCATTGGAAAAGACTCTGATGCTGGGAGGGATTGGGGGCAGGAGGAGAAGGGGACGACAGAGGATGAGATTGCTGGATGCCATCACGGACTCAATGGACATGAGTCTGAGTGAACTCCGGGAGATGGTGATGAACAGGGAGGCCTGGCGTGCTGCGATTCATGGGGTCGCAGAGTCGGACATGACTGAGCGACTGAACTGAACTGATAGCATGGAAGACTCTGGAGGACATTATGATAAGTGAAATAAGCCAGTCACAAAAAGACAAATACTGTATGATTCCATCTATATGGGGTGCTACCAAGAGCAGAAAAATTCAGAGACAGGAAGTAGAATGGTGGTTGCTAGGGTGAGAGGGGGGAAAATGGGGAGTTACAGTTTAATGGGTACAGAATTTTTGTTTTACAAGATGAAAAGAGTTCTAGAGATGGATGAGGTGATGGAAGGAACAATATAAATTATTTAATACCATTGAACTGTACACTTAAGGATGGTTATGATTTAAAAAATGATTACAATAGTAAATTTTATGTTTTATGTATTTTACCAATAAATGTTTTAATTTAAAAACATGAATAAAAATACCACATGAATAAATAATTCAGCACAATTACAAGAGGAAGATCAACTTATAAAGTGAAAAGGATTTTTCTATATCTCAAAATAGAAAATAAAACATTTGCAATAACAATAAAAATAATAATGCATTTAGGAATTTAATAAAGGATGAAAAAACTTGTATAGGGAAAAAATTTTTACTCAAGGATTAAAAAATGAGCAGCACTAATTATAAAATACAATGTAACAAAATATCAAATCTGCGAAGAATTTTTCCTGAGTATAGTTTTCCTAATTTTTCTATATAGTCTTAATAAAGATGGTGGTAGAAAAATTTTTTGTAAACTTGATACACTTTTCTAATATTTCATGGAAGAATAAAAGTTTCATAAATAGTTGTCAAAAAAAGAAAAAACCTATATGGTAGGTACTCATTTGTCCCATTTTGCATTTGTATAATTAAGGGATTAGCAGTCACCATTTGTACCTAAGATTCCAACTCCGAATCTTACTTGTCTTGGTTTCTCCCATACAACAAGGCAAATCAATCATAATTATACATAAATTCCTTCCCTCCAGAGCTTCCCTCCCCTTTCCTCACCCCATCCCTCCAGGTCATCACAGAAAGCCAGACGGGGCTCCTTGTGCTATACAGCAACTACTCACCAGCTATCCATCTTACACCTAAAAGCATGTACAGGTTGAAATGGGCAGAAGACCTATACAGAGCCTTGTTTTTAACAGCCCCATCACTGCAGAAATAGGTATAATCGGTCAGAAGAAAATCTACTGTTCAAAATACATGCTATCTTCTTTTTCAGCCTTTATCATTTTCAACAACAGAATGGTGCACAAGCAGATTAAAAGTCTTCATTTTGTTGAATTTGAATGCAGCTTCTGTTGTGCTCTAGCAGTTTAATATCTGACAGTATAAAAAGAAATCTCCAGAATAATATTCAAAAATACCAAGCACCTATAAATAAAAAGTGCTAGTTTAAATTAAGCCCAGTGGCTTACTCTTATAATTTAAGAAATGGTGGAAACCCTCCCCAAATCTTAACTCTTCTGCACAAAGAGTGAGGACAGAAAAATTCAGCTAAAAATAAAATCTTGGTAGTTCTGTATTAACATTCTAGGTCCCTAAGTGCCAAAAAGTTTCATGGGATATGTTTGTCAGTGGATTGACAGTGATGACAGGAAAATCATGCTGCATTCTTGCTGAGTAACTTTAAGGCCAAGAATTAGAAAGTCAGAGGTTGAGGCAATTATTTATGCTAAGTTCAAGATCCTAAAACTTTATTAAATCAATTGGGTACAGATGTCAGAATTTAACCAATATTCCAACGGTGGCTTAAGAATTCTGCTCTTGATATTAAGCCCCACATGATTAATAAGAACCATTTTTAATGAGCTAAGTATACCAATAGCAGGTCATTTAAGTGCAGTTACTATATATACAGAGTCCTCACAACAAACTTTCAAATAATATTAGCCACATTTTACACGGCTGGAAACAGATTCAGAAAGGGTAACTTGCCCAGAGTCTGCAGACTTAAATTTAATGGTATGGTTGAGATTCTAACCAAGTTTGCATTTCCCACTGTACCTCAGAGTTTTCTGTATGAAAGATATGTTTCAAGGGGTTCATCTCTTACAGCATATTTGCAGCTTTCCTAGCCTCAGTAAATGACTCACTGTTCTTCTGCATTTTAAATCGGACCCCGCCCTCAGTATCAGAGCTGTCTATCAATACGAAAGCCTCTTGTCATCCTATTATCAGAATCATAGACAGCCCTGCTTTAAAGAGTAACAAGTTCCTACCCCTCCCCCCAAAAAAAATCTTACAGATGTTTACTAAAAAGTTATTTTTAGAGTATGATCCATGTTACCAACCACACATAACTGCCCACTTAGAGGGCATCTTCTCAAACCACAAAAGCTCTGCTTCTGGTAGCACTTTAATCAAAAAGTATTATAGAGTTGGTTTTAAAAGCCTGAGAAGCCCCTTACTGTTTAAAAAGTAACATGCATAAATATGTGCAGATTTTCCAGATAAAATAAGAAAAACACACGTCGGCCTAAAACACGCTCTGGTTTAAAACCTGGAATGTTGGTGCTGGGGAGATGAAAGGCAATTTCCTATTTACTTTTTTTTTCTTTTTGATGTGGAGGGTAGAGCAGAGGAAGGAAATGGGATAAGAAAACTGAATTATCCCAGTTATTTTCTAGGAGACTCAGCCTTCACCATTTCCAAAATGCAATGGGAAAAAAACAAGTTGCATTAAAATTATAAGTATATACCTTTCATAGGAGGTGTTTGGAGTTAAGGTAATCACGTATAGAAAGGTAATTAAAACAGGGCTTCGAACTTCAAAGTACTAACCAGAATCTTCAGTCATTACACAGAAGCACACACAAATAGGCTGCAGGTTGCCATTTGTAGCCCAGAAACTGTATCTCTCTGGAGAAGGAAATGTCAACTCACTCCAGTATTCTTGCCTGGGAAATTCCATGGACAGGGGACCTAGTGGGCTACAGTCTATAGAGTCACAAAGAGTCAGACATAACTGAGCAACTGAGCATACACCTCTACTGGACTTTACAGGTTTCTCAAACTCTTAGGACCAAAACAGAACTCAGCTCTCCCCAAGCTTGTTTCTTTGTTTTGTATCTGTCCCAGCTCAGGACCTTGGAATTATCCTAGACTTCTTTCTCATTCCCTGCATCCTGGCAGTCTTCAAAATCTGTTTCTCTTAAAGAATTCATGGGCCTTTTTCATTCTCCTGCTTGATTTTCTTCAAAAATACCATGTTGACTCAATTTCCAAGTTTAAATGTATTATTTGTAGAGGCAGTATTTTCTTTAAACATTCTTTAGGGATTTTTTTAGGTATTCTTTAGACAATGCGAACATACAAGAAAGGTAGTCATTCATCCCACCAGCAAGTGATAGTTTGTAGTTAACAATTCTCAGGAAGCATGGTCATACTTTTGAGAGTCCCTTGGACTACAAAATCAAATCAGTCAATTACAGGAAATCAATCCTGAATATTCATTAGAAGGACTGATGCTGAAGCTGAAGCTCCAATACTTTGGCTATCTGATGTGAAGAACTGACTCATTGGAAAAGATCCTAATGCTGGGAAAGGTTGAAGGAAGGAGGAGAAGGGGACAACAGAGGATGAGATAGTTGAATGGCATCACCGACACAATGGACATGAGTTTGAGCAAACTCCAGGAGATGGTGATGGACAGGGAAGCCTGGCCTGCTGCAGTCCATGGAGTCACAAAGAGTTGGGCACAACTGAGCGACTGAACAATAACAAACTGTTATACTCTATGTGTTGCTCTTAAGTTCTTGCCAAATAACTCTGATAATTATCTTTGTAAAAAAAAAGAAGAAACTATTTCCCAACTCTGGGGCCCCACCTCTTGCCTTGAGCATAGAGTTAAAAGATAAATCAAAGCATATTTAAAATGATAAAGAGTTTTTTTGAGCAAAAAAATATTTGAAGCGGGCACAGACAAACCTGAAGAGGTTAGGAGCAGTCTATCATCAGGAGTTTACGGAGAGGCTTTTATAGAGAAAATGCAGAAGCAAAGCAAGGTAATTATTGATTGGCTACAGCTTAAAGCCTAGTTCAGTTCAGTTCAGACACTCAGTCATGTCCAACTGTTTGTGACCCCATGGACTGCAGCAAACCAGCAAACTCATGTCCATCGAATCGGTGATGCCATCCAACCATCTCATCCTCTGTTGTTCCCTTCTCCTCCTGCCCTCAATCTTTCCCAGCATCAGGGTCTTTTCTAATGGGTCAGTTCTTTGTATCAGGTGGCCAAAGTATTGGAGTTTCAGCTGTGTGTGATCGCCTGTCTCTAGGTTTTAGTTTCAGAATCTTTAAGCATTTACAAGCTTAGGTTTGGGTTTGTTTATGTAGGCCACACAGCACTAGAGCCACCTTAAGTTTGTAGTGGTCTCCTTCTGCTTTAGCCAAGCGACTTATCAACTTCTTGTATTCGTATTCGCTACAGTACCAGAGGTGTTGATCCAGGTATAGCGGGAGGTGTTTGCCATGGCACAGACTCTTCCTGGTTTAGCCAACAAGTAATTTAAAGCAATTCTACTGTCTCAAATCATCTTACCAAAAGCCTAGGGACTTTTGTTGTGTAGGTATGGCATTAGCAAGATTCAGTGAGAGTTCCCAGAGGAGCATTGTCTTCCCAGGCATTAACAGAGAGAAAGAAAGTAGTGAAAAGGCAAAATGAACAATGGTTTCAAATAGGAGATGAAGATCTTGACCCATGATCTTGGGAGAGCTGTCCACTTCAAGATGCTATCTGCTTCTGGGGAGGAACTTCCATAAGCCAATTTTAATTTTAGGTCTCCAGTTAGTGCACAGTTCTTGGAGTCCAGAGGAGCCCTTTTTAATTGGGAGATATGGACCCAAGGTTTAAGGCTCTGAAGTTTTACTGCTGACTTGGTGTGGTACCTTCTAAGGAGGTTCAAGGGCAACCTTTGTTCTTAGTGATTTCAAATCAGAAGGGTGGGAGAAAATTGGAAATCTTAGTTTGGAGAATAACTAGATATTTGAGAAAACTAGAACAATTCAGGATTCAGCTTAGTTTACAGGTATTTAACAAACGCTCAAAACAATGAATAGGACTAGAATGTGATACCCACAAGATTCTATTATAGTTTTCAATTGAAATTTAATGTTTTTGCATTCACCCCCATCAGAGTAAGACTAACTTGTTTGCGAAATAAGTCTAGTCTCATTAAACTTGGCCTGATTATTTACAGAGGTGCAGTAAGAATAATAATTGACCATACAGTTTCTTTTAAAAATCTCTTATTCTAGAACTTTTTTCTTTTTGCTAGAACTTTAAATAAGGAATCTTAGATTGAACTTTTAAAGGCTCTCCAGATTAAGAAGCCAAATCGAGAATTTGTCATTTCAGACTGTATCTGGAATACCTACAGATTTGGGTGAAGTCCTCTCTTCTCGAGGTTCCCAAGATAATCTGAGGTTCCTGGGCCTGCCAGGAAGCGGCCAGCCTTACTTGCCTGGTAAAGTTTCTAGGAACCCTATAAGCAAGATGCCAGGTCAGTTTTTCTTTAGGAGCTTTATTGCATCCATAAATTCAACCTTAGTTCCTTAAAACTGCCTGGTCATATCTGATTTTATGTATATTCTCAAATATGACATTCTAATCAAAGCCTTGGTAATATACAATGCTTTCAACTGTGTCCTGGTATAAGGACATATTCTTATTGGGCTTATGTAAATCACAGTATTGCCATGAAAATAAGAATATGTAACAAATTTCCAAATTCTGGAGGGATCAGGTAGGGAAAAATAGTGAATGTTTCACTTTTGTTTACCAAGGTACACTTTACCAAATTGCCTGAAGTCATAAGTAGTTTAAGAGAGAACAAGTTTTGCTAAATCTGGAAAACAAAATATTAATGAATTAGCAGTATTTCAAAGAAAACGTTGTTAAAAAATTATCATCAGTTCATTTAACCATGTTATTAATTCTTATTGATCTTGAATCCTGTTTTTTTCCTTAGCTTTGAAAATTCTTAACCAGTTCACTTTTATGATCTTAAACTTATCAGAAACCTGTATTCTAGATCTTTCCATGAATCTCTCAAGACAAAGAGGGACTTCTGTGAAAGCATCAGTAAATAAGTCTCTGTAAGTGACAAAAAGACTTTTTAATAAAGTCCTCCCATACCTTTCCTTACCCTCCAGACACATTTTACCTTCCTTCTTACTTTACACACACAGTTGTTTCCTTTCACCCTTGTATTTCTAAGTGGTTTTTAATTACATATAATGATTAGCATTTATAACCCTTAGAATACTTACTTTCTAGTAGAAACTAAAAAGAAGTAAGCAATTGTAGACTGTCTGTTACACTGCCATGGATTGGCACATTTATAAATACATTTCATAATTTCAAGAAATATGTTTTTCCTCATAGTAAAATTTTCAACGTGGCATAAAACATGTTTACCAATAAACCCGAATATCTTTGAAATAAGGGTCTGGGGCTCAGTGGTAAAGAATCCCCTACCAATGCAGGAGACACCAGGGATCTTTAGTTCCTCTGTGATAAGAAGCCAAAGTAGATACAAAGTCAAAAGTAGCTAACTCTGTGTTGAATAATTAAGGTTTCAATATTTTATCTTATTTGGAAATGATCTAGTCAACAAATATGCAAAATTTAACTTAGTATAACTTTTTCCTAGTTTCCAAATTGCCCTACACACAGTTTTTGTCCTTCTAATAAAAATCACCTTCCTGAGATCTACATTTTAAGAAATGTCTCTTGAGATCTAGAATACTTACATCTCCAAGCTCTAAGGCACAGAAGAAAGATGTTAAGTTCTACCAAGAAGGACCCTGATTCCTTAAATCCAGATGTCTTATAACATCTGAAAGCCTTTTGAACTGAATGGGGAGTTTTCGAGATTGGTAAAAAGGATAGATGGGCTTTTCATTACTTCTAGAGCTACATTTCTGTTCTTGTCAAGACTTGATTTGTCAAGACTTGATTTGTAAGAACAATTGTAGTCATTCTTAATTCCTCAAAGAACTGGGTTGCAAGCTAAATGATATGAAGAGGCCCAAAAAACCCACCCATCCAACTATATTATCTTCAATTTGCTTCTTCATGTCAGGAGATTCTTAACTAAAATGAAAATTAAAAGATTCCTCTGTTCCAGATTTATGGCTGTGCCTCTTTTGAATGGTTTAGTAAATCCTTCCAGAGTGGCTTCAGAATGTTCTCTTTTTCTCTGGGTACACAGTTTCCCTTCAGCTTAGGGAAGAAAGCCTAAAAAATGTTCCTATCATACTCCGAATATCAGCTTCCAATGTGGCCAACTTCTAACCATGGAGCTCACTAAAAAATCCTTTGAAATATCTTACCAACACATTTTAGTTGGGGCAAACAGTAAATATTCCTGGCAATACCGAACAAAACTTTCTTTTACTTTTAAACCAAAGGTATCCATATCAAATGAATCAAAACCGAAACCATGGCTTAATCACGGATTGCAAGAGGCATTCCCAAAGAAGATGAAAAAGATATTACTCCCTCATCCGCAAGATCCAGAGCCACTCCCAAAGCTGGCCAAAGACAGACTTAGACAATACCCCTGAGAGAGGGCGACAGTGGATACTAGCTATAAACAGGGTGCCACCCACATTTCCGTCCAGCCATATTTTGAGGGCCTCCAACATGACAGCTGAGCTGCCTGCACAGATACAGAACTGCCAACCTGCATGCTCTGATGGGCAGAAAGCCAAGCCAAGGTCTCAACACAAAACAAGATAAATGAGAAAGAAATAGCAGTCCCTGAGTGTAAGAAATAAAAACTTAAAAATGAATCATTTTCAAGAATAGCTAGCTCTGAGTGACAGCTTGCTGATGTAATAGCCAAGAGATGGGTTACAAAACTGAAAAGTGCAGGCAAAGGGAGGGCGGGATGCCTAGTATTTTTGCACTTGTTTATCCTATTGGTGAATTCAAAACATCATGCCACCCCATGGACTGCAGCACTCTAGGCTTCCCTGTCTATCACCAACTCCTGCAGCTTGCTCAAACTCATGTCCACTGAGTCAGTGATGCCATCCAACCATCTCATCCTCTGTTGCCCCTTCTCCTCCTGCCTTCAATCTTTCGCAGCAGCACAGTCTTTTCCAATGAGTCAGCTCTTTGCATCAGGTGGCCAAACTATTGGAGCTCCAGCTTCAGCATCAGTCCTTCCAATAAATATTCAGGACTGATTTCCTTTAGGATTGACTGGTTTGTTCTCCTTGGAGTCCAAGGGACTCTGAAGAGTCTTCTCCAGCACCACAGTTCAAAAGTGTCAATTCTTTGGTGCTCAGCTTTCCTTATGGTCCAGCTCTCACATCCATACATGTGAGAAGGAATAGGTTCTTGAGAAAGGAAGAAACAAGATGTCAAGGGGCCAGCCCATAAAGTGGAAGGAGATAAAGCTACGTGATGTCTGGGAAGATTGTTTACTCCATAGTACTTATCTAATGAGGAACTGGGGGAGGGACTTATGTGCTAGGGACAAATTGCTCATTGTAACGACTCTGGATGTGCCTACCCACCAGACACCCAATCTTGCAAGATCATCATTAAAGCTTTGCTTCCCACTCATCTTCTATCTCCAAGTCTGAGTTTGGGTTGGTGAGTGTGTTTCTCACACTGGGTAGGGGAAGAATCCAATCATCAATGTGGATGTAAATGAAAATTCACAAGCCACCATTCAAAGATCTAATTTTTTTTTCTCCTGCCACTCTGAATCTAGAATGGAAGGAACTCTGTAAAACTGCACCATAGGTGGTGGTCCAGAACTGACTTTGGTAAGAATTCTCACCCTTTTGGGGCTTCTGCCAGTTTTCCCAGGATCTCATCAGCAGGCTCTCAAGCAAGTGGGGTGTCCCAGCAGGTCTTATCCTGGCCACCAGAAACTTGGGGAACCACTGACTGAAACTGCCTGCCCTGTCCTGGCACCATAGTAATCACTTGCATGAGTTAGCTTAAATAAGAAATCCGGGTAAGGAATGCAGAACAAGCTATCAACAACCAGAAATATTTGAGAAAGGTCAAAAGGTGAGAGGAGACCCCAGTCCATATGTCCTACCAACCTCCCAGAATCCTTCTGGCTGGAATCCATCTTGGCTGAACGATGCGAGTGCCACCAGGAAGGATCTTGAGTCAAAGGTGTTAGCCAGAGACAACCCAGGAACTAACCCCATCACCATAAAACCTGAGACTGTAAGCCATGTGGCAAAGTAGCTCTCCTTGTTTCCTTATCCTGCAGCTCTCTGCCCAAGTGCCCCTTCCCAATAGTCTCTTACTTTGTCAGCACATGTGTCTCCTTAGACAATTAATTTCTAAGTGTTAGACAAGAGTCCACTCTTGGGCCCTGGAAGGGGTACGCTTCTAGCAACAAAACCGTAGGGGAGAAAAAATAATTTTCCTTCTACTCTTAAAGTGCTTGGCTGAGCCCCTTTTTCTCTAGAGCACCTCACAAGTGGATAAACTTATCTATGTTAAAAGCTTTCCACTGTGGCCACTGTAATACAAGATTATCTTTGGTAAGTTTAGCCTATTTGTCACCCTTAAAATTTTGTTCACCTGAGGCCTCACACAGAACCAGCCCAGTTTCAGTCCAACCCAACCCTGGACCCAGGGCAACTCCAGCCAGTTTCTGAATGCAGTCTGGAAAAAAGTAATGCTCAATTAAGGTCTGATGGTTCATAATGCAAAAGCTGCAGAGCTGGGATGGAGGAAGGGCCAACCCCCACCTCCAGAGGCAATGAGAAAGCAGTGAGCCCAGTGGGCTAACTGGGTATCGACCTTGGGCTCCTCAGGGTCTCCTTCCTTTGCTCCCTCTTCTGATACCAGAACTATTTATTTGAACAAAAATCGGTTCAAACTGGGCAGTAACTAGATGTTGGGAGCACTCCACTGACTGGAGCCCAGGGATAGGTTTTTACAGAGAGAAGGCAGAAGCAAAGTAAGGAAGTTATTGATGGGTTATAGCTTAATTCCTGGCTGATTGTGACTGGTCATCTTTAGGTTTCTATTTTGTAGCCCTGTTTCAATTTTTTTGCTTTCATAGGCTGGCTTGGCATTGGAGCCACCTCAGTGTGTTGGCCTCCTAGTTTAACAATAGTTATCCAAAGGATTTTCTACTTGGTTTACTCTGGTGCTTGTTTTTGAGATCATGGTGAACAAGTCTATCTTCTGGGTCAGGGTGGGTGGAGGGAAGGGCCTAGTATAATGTCAAATCCCAGTCTCCCCTCCTCCCCTCAGGAAGTAAAGTCCATCATCAGGAGTGCCTAAGTTGGCTCTAGCCCTGAGCTCTTAAAATGCTTGTTTTCACAGGGCAGCAGAATGAAATGCTTTAGAAAAAGAGCAACATTCTGGAAAACCGTATAACTTTTCTTTCCAGATTGCTTCAAGTCTGTGGAGGATTCCCTTGCTGAACGCCACATCAAAGGTAGGATGAAAACAGGGTTGTGTGTAGGGGTTTGTTCTTTATAATGTTTTGAATGACCAGCATCTCTCCCTGCACAGCCTGCTTACCAGACAGTCGTGCCCCACACCCTGCCGGCAGATTCTCCTTTCCAGGAAGAAACAGACTGCCTGCCTATCTGCCAGTGGCAAATAAAGACTGCTACCCCCTCTCTCAGAACATTTACATTTTCCTTTTGCTATTTCTCTTTTTATGTATTTATTTCATTGAACCACTTGTATGAAGGTAGAAGACATGACATTTCACTCCTGAGCATTTTAGCACACATCTCCTAAGAACAAGCACATTCTCCGACAGAACCACGAGAGCACAATCACCACCAAGAGATCTAACCTGGTCTACTATACAGTCCTTATTCAAATTTCCCCAACTCAGTTCCCAAAGTTCTTTCCAACTTTTCTCAGGCCTAGAATCCACTCAGGGAAGTCATTGCCCTTTGTTGTCATGTCTGCTGCTAAGCTGCTAAGCCACTGCAGTCGTGTCCAACTCTGTGCGACCCCATAGACAGCAGCCCACCAGGCTCCCCCATCCATGGGATTTTCCAGGCAAGAGTACTGGAGTGGGGTGCCACTGCCTTCTCCGGTTGTCATGTCTATTTAGTCCCTAAGAATATTTTCATTTCAGCAACTGCTGTGAAAGGGAATATCCAAACCTGAAGTTCCCCATTCCTTTTAAAACTTCTCTAATTTTAAGAGCTTATTACCCAGAGGACCAGAGGGTGGTACACAATTTGCCTTAGGATTTGACTTCAGACCTGGGGGGAGGACAGTGTGAGGAGTGACCACCCAGCAATCAATGAGGTCAGGCTTTGCAGTCAACTCCTTTGCAATTCCTGCCTGAAGTGAACTGGTCATCTTTTAGACGCCATTCTCAATTTTCATTTTCATGTACTGGAGAAGGAAATGGCAACCCACTCTGGTGTTCTTGCCTGGAGAATCCCAGGGACAGCAGAGCCTGGTGGGTTGCCATCTATGGGGTTGCACAGAGTTGGACACGACTGAAGCGACTTAGCAGCAGCAGCAGCAACACACTGGTGTAAGAGAGATTTCTGTGGTGGCTTTGATGTCCCTCATATCAGAGCCTTTTGTTACCTTTTTCTATTTTTTCCCATGGTTCGTGATTATGGAATAAACAAGGATTAAGGGGAGTCTAGTTGGACAGACTTATGTTAAGTAAGGACATACTGCAAGAGAACTGTCAGCACTCTGGAATTCCAGGGGAAGTCAGGCAGCAGACCTCCACAAATATTCCCCAAATGGTACAAAGCCTTGCTTGTATCTGTGGGGTTGAGATCAGAGAGCCTATAAATAACTTTAGACATGAGAAGTGTTGACTAAAAAGATGTACAACTGAGAGTTGCAAGTTTTATCTGGGGCAAAACGAGGACAGCAGCCTGGGAGACAGCACCTCAGCTAGCTCTGAGAGACTGCTCCAAAGAGGCAGTCAGTGAAGGTCAATATATGATTTTGGTGAAGGGGGGAGTTCAATGCAATCAAGTGCTTACTTTACAAAAAGTTTTCTGCTAGTCACAAGAACCTGAAGTCACCAAGATGGGATTCAGTGATTTTCTAGATCTGAAGAGATGTTAAGGATTGGGATCATGAAATCAGTTCCTAAAAATATCTATCTAAAGACCTGCTCCACCAGATTCCCTGGAGCACAGAGGCCTCATTCCACCTTGAATTCCTTCAGGGGGTGTTGAAGGCTAACAGCTGCAGTAGCACAGGGTTCAAGCTCCAGAGGCAGATGGCAAATGCCCTTGTTGCTGTTCAGTCACTGGCAAAGGCTCTTGGAAAATGCCAATTTCTAGTTGACAGGCAAGTGCCAATTTGCTGACAAGAAATCATCTATTCTTAAAGAGGTGGGCTGAAAAAAATTACAAGTGGTTTGTAAATTTTTTAAATTTATTTTTGGTGTGCTGGGTCTTCCTTGCTGCATGTGGACTTTCTCTGACTGCTCCAAGTGGGGGTTACACTCTAGTTGCGGCATATACGCTTCTCCTTGCAGTGGCTTCTCTTGTTGTGGAGCATGGGCTCTAGGGTGCACAGGCTTCAGTAGCTGCAGGCTCCAGTTCTAGAGGACCAACTCAGTAGTTGTGGTGCACGGACTTGGTTGCTCCATGGCATGCGGGATTCTCCCGAACCAGGAATCAAACCCATGTCTCCTGCACTGGCAGGCAGATTCTTCACCACTGAGCCACCAGGGAAGCCTGGCACACGTAGTTTTATACCACAGAAAAAAATAAAGTTTAAAGTTCAGATCAGTTTGTCAACTAAGCCAACGTCTGTCTTGGATTTGTCACAGGGGTCTTCTGCATTTAAAACAAACGAAGCATCATGCTGAAGAGGAAGTTTCAACCTTACAAGAAAACCCTGGATGGAGGTTGGGGATGGATGGTCGTATTTCATTTCTTCCTGGTAATTTACTTTCTCCTTCCCCACTGCCTGAAAGAAAGTTTTCTGGGGAAAGGCTCAGAGCAGCCTAACAAGATCACGCATGAGACCCTTGACATTTGAATGGAAAGGGGATCCAAGTAAGGCCAGGAACTGCCAATGAACCTTCAACTTGAAAATGTTCTCCTTGAGTGAAACCAGAAACACTGTCATCCTGTCTCCTACTCCTCCTCAGCATTCCTTAAACCTACAGAATGCTCCAGCCACCATTAGCAGCTCTGCATGGCAGTTAAGATTTGGGGACAATCACATTTAGCCATTGAGAAATAGCACTGCTGCTGCTGCTGCTGCTGCTGCATTGAAGGCTAACAGCTGCAGTAGCACAGGGTTCAAGCTCCAGAGGCAGATGGCAAATGCCCTTGTTGCTGTTCAGTCACTGGCAAAGGCTCTTGGAAAATGCCAATTTCTAGTTGACAGGCAAGTGCCAATTTGCTGACAAGAAATCATCTATTCTTAAAGAGGTGGGCTGAAAAAAATTACAAGTGGTTTGTAAATTTTTTTAATTTATTTTTGGTGTGCTGGGTCTTCCTTGCTGCATGTGGACTTTCTCTGACTGCTCCAAGTGGGGGTTACACTCTAGTTGCGGCATATACGCTTCTCCTTGCAGTGGCTTCTCTTGTTGTGGAGCATGGGCTCTAGGGTGCACAGGCTTCAGTAGCTGCAGGCTCCAGTTCTAGAGGACCAACTCAGTAGTTGTGGTGCACGGACTTGGTTGCTCCATGGCATGCGGGATTCTCCCGAACCAGGAATCAAACCCATGTCTCCTGCACTGGCAGGCAGATTCTTCACCACTGAGCCACCAGGGAAGCCTGGCACACGTAGTTTTATACCACAGAAAAAAATAAAGTTTAAAGTTCAGATCAGTTTGTCAACTAAGCCAACGTCTGTCTTGGATTTGTCACAGGGGTCTTCTGCATTTAAAACAAACGAAGCATCATGCTGAAGAGGAAGTTTCAACCTTACAAGAAAACCCTGGATGGAGGTTGGGGATGGATGGTCGTATTTCATTTCTTCCTGGTAATTTACTTTCTCCTTCCCCACTGCCTGAAAGAAAGTTTTCTGGGGAAAGGCTCAGAGCAGCCTAACAAGATCACGCATGAGACCCTTGACATTTGAATGGAAAGGGGATCCAAGTAAGGCCAGGAACTGCCAATGAACCTTCAACTTGAAAATGTTCTCCTTGAGTGAAACCAGAAACACTGTCATCCTGTCTCCTACTCCTCCTCAGCATTCCTTAAACCTACAGAATGCTCCAGCCACCATTAGCAGCTCTGCATGGCAGTTAAGATTTGGGGACAATCACATTTAGCCATTGAGAAATAGCACTGCTGCTGCTGCTGCTGCTGCTGCAGCTGCTAAGTTGCTTCAGTCATGTCCAACTCTGTGCAACCCCATAGACGGCAGCCCACCAGGCTCTCCCGTCCCTGAGATTCTCCAGGCAAGAACAATGGAGTGGGTTGCCATTTCCTTCTCCAATGCATGACAGTGAAAAGCAAAAGTGAAGTCGCTCAGTCGTGTCTGACTTTTCGAGACCCCATGGACTGCAGCCCACCAGGCTCCTCCATCCATGGGATTTTCCAGGCAAGAGTACTAGAGTGGGGTGCCATTGCCTTCTCTGGAAATAGCACTGCTGCTGCTGCTAAGTCACTTCAGTCGTGTTCGACTCTGTGTGACCCCATAGACGGCAGCCCACCAGGCTCCCCCATCCCTGGGATTCTCCAGGCAAGAATACTGGAGTGGGTTGCCATTTCCTTCTCCAATGCATGAAAGAGAAAAGTGACTAGAAACTGCTAAAATTTGCTTCTGCCAGGGTGGGCAGGGAGGGGATTCCCCAGCTCAGTCAAGTAAACATGTAACTGCTGCAAGCAACTTCCTTCTCTCTTAGGAGGCTGGGACCTTTCTTCTCTTCTGCCTGGTGTCCACTTCCCAACCCATCCCAACCACCCATAACTTATGCCAGAGTTAGGCCCAATGTAAATTTCCGACATGTCTGGAAAGGAAGACAGGGTTGTGAATCCTGAAACTGAAGCCTGATTTTTTCCCTTCATTCATAAGCAGATCCAACTCTTTTTAAACTAACTTCTTTCCCTCATCCTCCCAGAAGTTCTGGGGGTTGTTATGTGAGACTGTGGTGATCTGAATCGTCATGGTCATCCTGATGGGATTGATGAATGCCATCACTGCTGTACCATAAACGCTGAGTGTGGCACAAGTTCCAGGATTCCTCTCAAGTGTTCCCAAGTAAGTCAACTTTAAGATGTCCTCAACAAAGATATCTTTCCCTCCTGATCTTCCTCCTCAGCCCAGTCCTACAATAAGAAGCTTCCAAGGAGGGGAGTGCAGGTCCTGGTGACTTCTAACTAAACTGCGGCCCACAGTATAGAAGGACCACACCTCCTCCATCATGACAGAGAATGGGAAAGGAGGGAGGCAGAGGTCCTCAGCCAGAATTTACATAATACAAAACTCATAACCTGAGGACTATTTGTTAAACATTAGCTTCATTACTAAAGAACATGGAATCTCTTTTCCTTCCTCCCAGAAGTGTTCCTAAAAAGGAAAACAGGACACATTAAGTCTGAGAGCCTTCCTGTGGCTGGGCCACCTCCTCACATCACAGGCTTTGCAGAACTGGCATTATTGGTGAGGACCTTGAGTTCTCCAACCTTTTCCTGCGTTATGCTCTGAGGATAGGAAGTTATCTAATTTAGTGGCTGCTAAGAACAGTTGTCTAATAATGAAATTAGTAAACAATCTTCACTTTTCATGGGCTTCTCGGGTGGCTCAGTGGATAACAAATCTGCCTCCAATGCAGGAGACACAGGTTTGATCGTTGGATTGGGATGATCCCCTGGAGCAGGACATGGCAATCCATTCCAGTGTTCTTGCCTGGAGAATCCCAGAGACAGAGCATGGTGTAGCGGGCTACAGTCCATAGGGTCACAAAGAGTTGGACATGACTGCAGTGACTGAGCATGCACTTTTTGGGGTGTGGTGCTACTCTTAAGCACACACATAAAACATTTTGGGTCCGGAAAATGTTAATAATTAACTCAGGCCAATCAACTACAGTAGTAAGGTGGGTACTTGGACGATGATGCTTTCGTGGCTGTGTAAGTCTCCTTTTCTAGAATAGATGAGCTCCTGAAAAGGTGAGTGAAAAACCCAGGTAATAACATATCCTTCAGGAGCTCCCTTTTTTTTTAAAAGGTCTCATTCTAACTTACCATACTTTATAACTGCATAATCTGCATGACTGTTTTCTGTATTCAGCCTGTTTCTCTGGACTGAATATTCTACGAGCATAGGGCCATTTGCTGAGTCTGTTTACTCACTACTATAAGCCAAGTCCCCTGATCAGCAGCCAAAACACAGAACGCACTCAATAAATACCTGCTGGAAGATGGGCAGATGGATGGACTGATGGACACATTCATGAATAAACAAGGTGATAATAAGAAGTTGGAGAGATGGGCAGGGATTTTGGAGGACTTTTAAGAAAAAATACAGATCTGAGCAATATTGAAGAGATACTGTTAAGACTGTAGAGTAACTGAATGTCAGGGAGACAGGGAATCATGGAGTCCTAGGATGCTGGCTTGGACAACACAGAGAATAATGTATGCCCTTCACTGAGTTGGATGACATGAGAAGGGGACAAAATCTAAAGAAGGCTTAAAGGGCTTAACATTGGGCACTGAGTCTTGGAGACTTGTGACATAACCAGTCATGTATGTGTTCAGTATAGTATACGTGTATCTGGAGCCAAGGATCTGCATACTGAGACTTGTGAGTTAGCAGCACACGGGGATTTCAACTATGTCAGAGTATTCAAGTCACCAGAGAGTACAGTTCAGATCAGTCACTCTGTCGTGTCCAACTCTTTGCGATCCCATGAATTGCAGCACACCAGGCCTCCCTGTCCATCACCAATTCCCAGAGTTCACTCAGACTCACGTCCATCGAGTCAGTGATGCCATCCAGCCATCTTATCCTCTGTCGTCCCCTTCTCCTCCTGCCCCCAATCCCTCCCAGCATCAGAGTCTTTTCCAATGAGTCACCTCTTCGCATGAGGTGGCCAAAGTACTGGAGTTTCAGCTTTAGCATCATTCCTTCCAAAGAAATCCCAGGGCTAATCTTCACAATGGACTGGTTGGATCTCCTTGCAGTCCAAGGGACTCTCAAGAGTCTTCTCCAACACCACAGTTCAAAAACTTCAATTCGGCACTCAGCTTTCTTCACAGTCCAACTCTCACATCTATACATGACCACTGGAAAAACCATAGCCTTGACTAGACGGACCTTTGTTGGCAAAATAATATCTCTGCTTTTTAATATGCTATCTAGGTTGGTCATAACTTTCCTTCCAAGGAGTAAGCATCTTTTAATTTCATGGCTGCAGTCATCATCTGCAGTGATTTTGGAGCCCCCAAAAATAAAGTCTGACACTGTCTCCACTGTTTCCCTATCTATTTCCCATGAAGTGATGGGACCAGATGCCATGATCTTCGTTTTCTGAATGTTGAGCTTTAAGTCAACTCTTTCACTCTCCTCATTCACTTTCATCAGGAGGCTTTATAGTTCGTCACTTTCTGCCATAAGGGTGGTGTCATCTTCATATCTGAGGTTAATGATATTTCTCCTGGCAATCTTGATTCCAGCTTGTGCTTCTTCCAGCCCAGCGTTTCTCATGATGTACTCTGCATATAAGTTAAATAAGCAGGGTGACAATATACAGGCTTGACATACTCCTTTTCCTATTTGGAACCAGTCTGTTGTTCCATGTCCAGTTCTAACTGCTGCTTCCTGACCTGCACATAGGTTTCTCAAG
>SJYX01015014.1:551890-566843 GCA_006410675.1 Oreotragus oreotragus | reverse complement strand
AACTCTCTTGCTTTTTCCATGATCCAGTGGATGTTGGCAATTTGATCTCTGGTTCCTCTGCCTTTTCTAAAACCAGCTTGAACATCTGGAAGTTCACGGTTCACATATTGCTGAAGCCTGGCTTGGAGAATTTTGAGCATTACTTTACTAGCATGTGAGATGAGTGCAATTGTGCAGTAGTTTGAGAATTCTTTGGCATTGCCTTTCTTTGGAATTGGAATGAAAACTGACCTTTTCCAGTCCTGTGGCCACTGCTGAGTTTTCCAAATTTGCTGACATATTGAGTACAGCACTTTCACAGCATCATCTTTCAGGCTTTGAAATAGTTCAATTGGAATTCCATCACCTCCACTAGCTTTGTTTGTAGTGATGCTTTCTAAGGCCCATTTGACTTCATATTCCAAGATGTCTGGCTCTAGGTGAGTGACCACACCATTGTGATTATCTGGGTCGTGAAGATCTTTTTTGTACAGTTCTGCGTATTCTTGCCACCTCTTCTTAATATCTTCTGCTTCTGTAGGTCCATACCATTTCTGTCCTTTATCGAGCCCATCTTTGCATGAAATGTTCCCTTGGTATCTCTAATTTTCTTGAAGAGATCTCTAGTCTTTCCCATTCTGTTGTTTTCCTCTATTTCTTTGCATTGATCACTGAAGAAGGCTTTCTTATCTCTTCTTGCTATTCTTTGGAACTCTGCATTCAGATGCTTATATCTTTCCTTTTCTCCTTTGCTTTTCACCTCTCTTCTTTTCACAGCTATTTGTAAGGCCTCCCCAGACAGGCATTTTGCTTTTTTGTATTTCTTTTCCATGGGGATGGTCTTGATCCCTGTCCCCTGTACAGTGTCACGAACCTCAAACCCCTAATGGTAACAAATGATGTTTTTAAAATTACTTTTATATATATTTGTTGGACTTTAATTGGTTGGAGACAATATTATTTTTTCATGGTCAAAATGTCCTTTGTCCAGTGAAAACTCTTTAGAGTGACTCCTTTTCCTTTTGATGCTGTAAAATAAAGTACAGAGAAATTTTGTTCCCATGCCCTTTCATTACAAAAGAATGGACATCTATTCTGAGCCAATTCCAATATGCACAAATTCATGCTATTTTAATTTTTTATGCAATCTGATGAGTGGATGAGCTCAGATTAAAAAATTTTTAAAGCACGTTTATTATATTAAGAATTTGTTTTAATACTGCAGCTTTCAATAAAGCTTGACTTGTGTTGCAAAAACAAAACCAAAAATAAAAAAACAAAAAACAAACAAAAAAACCTGTCCATGCCCTGAATATCTTTTATATTTTTTCATAGTTTGTGTTAGTCACTCAGTCGTGTCCTACTCTTTGCGACCCCAGGGACTGTAGCCCACCAGACTCCTCTGTTCATGGGATTCTCCAGGCAAAAATGCTGGAGTGGGAAGCCATTCCCTCCAGGGGATCTTCCCCACCCAGTGACTGAACTCAGGTCTCCTATTCTTTACCGCCTGAGCCACCTCAAATGATAAAGAATCTGCCCGCAGTTTTGGGAGACACGGGTTTGATTCCTGAGTCAGGAAAAGTCAGGACACGACTGAGCAGTATAACACTTTCCTCCTTAGTTTAGCGTTTCATTAATTCATGTTGGTAATGAAAGCAAGTGTGTGTATATCTTACTAGTCTTCCTTTTACACAAAAGTTCACATACTACATGCAGCGATTTGCACCTTGTTTTTCATTTACTGATATTTTCTGTAGATCTCTACATAAAAATATAAAGAGAGATGCCTCATTCTTTTTCACAGCTAATTCCATATTGATTAATAATATTTATTTTACTTCTGAAGTGAAAGTGAAATTTGCTCAGTCGTGTCCAGCTCTTTGCGACCCATGGACTATACAGTCCATGGAATTCTCCAGGCTGGAATACTTGAGTGGGTAGCCTTTTCCTGTTTCAGGGCATCTTCCCAACCCAGGGACTGAACCAAGGTCTTGTGCATTGCAGGCGGATTCTTTACCAGCTGAGCCACAAGGGAAGCCCAAGAATACTGGAGTGGGTTACCTATCCCTTCTCCAGCGGATCTTCCCAACCCAGGAGTTGAAGCAGGGTCTCCTTCATTGCAGGTGGATTCTTACCAACTGAGCTATAAGAGAATCCCTATATTGTTTCTAGTTTTTGGGAAGGAACAAGAGAATCATTCCTGTGTATACTTGATGTGGTGTTTTAAGATCCTCAGAACCCTAGCTTCTCCTTTTATCAGTGAGTTCTGGTTCTGAGAACCAGCTCAGATATCAGAACCAACCAAGGGGTTGTATCTTTTTAATGGTGTAGTTGCTCTCAGTCTCTTGTTTCATCCATCTTTAATTTCCTTTCGTCATTGAGATTAAGCAATACTTTTCTTGCCTGCCCATTTATCTAGCCCCATGTGTACTGTGTCCTATTAAAAAATTATATATTTCTGTGGTTCAGACCTCCCCCCACCTGCCAACATCCACAATGAACTTGCTGTTCCTTACGATAACTGTGTCCACCTTGCTTCTACTAGCTTAGCTTTATCAGTTGGCCTCTGTAATTTGAGGGTCTGGCTTAAAACTCAATATTCAAAAAACTAAGATCATGGCATCCAGTTCCATCACTTCATGGTAAATAGATGGGGAAACACTGACAAATTTTATTTTTGGGGGCTCCAAAATCACTGCAGATGGTGACTGCAGCCATGAAATTAAAAGATGCTTGCTCCTTGGAAGAAAAGCTATGACCAACCTAAACAGCATATTAAAAAGCAGAGACATTACTTTGCTGATAAAGGTCTGTCTAGTCAAAGCTATGGTTTTTCCAGTAGTCATGTATGTATGTGAGCTGAACCATAAAGAAAGCTGAGTGCTGAAGAATCGATGCCTTTGAACTGTGGTGTTGGAGAAGACTCTTAAGAGTCCCTGGGACCACAAGGAGATCAAACCAGTCAATTGTAAAGGAAGTCAGTCCTACATATTCATTGGTAGGACTGATGCTGAAGCTGAAGCTCCAGTACTTTGGCCACCTGATGTGAAGAACTGATTCACTGGAAAGGCCCTAATGCTGGGAAAGATTGAAGGCAGGAGGAGAAGGGTATGGCAGAGGATGAGATGGTTGGATGGCATCACTGACTCGATGAACACGAGTCTGAGCAAGCTCTGGGAGTTGGTGGTGGACAGAGAAGCCTGGTATCCTGCAGTCCATGGTATCACAAAGTCGAATATGACTGAGTGACTGAATTGAACTGAACTGAGCATCCCTGTCGCCATCATTTAGACTAGTTCTGTAACATTGTCTCTCCTACTCTCAGCTTTGGCCTGTAGAGGATAGTCAACCCTAATGCTTCACCCATCAACTTTGGAAAAGAAGTTCCCCTCTGGGCTCTCACATGGAACATATTTAGCTCTGAGTTTCTTGTTTTGCATGATATATTCATTCTGGCCTGACTATTTCTTTGAGTATTTCAGGCACCTCTTACAACATACTCCAAGAAAGTTCTGACATTTCCACTTTAATGTAGGCCATTGGTTTTTCTGCCTCTAAGAGTTATCCTGTCAGCATGGCAGCATTGTCTCCTGAGTTTTTGCCAAGCTGCTAAGTCCTGGGAGAGTGTTCCTAGGACAAATGGACATGGGGCAGTCCGTTTCCACAGATCCATTCCTTCAGAATTCAATCCTACACATGATTTCCTAGCTCCTACTGATACATATTGGCTAGGTCTTCTGGCTCCTTGTAGTACCTCACCTCTTTTGCAGGCCTGGCACTTCCTTTTCCGGGTTATACTGAGGCTTGACCTTATTTACTGGTGATGGTTATGAGGAAAAGAGGGATTTGATGTTGGGAGAAGATGTTGGGAGGGCATGCCTTGTCTCCAAGCAAGGGTGGTGGGGTAGAAGGCTAGCTTTTCACTGAAAGGACTAGACCATTTATGTAGACCTAGAGGCTAGATCTATATGTACCACTAAGCGCAGGTGGCGGCGGCGGCCGGCGCACTAAGCACAGCCGAGAGCTACACCACGTCTGAGGTCAGGGACAGCGGCCTAGAGTGCCAGGCTGCGATGGCGCAGGAACCGCTGAGAGGAGCCACCCCGAGTCCGAGGTCACAGGCAGCAGCCGAGAGGAGCCACCCCACGTCTGAGGCTGGGGCGGCGGCCGGGAAGAACAGCCCCGCGTCTGAGGTCAGGGGTGGCGGCCGGGAGGAGGAACCCCACGTCCCAAGGAGTGGTGGCTGTGCGGGCACAGGAGGGCCTAGAGGAGCCATCCCACGCTGAAGGTCAGGAAGGGCAGCGGGAGGAGATACCCCTCATCCAAGGTAAGGAGCAGCAGCTGTGCTTTGCTGGAGCAGCCATGAAGAGATAACCTACGCCCAAAGTAAGAGAAACCGAAGTAAAATGGTAAGTGTTGCAAGAGGGCATCAGAGGGCAGACACACTGAAACCATACTCAAAGAAATCTAGTCAATCTAATCACACTAGGACCACAGCCTTGTCTAACTCAATGAAACTAAGCCATGCCCTCGGGGCAACCCAAGACAGGCGGGTCATGGTGGAGAGGTCTGACAGAATGTGGTTCACTGGAGAAGGGAATGGCAAACCACTTCAGTATTCTTGCCTTGAGAACCCCATGAACAGTATGAAAAGGCAAAATGATAGGATATCAAAAGAGATTCTCCCCAGGTCAGTAGGTGCCCAATATGCTACTGGAGATCAGTGGAGAAATAACTCCAGAAAGAATGAGGGGATGGAGCCAAAGCAAAAACAATACCCAGCTGTGGATGTGACTGGTGATACAAGCAAGGTCCGATGCTGTAAAGAGCAATATTGCATAGGAACCTGGAATGTCAGGTCCATGAATCAAGGCAAATTGGAAGTGGTCAAACAAGAGATGGCAAGGGTGAACGTCGACATTCTAGGAATCAGCGAACTAAAATGGACTGGAATGGGTGAATTTAACTCAGATGACCATTATATCTACTACTGNCGTGATGCCATCCAGCCATCTCATCCTTGGTCATCCCCTTCTCCTCCTGCCCCCAATCCCGCCCCAGCATCAGAGTCTTTTCCAATGAGTCAACTCTTCGCATGAGGTGGCCAAAGTACTGGAGCTTCAGCTTTGGCATCATTCCTTCCAAAGAAATCCCAGGGTTGATCTCCTTCAGAATGGACTGGTTGGATCATGTTAAAATTCTGAAAAAGTTCTTTGCCTAATAACATGTTTCTATGCATATATTTTAAGCATATCTGATTAGAATATTTTATTACCCACAAAGAAAACAAAACACTATATAGAATTAATAAGCTCTGACATGACCTTCACCTTTATTGCATAATAATCAATGTAAGATGTTATAAGGAAGTGTTCATTATATTAAAACAAAGGACATCATTCTGATAGCTGTTGGATCTAAAATGTAACATTTGACTTTCAAAGTAAGTAAACCAGCAAGGTCTAAATAAGGGACTTAACCAACAAAGGATCATGAAGTTAAAAAGTCTCTGTTAATCAATGACAAATTTAGTACTTGTTGCTACAATTACAAAGATAATAGTTCCTTTCTGTCAGTGCCTTTAGTTTTGCAGCTGTAAAAAAGCTTTGAAATTCAGCATTTCAAGGAATAGAAATTAATAGGAGGTCATTTCTACCAGAGAAATTTTAGGGGCCCATCCTCTCTAATCATCATTAAAAACTAAATCCATAGGAGAAGAGGCACTTTACTGATTGTCAAGTGGAAGCTATTATTCATTTGATGAAGCTCTTGGCACTGTGCCATTGATTCTGCACTGCAGCCTGCTGCTTGTTCTCCTTCATCTTGGTGCAATCAGGGTTGTTTCTGCCTGCCAGGAGCTATTTATAGAGCAAAGGGGTGGAGGGGTGGGGGTAGGCAGAAAAGCTGACATGTTCTCCTTAAAAAACTTTCAAACTTTATAAGTACAAATCTGTTTTCCTTGTCACTAGACTATGTCTGCTTTTTCTGTCAATGCAGAAGATAAGGAAGCTGACTTCAGGACAATTGCCCTTCCGGACAGTGACTAAGGATTTGGTGGAATCACAGGCTATAATCACACTGTATCTGACCGTAGGATTAATATTCTCCAAAACCACACATACTGTCATATCTCTGTAGTGTAATTCTGTTATTTCTATACTCTGTGTCTGCTCCAGTTCCATATATTGAAATTTTCTAAGAGATACTCCATGCTTTCCTGTACTTATTAAAAGCAAACATATTTTTTGGGGAAAAAACTCAACATATAAGTGTTGGAAAATATTTGGTGGCTCAGTTTTTTAGGAGTTAGTTTGAACTGAATTAACAGTTGGGGTGTTGGTGAAACTATTCTTCTTACAATTACAAAAGAAGTTGGATTTCAAAAATTTTTGTTAAAATATTGGTTACCCCCAAACTATATAAATCTCTATTATTTAACTGTATCCATGTGGTATTCTTAAAGTTATGTGCAACTCGTCTTGTGCTGAGTTGCAGTTATGATCATATTTTAAAACCTAAATTATTTAGAATCTTTATTTTTGGAAAAGTTTCAGGCTTTATTTCAGCAGTTGCAAAATTCAATATATAATGTTTTATCCTCTAAAATAATATATAAAAAATAAAGCAAGAGCATGCATTTAAAATACTTTAAGGATAGCAATAGAAATACTTATGATTGCTAAAATTTAATAGGAAAAAAATTATACTAGTTAAAATACAAAACAACAAAACCAAAACTTGGGCATTAAAAAAAACATGAAAATGTCAAAATGATGTAGATGTGAATTGCCTGACATAGATTCTTCTAAGAAATTTAGTTCATGATCCTATAAAATATTGCTTTAACAAAATGCAATTATTAAATATCTAAATGCAGTTGTTAAATATTCAACTACAAGTAGAACATCAAAGACTCCCCTTATTCACTTGAAAATATAGTAGCAGAAGTTAGTCAGTTAGCAGAACAACTTGAGTTGGCAGGATGGGAAACAGGCTCAAGAATTCGTTTTGTTTTCACTTCATAGAAGACTGACATTTCAGTATGCCCTTTGGATTGCGGCATTTCCTGAGCACAGGGTTGCAGCAGGGACCAGAAAGGTAAATTTACTCATGAGGCTGCAGTATCTTTTCTGCTAAACAGACATGCCTACCACCAAGACAGTTATATTTAAAAAGCTAAAAATTAAATAAAATGCTGTTTCAGACAGAGCTATAAATATGAATTGAAATTAAGTACTGTAGATCCGTGTTTCAGAAAGTCAAATGGAATAGAAAGAAAATTAAAAGTCCATTTGATTTTGAATTGCCTAAAGTAATTCTGCATGGCCTGAATCTCTAGATAAGTTCCAGCTCCTCCTTCCCTTCACTTTTGGTTCTCAGAACGCTCCTCTCTTGTCTTTCACTCCACACAATGAAAAAGCTGAGGCATTTTAGAATAGGATTTTGACATCTCTGCCATTAATTCAATTAGTTACCCCAGGGACTCAGAAGGTTAGACTTGTGAAGCTACTTCCTATCTTAAACATTCAATAATTCATTCAACACATATTTATTGAGTACCTATTATATTCCCAGCACCATTCTAATTGTCAAGGTACATCAAGGAACAAAAACAAGCAATATTTCTATCTTTACTAAGTTTACATTCCAGTGGAGCTTCAAAACAAATATCATCAAATATAAATATCATCAAAATAAATATCATAAAAAAACTTTCATGAGCACACTATTATATTTCTCACAATTGTACAACATTAAATGGAATAGCAACACCATAACATTTACAATTTCTTGAGCACAAACCATATACACCAGGTACTGTGTTGAACAAATTTTCATGCATTATCCTTATGTATTTAATCCATCGTAATCTTCAAAAATCCCCACTATAAGATTAAGAAATACATACTTAGAAAGGTTAATTAACTTGTTAAGCTTGTATAAAGAAAAAGTGGCAAATTTAACACGAGTCTCTCCCATCTATGAGAATGGTAATTCCAGGCAAGTCTTCCACTAAGGACTTAGTAGTATTCATTCATTCAGCATTTATTCAACAAATATTAACAGGGCACCTAATACATGCAGGCACTGTTTTAAACACATGGGATACATTAATGAACCAAAGAGGTAAAGATTCCCGTCCTTGAGGCATTTAAATATTAGTGGGAGGAAATAGACAACAAATGTAAACATAATAAGTAAGCAAATACATATGTTAGAAGATTAACATTAATTCATTAAAAAAATATAAAATCCAACTTTTTTTCTAAGAATCAGAATTATTAAATCAGAGGGAAGGGCAGCTTTTAATAAAAAAAAGAAGCTCAAGGGATCTTGACTTAAGCACCCCCAAAAGAAAATGTGACAGCAGAACACAGTTTCAGAAACTGACTTCATATTGAAGAAGCTGACACCTGTTTTTTACCACGGTGGAGAGATGAACTTAAAGTCTTTGTTATTTTGATCATAAGAGGCTTGCAAATAAAGGCCAGAGCAGGGCATCAGGCAATTGCCCATCTGGAGTACAATAAACACACGTAAATCACTGGAAAGTCATGTGCGGCTTGATGACATTTATCCACTTTGGTTTCCAGTGACTAGTATGCCAAACCCCAGACACCAAAATGACTAAGGTTGGGGAATAAATACCCATCATTAAATTTCCAGTGATTTAATAATCATCCCTCTTCCTGAGGACATGATTAAACCTGACACAACAGCAAAACTCCAACAAACTAAGTTGCTGGGCATCAGAGGTGAAGAGAAAGTAAATGAGAAAAAGAGAAAGAAAGTGAGAGTAACAAAGAAGATTTTAAAAAAAGAAGAGAGAATGAAAGGAAGAAAGAAAACATAAAGGGGAGAAAAATCACTTTTGTGGCTATTCCCAACTATCCTTCGGTTTAAGACATTGCCCACAGGCACTAAACAAAGTGATTAAGTGGAAATTTTGATGTGTATGTCATTCTCATCATTCCAAAGGATGGAGCAAGTTGCCCCAGTGGGAGCAAAATGTTTAGTAACACAAGAAACATAATCCCACCTTCATGCCAAACTTTACTCACAGGGCTAAGGATGAGGCAGAGCTCTTTAGGACAAAAATGGTGAATTGTCTCTCTTCTGGGAGTACTAACTTGCTTTGGTCAATGTTGCTTTCTTCAGAGGGGAAAAAAAGGAAATTTTTTTCTTTTAATATTGTATTATGTGGTCCCAGAGTTATAACTGACCTAAACATCAGTTAAAGTTCTTTATAATGGTTGAAATACCTAGAATACCTTCACAACCATAGAGTTTTCATGCACAAAGGAAAAATTCTCAATTACTGACTAAGAATAAGAGAAGTAAATTGGCTACAGGATGATAGTAAATCCCATTTGAGATATGATTCCAGGGATTACGGGGCTTTCCAGGTGGAACTAGTGGTAAAGAACATGCCTGACCAGGCAGGAGACATAAGAGATGCGGCTTTGATTCCTGGGTCAGGAAGATCCCCTGGAGGAGGACGTGTAAACCCATTCTGGTATTCTTGCCTGGAGAATTCCATGGACAGAGGAACCTGGAGGGCTACAGTCCATGGGGTTGAGAAGAGTAGGACACAACAGAAGTGACTTAGCAAGCACGCATGCACCAGGGAATATGCATTAATTGAAATCAAAGTCAATATTCCTTAAATTGGTTCCTTCTTAATTTTTCCTGTTTAAAAACTGAATATAACCTAGCGAGCCAACTCCAGAAACAATGTCATCACTGCTCTATCTTTAGAAGTTAGCATGGTACTTTAAAAATGAATAGCACTTAATAGATATTTAATGAATGAATTTGTTAATATTATTTTTCTATCTTACAAGAATATGGTAGCACTTTTATGTCTAACTATTTGGTTCCCTAAATTAACTAAGTGAGATGAGTACAATTGTGCAGTAGTCTGAGCATTCTTTGGCATTGCCTTTCTTTGGGACTGGAATGAAAACTGACCTTTCCCAGTCCTATGGCCACTGCTGAGTTTTCCAAATTTGCTGGCATATTGAGTGCAGCACTTCACAGGCAGCATCATCTTTTAGGATTTGAAATAGTTCAACTGGAATTCCATCACCTCCACTAGCTTTGTTTGTAGTGATGCTTCCTAAGGCCCACTTGACTTCGCCTTACAGGATGTCTGACTCCAGGTGGGTGATCACACCATTGTGATGACCTGGGTCGTGAAGGTCTTTTTTGTATAGTCATTCTGTGTATTCTTGCCACCTCTTTTAATATCTTCTGCTTCTGTTTAGGTCCATACCATTTCTGTCTTATATTGTGCCTATCTTTGCATGAAAAGTTCCTTTGGCATCTCTAATTTTCTTGAAGAGATGTCTAATCTTTCCCATTCTATTCCAGGATGTCTGGCTCTAGGTGAGTGATCACACCATTGTGATTATCTGGGTCATGAAGATCTTTTTTGTACAGTTCTTCTGTGTATTCTTGCCACCTCTTCTTAATATCTTCTGCTTCTGTTAGGTCCATACCATTTCTGTCCTTTATCGAGTCCATCTTTGCAAGAAATGTTCCCTTGGTATCTCTGATTCTCTTGAAGAGATCCTCTAGGCTTTCCCATTCTGTTGTGTTCCTCTATCTCTTTGCATTGATTGCTGAGGAAGGCTTTCTTATCTCTCCTTGCTATTCTTTGGAACTCTGCATTCAGATGCTTATATCTTTCCTTTTCTCCTTTGCTTTTCGCTTCTCTTCTTTTCACAGCTATTTGTAAGGCCTCCCTAGACAGCCATTTTGCTTTTTTGCATTTCTTTTCCATGGGGATGGTCTTGGTCCCTGTCTCCTGTACACTGTCATGAACTTCCGTCCATAGTTCATCAGGCACTCTATCAGATCTAGGCCCTTAAATCTCTTTCTCACTTCCACTGTCATACCTGAATGGTCTAGTGGTTTTCTCCACTTTCTTCAATTTAAGTCTGAATTTGGCAATAAGTTCATGATCTGAGCCACAGTCAGCTCCCGGTCTTGTTTTTGTTGACTGTGTAGAGCTTCTCCATGTTTGGCTGCAAAGAATATAATCAATCTGATTTAGTCATACCTGAATGGTCTAGTGGTTTTCTCCACTTTCTTCAATTTAAGTCTGAATTTGGCAATAAGTTCATGATCTGAGCCACAGTCAGCTCCCGGTCTTGTTTTTGTTGACTGTGTAGAGCTTCTCCATGTTTGGCTGCAGAGAATATAATCAATCTGATTTCACTGTTGGCCATCTGGTGATTTCCATGTGTAGAGTCTTCTTTTGTGTTGTTGGAAGAGGGTGTTTGATATGACCAGTGCATTTTCTTGGCAAAACTCTATTAGCCTTTGCCTTGCTTCATTCTATCCTCTGAAGCCAAATTTGCCTGTTACTCCAGGTGTTTCTTCACTTCCTACTTTAGCATTTCAGTCCCCTATAATGAAAAGGAGTTTTGGGGGTGTTAGTTCTAAAAGGTCTTGTAGGTCTTCACAGAACCATTCAACTTCAGCTTCTTCAGCATCTTTAAGTCTGGATTTTGCAATAAGGAGTTCATGATCTGAGCCACAGTCAGCTCCTGGTCTTGTTTTTTCTGACTACACAGAGCTTCTCTATCTTTGGCTACAAAGAATATAATCAGTCTGACTTCGGTATTGACCATCTGGTGATGTCCATGTGTAGAGTCTTCTCTTGTGTTGTTGGAAGAGCAGGTTTGTTGTGTTTGCACAGCATTTGCAGTGAGTGTTTGCAGTGCATTCTCTTGGCAAAACTCTGTTGGCCTTTGTCCTGCTTCATTCTGTACTCCAAGGCCCAAAATGCCTGTTATTCCAGGTATTTCTTGACTTCCTACTTTTGCATTTCAGTCCCTTATAATGAAAAGACATCTTTTGGGGGTGTTAGTTCTAGATGATCTTGTAGATATTCATAGAACCATTCAGCTTCAGCTTCTTCCACATTACTGGTTGGGGCATAGACTTGGATTACTGTGATACTGAATGGTTTGCCTTGAAAATGAACAGAGGTCATTCTGTTGTTTTTGAGACTGAATCCAAGTACTGCATTCCAGACTCTTTTGTTGACTATGATGGCTGCTCCATTCCTTTAAGGGATTCTTGCCCAGAGTAATACATATAATGGTCATCTGAGTTAAATTCACCCATTTCAGTCCATTTTAGTTCGCTGATTCCTAGAATGTTGACGTTCACTCTTACCCTCTCCTGTTTGATCACTTCCAATTTGCCTTGATTCATGGACCTAACATTCCAGGTTCCTATGCAATATTGCTCTATACAGCATTGGACATTACTTCCATCACCAGTCACATACACAGCTGGGTGTTGTTTTTGCTTTGGCTCTGTCTCTTCATTATTTCTGGAGTTATTTCTCCATTGATCTCCAGTAGCATATTGGGCACCTACCGACCTGGGGAGCTCATCTTTCAGTGTCTTATCTTTTTGCCTTTTCATACTATTCATGGGGTTCTCAAGGCAATAATACTGAAGTGGTTCACCATTCTCTTCTCCAGTGGACCACATTTCGTCAGAACTCTCCACCGTGACCTGGCTGTCTTGGGTGGCCCTACAAGTCATGGCTCGTAGTTTCATTGTGTTAGGCAAAGCTGTAGTCCAGATGATCAGATTGGTTAGTTTTCTGTGATTGTGGTTTTCATTCTGTCTGCCCTCTGATGGAGAAGAATAAGAGGCTTATGGAAGCTTCCTGATGGGAGAGACTGACTGAGGGGGAAACTGAGTCTTGTTATGATAGGCGGGGCCATGCTCAGTAAATCTTTAATCCAATTTTCTGTTGAAGGGCACGGTTGTGTTCCCTCCCTATTATTTGACCTGAAGCCAAACTATGGTGGAGGTAATGAAGGTAATGGTGACCTCTTTCAAGAGGTCCCAGGCACGCACTGCTACACGCAGTGCCCCCAACCCTGAAACAGACCACTGCTCACCCAAGCCTCTGCCAGGGACTCCTGGACACTCACAGGCAGCCTCTTTTGGGGTCACTGCTCCTTTCTGCTGGTGCACACAAGGTTCTGTTTGTGCCCTCCCAGAGTCTGTTCCCCCAGTTCTGTGTAAGTTCTGAAAAAGCAGAAGAACCAGAGATCAAATTGTCAACATCTGCTGGATCATCAAAAAAGCAAGAGGGTTCCAGAAAAATATCTATTTCTGCTTTATTGACTATGCCAAAGCCTTTGACTGTGTGGATCACAACAAACTGGAAAATTCTTAAAGAGATGAGAATACCATACCACCTGACCTATTGACTGAGAAATCTGTATGCAGATCAAGAAGCAACAGTTAGAACTGGACATGGAACAACAGACTGGTTCCAAATAGGAAAAGGAGTACGTCAAGGCTGTATGTTGTCACCCTGCTTATTTAACTTATATGCAGAGTACATCATGAGAAATGCTGACTGGATGAAGCACAAGCTGGAATCAAGATTGCTGGGAGAAATATCACTAATCTCATATATGCAGATGACACCACCCTTATGGCAGAAAGCAAAGAGGAACTAAAGAGTCTCTTGATGAAAGTGAAAGAGGAGAGCAAAAATGTTGGCTTAAAACTCAACATTCAGAAAACTAAGATCCTGGCATCTGGTCCCATCACTTCATGGCAAATAGATGGGGAAACAGTGCAAACAGTGACAGATTTTATTTTTGGGGGCTCCAAAATCACTGCAGATGGTGACTGCAGCCATGAAATTAAAAGATGCTTTCTCCTTGGAAGAAAAGCTATGGCCAACCTAGACAGCATATTAAAAAGCAGAGACATTACTTTGCCAACAAAGGTCTATCTAGTCAAAGCTATGGTTCTTCTAGCAGTCACGTATGGTTATGAGAGTTGGACTATAAAGAAAGCTGAGCACTGACGAACTGATGCTTTAGACTCTTGAGAGTCCCTTGGATGGCAGATCCAACCAGTCCATCCTAAAGGAAATCAGTCCTTAACATTCACTGGAAGGACTGATGCTGAAGCTGAAACTCCAATACTTTGGCCGTCTGACACAAAGAACTGACCCACTGGAAAAGATTGAAGGCAGGAGGAGAAAGGGATGACAGAGGAAGAGATGGTTGGATGGCATCACCAACTCAATGGACATGAGTTTGAGTAAACTCTGGGAGTTGGTGATGGACAGGGAGTCCTGGTGTGCTGCAGTCCATGGGGTCACAAAGAGTCAGACATGACTGAGCAACTGAACTGAAGTGAACTAAGATTAACTAAGTATCCTGCAAAGTACAAAATGACCCTAAAAATTCATTACAATTGGATGCCTCCTTTACTTTTTTACATTTTTAAATTTTATCTTGATAAGCACAATACCACATTACTCTCTGACCAACATAAGACAGGAAGGAAAAGTAACTAGTATTTATTTAGAACTCACTAAAATTGTCATGTGCCACGTCTTAATTTGCATTGTCTCTTTTATTTCTTATGGCACTCTGACAAGTGGATATTATTGATCTCCTTTTAATAGAGAAAAAGCATAGCCTTGAAAATGTTAACTAACTTGCCTAAAATTGTAAAATTATGGGTGTCAGAACACAGATTCAAACCCAAGCCATTTTGGCTTCAAAGTTCATATTCTTTCTAGTATATCAAACCACTGAAGGAAAATGTAATCAAGCTGCTAAAACAGCATCCGTCAAAAGAAACTTCTCTTTAACCTTGGGGTGTACCTGTGCCAGTGTATGTGTGTTTTCATTACAATTAACAATTCCAGCAAAGGAGAAGAGTGCCAGTTGAGTTCAAACACCAAAACATCTTTTATTTAGAGATTTTATTTGATAGCAATATTATAAGAAATTATTTTTCTTTCTAAGGGGTCATTTCATTATAAATGTTTATTTCCTTCCTGTGTGAACAATCAGGAAAAAATGAAGTACGAAGGAAGGCATGCTGCTGCTAAGTCGCTTCAGTCATGTCCGACTCTGTGCAACCCTATAGACGGCAGCCCACCAGGCTCCCCCGTCCCTGGGATTCT
>SJYX01015014.1:492907-550778 GCA_006410675.1 Oreotragus oreotragus | reverse complement strand
CTCTATTAGCCTTTGCCTTGCTTCATTCTATCCTCTGAAGCCAAATTTGCCTGTTACTCCAGGTGTTTCTTCACTTCCTACTTTAGCATTTCAGTCCCCTATAATGAAAAGGAGTTTTGGGGGTGTTAGTTCTAAAAGGTCTTGTAGGTCTTCACAGAACCATTCAACTTCAGCTTCTTCAGCATTACTGGTTGGGGCATAGGCTTGGATTACCATAATATTGAATGGTTTGCCTTGGAAATGAACAGAGATCATTCTCTCGTTTTTGAGATTGCATCCAAGTACTGCATTTCGGACTCTTTTGTTGACCATGATGGCTACTCCATTTCTTCTAAGGGATCCCTGCCCACAGTGGTAGATATAATGGTCATCTGAGTTAAACTCACCCATTCCAGTTCATTTTAGTTTGCTGATTCCTAGAATGTCGACATTCACTCTTGCCATCTCCTGTTTGACCACTTCCAATTTGCCTGGATTCATGGACCTAACATTCCAGGTTCCTATGCAATATTGCTCCTTACAGCATCGCACCTTGCTTCTATCACCAGTTACATCCACAACTGGGCATTGTTTTTGCTTTAGTTCCATCCCTTCATTCTTTCTGGAGTTATTTCTCCACTGATCTCCAGTAGCATATTGGGCACTTACTGACCTGGGGAGTCCCTCTTTCAGTATCCTATCATTTTGCCTTTTCGTACTGTTCATGGGGTTCTCAAGGCAAGAATATTGAAGTGGTTTGCCATTCCCTTCTCCAGTGTACCACATTCTGTCAGACCTCTCCACCATGACCCGCCCGTCTTGGGTGGCCCCACATGGCATGGCTTAGTCTCATTGAGTTAGTCAAGGCTGTCATTCGTGTGATTAGATTGACTAGTTTTCTGTGATTATGGTTTCAGTGTGTCTGCCCTCTGATGCCCTCTCGCAACACCTACCATCTTACTTGGGTTTCTCTTACCTTGGACGTGGGGTATCTCTTCACGGCTGATCCAGCAGAGCGCAGCCGCTGCTCCTTACCTTGGATGAGGGGTATCTCCTCAAGGCCGCCCGTCCTGACCTTGAACGTGGAGTAGCTCCTCGGCCCTCCTTCGCCTGTGCAGCTTGGAAAGAACCCTGGAGAAAGTGAGGCCTAGGGGATGGGCGCAGGGTGGCTCAGAGGAAACCAAGAAGCAGTTAGAGGTTAGCATCCCAAAAGCTAAGGCAGAAATGTGCAGAAGCAGATGGTGCAGAGAGGCCAGATATGATAGAAATGACATGAGCTATTGGTTTAGCAACAATGAAGTCTCTAATAACATTGATTAAGAGTCATGCATTGGAGTGAGATGAGAGGAAGCAGAGATAACCTAACAGACTAATCTTTGATGAAAGAAGTTTGTGAAGGTCAAGAGCTAAGGTGATACTAGAGAGGAACCTGGAGTAGTATAACGTAGTTTTGTTCAGTTGTGTCCAACTCTTTGCAACCCCATGGACTGCACCATGCAAGACTTTCCTGACCATCACCAACTCTCAGAGCTTACTCAAACTCATGTGCATCCAGTCGGTGATGCCATCAATCATCTCATCCTCTGTCATTTCCTTCTCTTCCCGCCCTCAATCTTTCCCAGCATCAGGGTCTTTTCAAATGAGTCAGTTCTTCGCATCAGGTGGCCAAAGTACTGGAGCTTCAGCTTCATCAGGACTGATTTCCTTTAGGATTGACTGGTTCGATCTCCTTGCAGTCCAAGGGACTCTAAAGAGTCTTTTCCAACACCACAGTTCAAAAGCATATCAATTTTTGGTGCTCAGCTTTCTTTATAGTCCAACTCTCACATCCATACATGACTACTGGAAAAACCATAGCTTTGACTAGTCAGACCTTTGTTGGCAAAGTAATGTCTCTGGCTTGTTAATATGCTGTCTAGCTTGGTGATAGTTTTTCTTCCAAGGAGCAAACATCTTTTAATTTCATGGCTGCAGTTACCATCTGCAGTTATTTTTGAGCCCCCCAAAATAAAGTCTTTCACTGTTTCCCCATCTGTTTGTCATGAAGTGATGGGACCAGATTTTGGTTTTCTGAATGTTGAGTTTTAAGCCAGATTTTTCACTTTTACTTTCATCAAGAGGCTCTTTAGTTTTTCTTCGCTTTCTGCCATAAATGGATGGTGTCATCAGCATATCTGAGGTTAATATTTCTCCTGGCAATCTTGATTGCAGCTTGTGCTTCATACAGTCCACCGTATCTCATGATGTACTCTGCATAGAAGTTAAATAAGCATGGTGACAATATACAGCCTTGACGTACTCCTTTCCCAATTTGTAACCAGTCTGTTGTTCCGTGTCCAGTTCTAACTGTTGCTTCTTGACTTGCATTCATATTTCTCAGGAGGCAGTTCAGGTGGTCTGGTATTCCCATCTCATGAAGAATTTTCCAGATTGTTGTGATCCACAAAGGCTTTGGCATAGTCAATAAAGCAGTAGATGGTTTTCTGGAGAAGGCAATGGCACCCCACTCCAGTACACTGCCTGGAAAATCCCATGGACGGAGGAGCCTGGTGGGCTGCAGTCCATGGGGTCGCTAAAAGTCGGACAGGACTGAGCCACTTCACTTTCACTTTTCACTTTCATACACTGGAGAAGGAGATGGCAACCCACTCCAGTGTTCTTGCCTGGAGAATCCCAGGGACAAGGGAGCATGGTGGGCTGCTGTCTATGGGGTCACATAGAGTCGGACACGACTGAAGTGACTTAGCAGCAGCAGCAGATGGTTTTCTGGAACTCTTGCTTTTTTGATGATCCAGCAGATGTTGACAATTTGATCTCTGGTTCCTTTTCTAAATCCAGCTTGAACATCTCAAAGTTCATGGTTCATGTACTGTTGAAGCCTGACTTGGAGAATTTTGAGTATTACTTTGCTAGCCTGTGAGATGAGTGCAATTGTGTGGTAGTTTGAACATTCTTTGGCATTGCCTTTCCTTTGGATTAGAATGAAAACTGACCTTTTCCAGTCCTGTGGCCACTGCTGAGTTTTCCAGATTTGCTGGCATATTGAGTGCAACACTTTCACAGCATCATCTTTTAGGATTTGAAATAGCTCACCTGGAATTCCATCAGCTCCACTAGCTTTGTTCGTAGTGATGCTTCCTAAAGTCCACTTGACTTTGCATCCCAGGATGTCTGGCTCTAGGTGAGTGATCACACCATTGTGATTATCTGGGTCATGAAGATCCTTTTTGTATAGTTCTTCTGTGTATTCTTGCCACCTCTTCTTAATCCCTATTTATGTTTGTTCCATACCATTTCTGTCCTTTATTGTGCTCATGAAACATTTCTTTGCATGAAATGTTCCCTTGGTATCTCTAATTTTCTTGAAGTGATCTCTGGTCTTTCCATTGTTTTCCTCTATTTCTTTGCACTGATCACTGAGGAAGGCTTTCTTCTCTTTCCTTGCTAGTCTTTGGAACTCTGCATTCAAATGGGTATATCTTTCCTTTCCTCCTTTGCCTTTAGCTTCTCTTCTATTTTTAAGGCCTCCTCAGACATCCATTTTGCCTTTTTGTTTCTTCTTCTTGGGGATGGTCTCTATCCCTCCCTCTTGTACAATGTCACAAATCCCTGTCCATAGTTCTTCAGGCACTCTATCAGATCTAATCCCTTGAATCTATTTCTCACTTCCACTGTATAATCATAAGGGATTTGATTTAGGTCACACCTGAATGGTCTAGTGGTTTTCCCTACTTTCTACAATTTAAGTCTGAATTTGGCAATAAAGAGTTCATGATCTGAGCCACAGTCAGCTCCGTCTTGTTTTTTCTGACTGTATAGAGCTTCTCCATCTTTGGCTGCCTAGAATATATCAAAATGATTTCAGTATTGACCATCTGGTGATGTCCATGAGTAGAATCTTCTCTTGTGTTGCTGGAAGAGGGTGTTTGCTATGACCAGTGCGTTCTCTGGGCAAAACTCTATTGTTATTAAACAATAATATCTGACAAAGCCTGTGTTCTGCATTAAAATGGAGCCACTGTGATCCAGCCCTCCTTTCCCAAGACAATACTCTTACAATGGTCTGGTGAGGGAGTTCTTACTTTGGGAGTGGGGGTGGGAGGAAGGCATGCTCTTAACAATAAAAAGGAAATGAGAGGGCTGCAGAATTTCTAAGGGCTTTTATTTTGGGGGAAGACCACTTATAATGTCTGATGTGGACTCTGGAACAGGACTGAAACCCATCAACCTTAGTCCAAAACATGAGATGAAATAGTAGACTACAGACTTCAGTTAACTAACGGGATATCTAGACCTTGGGATCTAGACTAAAAATCTAGATAGATTTGTACTATCTAAGTCAAATAGGAATAAAGTTGGAAGGTTACAAGGGAGGGAGGCAGAGTAGATACAAAGGCTGTTTCTTGGTCTTTTTGATATACACAGTGGAAGGTACAGTCCCAGGGATTAGAGACAAGTCACATCTACTTACTGCAATCTGGTGATGTCCATGAGTAGAATCTTCTCTTGTGTTGCTGGAAGAGGGTGTTTGCTATGACCAGTGCGTTCTCTGGGCAAAACTCTATTGTTATTAAACAATAATATCTGACAAAGCCTGTGTTCTGCATTAAAATGGAGCCACTGTGATCCAGCCCTCCTTTCCCAAGACAATACTCTTACAATGGTCTGGTGAGGGAGTTCTTACTTTGGGAGTGGGGGTGGGAGGAAGGCATGCTCTTAACAATAAAAAGGAAATGAGAGGGCTGCAGAATTTCTAAGGGCTTTTATTTTGGGGGAAGACCACTTATAATGTCTGATGTGGACTCTGGAACAGGACTGAAACCCATCAACCTTAGTCCAAAACATGAGATGAAATAGTAGACTACAGACTTCAGTTAACTAACGGGATATCTAGACCTTGGGATCTAGACTAAAAATCTAGATAGATTTGTACTATCTAAGTCAAATAGGAATAAAGTTGGAAGGTTACAAGGGAGGGAGGCAGAGTAGATACAAAGGCTGTTTCTTGGTCTTTTTGATATACACAGTGGAAGGTACAGTCCCAGGGATTAGAGACAAGTCACATCTACTTACTGCAGCTATGCGGAGACATCAAGGGAAAGACCAGAGACAAAAGGTTCTTTTTGGGGGACCAGCAGTTCACCAAATTCAGGTTGGCTAAGAACCTAGAAGCCAGCATCCTGCAGATGCCAGCACGGAGTCCATGACCACAGAAGAGGAAGGGTAATTTTATAGAATGAGGACCCACTGTATTGCTCCTTGCTCATTAGAGGACGCAAACACCACTCTGTATTTTGAACCAGAAGAAACAAGTCTGTGTCATTTAAAGTTCGTGCCTATTCTCTAACCTCATTTCCTGATAGAGGCATCTTGGAGGAACATTATGATTACAAAGTGCTTGATAAAATGCCTTTTCATTTTTTTATATAGCCCTGGTACCCATAGCATTGTTCACTCTAAATAAGTAAAGTCTTATAGTTTCTATCAAGTCAGAATGGGAAGAATACATTAAAGGACTTCCTCCTCCCCATCCCATCTTTTGAAGCCTTTGAGCCACCACTGATTCCTAGTTCCTCACTCCAGATAAGAAATAATATTAATCTGAACAGTCCATTAGTGAGGATGGAGCAGAACATCTTGGTTACTTTATTTAGCAGGTAGAAGCTGAGGAAAGGAATTTTCTAAATGGAGGCAGGACTCTGATTTGGATGAGTCAGTAGATGGTACCAATCAAGAGAAATGAAAACAGGCATGGGGTATGAGAAAGATGAATTTAGTTCTGGGTAAGTTAACCTGAGTTAGAAATATATCGCAGACAGTAATATGAGTCTCAAGTTCTTGGGGAAGTAGAATGGTTACACAAAATGATAAAAAACATAGTTAATAGGTTATTATTTACCAGAATTTTCTGTCTTCACAGTCCTATGAACTAGGTGGAACTATGAACTATGAACTAGTCCTTTATTTCCACTTTACAAAAGAGGAAGTGTAACTTTTGTAGTTCACCCAAGGTCACACCCCTAGTACAAAGCAGAGCCAAGATTCCAGCAGAGGCAGGCTGACTGCAGGCAGAACACAGTATTCACAGCTACAACATGATTTCCCTCATAGCTCAGTCAGTAAAGGATCTGCCTGCAGTGCAGGAATCTGCCTGCAAGGCAGGACACCAGGGTTTGATTCCTGGGTGTGAAGATCCCCTGGAGCAGGAAATGGCAACCCACTCCAGTATTCTTGCCTGGAAAATCCCATGGACAGTCAATCATAGTGAATGACGGTCTATGTCTCTGTCACTATAAATTGAGATGAGTGCAGAACCAGAGAGAATCAGTGATAAGGAACCCAGGACCTATGGTCCTTCCACAAAGCATAGAAAGTGAAGTCACTCAGTCGTGTCTGACTCTTTGCAACCCCATGGACTGTAGCCTACCAGATTCCTCCATCCATGTAATTTTCCAGGCAAGAATACTGGAGTGGGTTGCCATTTCCTGCTCCAGATCTTCCTGACCCAGGGATTGAACCCGGGTCTCCCACATTGTAGGCAGACGCTTTACCTTCTGAGCTACCAGGGAAGCTCTCCACAAAGCATGGCCAACTTCAAAGCAGAGAAAGTAGCCTTCAAACAAGGCCACCGAACAAAGGAAAAGAAAGGGGCTACTAGGAAGCCCCTGGAGTCAGAATGAGTAGGGGTGGTTTCTGGGCTTTTTGACTAGAGACTGGCTAAGCCTCCCTTCCAGTTCCCCTCAGAACCTTGCTCCTCACTGCCCTTCTTCTAATCAGAATTCCAAGAAACAAATTCCAGTACTGCACTGAAAGAAAATCTGACCTCAAAGAGGGTGCTCCCCCTAGTGGAGAGGAGAAGGATGGTGAGGACAAGGAGGGTAAGGTGGGACTGAAGAGTGTGGCACATGACCCAAACATAAGGTGACCATACATCCTCATTACCCTTGCTGTCCCAGCATATTCAACTCAAAAGCACAGTTAAAGCAAACTCTTAGGTTAGTCTAGCTAACCTAAAGTCTCACAGAACAATTCTTTTGGACCAACACATCTCTCTCACAGAGGTAACTAGAATTAGCTGTTTTTAACAGATGCTATTGTTAACAGAATGGTACAGTGGTTGGTCAATATATGACCTTTAAGCTCTCTAAACAACTTCCTGTATTTCTTCCTATCTATCTGGCTGTGCTGGATCTTTGTTGCAACACACAGGATCTTCATTGCAGCACAGAGGATCTTTAGTTGCAGCATGCTAAGTCTTAATTGTGGCATGTGGAATCTAGTTTTCTGACCAGGGATCAAATCTGGACCCTCCTGCATTGGGAGCATGGAAGGAAGTTCCCTGAATTTCTAATATTGACATACCTATTCCATGCGCCATAATGAGGATTAAATGAGATGCTTTCATGTAAAGTGATTAGACACTCTAACGGGACAGGTTTCTGGGCTTTTTGACTAGAGACTGGCTAAGCCTCCCTTCCAGTTCCCCTCAGAACCTTGCTCCTCACTGCCCTTCTTCTAATCAGAATTCCAAGAAACAAATTCCAGTACTGCACTGAAAGAAAATCTGACCTCAAAGAGGGTGCTCCCCCTAGTGGAGAGGAGAAGGATGGTGAGGACAAGGAGGGTAAGGTGGGACTGAAGAGTGTGGCACATGACCCAAACATAAGGTGACCATACATCCTCATTACCCTTGCTGTCCCAGCATATTCAACTCAAAAGCACAGTTAAAGCAAACTCTTAGGTTAGTCTAGCTAACCTAAAGTCTCACAGAACAATTCTTTTGGACCAACACATCTCTCTCACAGAGGTAACTAGAATTAGCTGTTTTTAACAGATGCTATTGTTAACAGAATGGTACAGTGGTTGGTCAATATATGACCTTTAAGCTCTCTAAACAACTTCCTGTATTTCTTCCTATCTATCTGGCTGTGCTGGATCTTTGTTGCAACACACAGGATCTTCATTGCAGCACAGAGGATCTTTAGTTGCAGCATGCTAAGTCTTAATTGTGGCATGTGGAATCTAGTTTTCTGACCAGGGATCAAATCTGGACCCTCCTGCATTGGGAGCATGGAAGGAAGTTCCCTGAATTTCTAATATTGACATACCTATTCCATGCGCCATAATGAGGATTAAATGAGATGCTTTCATGTAAAGTGATTAGACACTCTAACGGGACAACCACCCCATAAAATACACGTTACAAAAAGGAACTGGCAAACAAACTTGTAAAATACAGGTGAGCCAGAGAATCACAGCTACCAGCAGTCCTAACCTCCCCTGTAATGGCTTACTCACCACCTGACTTGGACTCTGCTCTGCTTTGATTTAGGTAAATGTATTTGTGATGGGGATGACCAAGACTTTTGCAATTTTCTTTGTGGTTTTTCAAGAAGAGTTTGAAGGCACCTCAGAGCAAACTGGTTGGATTGGATCCATCATGTCATCACTTCGTTTTTTTGCAGGTATAAAGTCGACGATAAGCTTTTCCAAGGAGAAGGAACACAAAGGGCAATTTCAAGAACAATCATCTGTCAGTCATTCAAGACAGAAGCATTACTAAAACTCAGGTTCATTTCTCAATATGTAAAGCCGAGAAAAGTAAGGACTTACAGTGTTCACCTCCACTTGACTTGGCAAAACTGGAAAAATCAGGGTTCAAACAAACAAAGTTGAAGAATCTATTTATCATCATAGGTTCAGTGAGTCAGTCTCTCAACTGGGAAGTCAGACCATAAAGCTCTGACCTGATCATCTAAGCATACTCATCACAGTGTAGATAAATAACTGAACTTTGTTCTAGTTATAGGTCACTGGACACAACCTTTTCTTGCAGAGGTTTTATAATACCTTTTCAGTAACCTTCCACTCCAAACCTGCTTATTTACATCATCTTTTCTTCAAAACAAACAAAAAACAACAAAAACTCTTCTTCTAAAAAGGCAAAATAGTGTGGAACTAGGAATATTAAGAAACCCAATACAGACACCCTTTTGAAGGATACACAAAAGTAAAGTCCTTTGATTTTCCTTCAGTTGCCCATTTAAACTGTACATGAGAAGAGAAGGGATGCCGGGGCATATTTAACTCGTATTCGTTTCTTTTCCCAAGGTCCCCTAGTTGCTGTTATTTGTGACATAACTGGAGAGAAAACTGCCTCCAGTCTTGGGGCTTTCCTTGTTGCTGGTGGATATCTGATCAGCAGCTGGGCTACAAGCATTCCCTTTCTTTGTGTGACTATGGGATTTTTACCTGGTAAGTCCACTGTGAAAATAAGACTTTAAAAAAAAAAAGGAACCAGTAAACTTTCCTTTTACTGTGAGTTCAAAAGGCCTACTTATCTCAGGTTCAGGCGAATATCTCATCCAGTACCAAGCCACTTAATGTGAAAGTGATTCCTAGCTATTAACATTATGTTTTTTTTAGGTTTGGGCTCTGCTTTCTTGTACCAAGTCGCTGCTGTGGTCACTACCAAATACTTCAAAAAACGATTAGCTCTTTCTACAGCTATTGCCCGTTCAGGGATGGGACTGACATTTCTGTTAGCACCCTTTACGAAAGTCCTGATAGATCTGTATGACTGGACAGGTGAGTCCTGAACCTGTAGAATCAATTCTGCAAGACTTAATGTTGAGCCCTCTCCCCTTGATGACTAGAGAGGTGAGCATGATTCTTCCCTGGAGAACAGACAGCAAAAGAGACTGAATTACTTCAAGGCCTTGCCAGCCTACACAGGCAACTCAGAGTTCAAGTCTGAGGGGATAGAAGGCAATTTGTGTGGCTGGGGGAGCACACCTTTGCAGGGATAGCAGTACTCCTGGGAAGCAAGAATCCCTTCCTCAAAGCTTTCTCTTCACATTTTTTAAGACAAACATCTGCATTAAAAAAATAAATAAGACTCCTCCATCAGATTCACTAAAAAGGACAGAATGGGCAAAAAGAGGATTATGTTCCTTAATAATATTTATATACTGTCAACTATAAATTTTCATGAATAAAAATCATTCACTCTATAATTTTTCTCTTATCTGAGGTAAAACAATTGGTTTAAAATAACCTCAAGTTATTGGTGAAAAAAATATATGTATATGTAAATATACATATATGACTATTCCTACCTACAGAGCAATTTTGTTGAACTTTCCTTTTTTTATTCCTGATTTTAAAATCACTAATATGGTCAACAGGACCAGTTGACAAATCCCTAAGACAAGATAGCAAGATAGTAGAACCTACAGCCAATTCGATCTCTAGAAGCAACACACACAAATCACAGCTTTGGTCAGGACATGCTGAAGTCAAGCAACTACTGTTTCAAAGGCAACACTGGCATCTGTCTTCTTTAAAGGAATTTAAAACATCATGAGATGAAACAGCTATCTCCTCTTCTAAAGCAGTTTCCAAATAATTCCCATTGCCCAATTCTGTATTTTCTGTACCTAAATCTAAAGCCTCAAATCAGGATTTAAAACACATTGTAATTTTCTAACATTTGAGTATGACTCCCCCTCTCCACCCCAACCAACACACCAAAACATTTTTTTCCTTTAGTACAAATAACTCCTCCCATGCCACCTTTGGTATGGCTTTCTGGCTATCTCCAAAGGTCTCCCTGTTTTCACAAGGATACTGCAGTGTGTACGGGTAACAGTTAAGTCAATGGATTTAAATAATTTCAGGTAAATTCAAAGACAAAGCAGTGCTTTCAGGAATTATTATACTATGACTGAATATTTAGTGGTGGGGCCTCTTCTGAGTCTAAGGATACAGAGTATTGTGAAATCAAAGAGGTAATTTTAGCTTAACTTCTCAAATTTTCTCTCCTGTTTAGGTGCCCTTATATTACTTGGAGCTATCACATTGCATCTGGTTCCTTCTAGTATGCTCTTGCGACCCATTCATATCAAAAGCAAGAGCAATTCTGATATTAAAGATGAAAGTAGTTTGTCTCCAAGTGGTCCAGAGGCAGCATGTAGAACAGAAACATCATGCTGCAATGAGATACAAGAGTTGGCCATCAGGGACAGTATTATGCACAAGGAACGACGACCAGGTATAAGTTTAACTGTCTCACAAAACCAAAGCAAAGAGTTCAACAATGAACATAACAGAAATGGACTTTTCCGAAAAACTAATGAAGAAAATTATCGGAAAAAGGATACTTCACGGAGCTGTAAACAAAAACTCTTTGACTTTTCTCTCTTTAAGAATCCTTTTTTTTACATATTTACATGGTCTTTTCTTCTCAGTCAGCTGGCATATTTCATCCCTACCTTTCATCTGGTAGCCAGAGCCAAAACACTGGGGATAAACATCATGGATGCCTCCTACCTTGTTTCTGTAGCTGGTAAGAAAGCCTACTTCTACCTCACCCTCAAAAGGAAAAATATATTCTACAAAAATTGGTTACATTTTATTAAAAAGTTGAAGAAAAATAATATTTTTAAAAAGGAGTTTTGGGATGGCCAGGAAAGCAAGTTTTTTGAAGCTGATGGGAGCAGCAAGCCTTCCCGTCCACAGGCTGTCACTGCATCTTGCACACAGGCTCTCCCTACAAGACAGTGGATCCCAAACCAAGTCTTATTTTCATAGGTCAGTAGCTAAGTATTTGCTAGATAATGAACCTTACAAAGCTGGAACGTAGTGGAAACAAGTCATTTTAGGAAGCAAAAAAATCTGACATAGACAGCACAGTGCAGTGGTTGAAAGTACTGATTCTAGAGCTAGATTTTCCAGGTTCAAGTTTTTGCAGTGTATGACCGTTATGACCTTGGGCAAGTTACTTGCCACCTCTGTCTCTTGATTTCCTTATCTGCAATATATGAATAATATTATCTACTCTTGTAAGGTTACTAGGATTAAACAAGTAACGCATGTAGAGTTTAAAATAGTACCTGAACTATCGTTAGCATTCAATAATGTTTCAATAATATTTGTAGCTAACAATTTTCCCCCTTTAACTCACAGTAAAGAGATAAGACAAATAGGTGTACTTAGGCTAGTCATTAATGGATTGGCTAACATTTAAATTGAACTAGAATGAAAAAATAAAACCAATCATTTTAGTTGAGTATTTATAAAAATAAATGGAAACAGAATGCTTTCAGCTGACAAAACAGGTAATCTAAAAAAGTGAAAATGAAGGAAACAGAACTGCTTTGCACTACCCAGAAATTCTCAGTAGCACAACATTAACTTCTCTCTTGCTAATTTCTGGAAAAGACTTTTACCAAGTCTTTGCAAAACTGACAGCACCCCATTTCCAACTGCTTTGGTCAAATAAAACTTGTGTGCGCAAGAAAAAGATACATAGCTAAACTGATGTTTTCCACTGAAATGTCTGGTATTATCAATTTAGATCAGAGTAGGGCTTTACAGGGCTTCCCAGGTGGTGCTAATGGTAGTAAAGAACCTGTCTGTGAATGCAGGAGACATAGAAGACTCGGATTTGATCCTTGGGTTTGGAAGATCCCCTGGAGGAAGGCAAGGCAACCCAGTCCAATCTTCTTGCCTGGAGAAACCCATGGACAGCTGAGTGTGGCAGGCTATGGTGCACAGGGTCACAAAGAGTTGGACATGACTGAAGCATGACTGAAGCAACTTACATAAACACACACACACACACACACGGCTTTATGACAAGGCCAAAATATAATAGTTTCAATATGCATTCTAGGAAAAAACTGTAAAAACAGATATGGAGATAGTAGTATGCATTTTAAATACCTTTTTGTGGAGCAACTTGCATTTGAACCATAGCAAGAATTTTAAGTAAAAAACAACTGCAGCTCAAGCTTCTCTTGGTGAAAATCTCTTTCAGTATTTAACTGGTACATTACATATAATAGGATAAAGAATAAGAAGGTTCTATTACCATGAAACTCAGTAAAAAATGTTATTCTTAAATTTTATTCAAATTACACCACAGTGCCAACATTCAAAACATGATTTCCCATTTCCAGACTTCCTACATATTTTCAAGTTAACCATAATAACCGTTGAAGGACTTAACTACCAAAACCTCATGTGCAATTTTTAGAAAGTGTCTCAACATCTATTATTCTTTCCAATGTAAGACTTTATTATTTATACTCCAGTCATCCACCATTTGACTTCCTTAAGATACTAACCTGTGGGTCTACTAATCCTCAAGAAATCTCGCTTTCCCATCTGTAGGACCTCTTCAAGGGAGGCCTACTGAGCCCAGGGTCTTCTATAATCTGGTATTCCCAGTTTGGTGGTATAAGGTTTCCAAACACAATCAGAATAAACACTTGATTACTCCTCCACCCAAATCTGGAGGGTTTTTTTTCAGTATTTTATTAAATGTTTAGAATAGGTACAAAAACGACTCTACTGATACAAAGGAAATCAGCCCTGAATATTCACTGGAAGGACTGAGGCCGAAACTCCAATACTTTGGCCACCTGATGTGAAGAACTGACTCACTGGAAAAGACCCTGATGCTGGGAAAGACTGAAGGCAGGAGAAGGGGACAACAGAGAGGGAGATGGTTGGATGGCATCACTGACTCAATGGTCATGAGTTTGAGTAAACTCTAGGAGTTGGTGATGGACAGGGAGGCCTGGCCTGCTGCAGTCCACAGGGTTGCAGAGTCAGAAATGACTGAGCTGAGCAACTGAACTGAACCGATACAAATCAAACCATTTTTCTCATATGTCCTAGCCACGGGTGAATGAAGTCTTACAACATAGGAAAAGATACCTTATGCATTTACATTTTACAAAAGGGCTAGAAAAATGCAATTGGGATTTCATAAGACCTTTTCAATATTGTTCCAGGTATCATTGAAACAGTCAGTCAGATTATCTCTGGATGGGTTGCTGATCAAAACTGGATCAAGAAGTATCATTACCATAAGTCTTACCTCATCCTCTGTGGCATCACTAACCTGCTTGCTCCTTTAGCCACCACATTTCCATTACTTATGACCTATACCATCTCCTTTGCTGTCTTTTCCGGTGGTTACCTGGCAATGATACTTCCTGTACTGGTGAGTAGACACACTTGTTAATGTTCTTACACCATTTAGTAAAAGTATGAAGAATCATCTCCCCCAAAGAGAAAACATACTTTGTATTACTTTCATAATTTCATAATGTAATTAAAAACAAAAACAACATACCCAAGGCCTCAGAAACCTTGTAGCTACATCCTATCCAGCTATTCATCTTATCTTGTAAAGAGGGATGATGAGAGGACTAGCCATGTGGAACAGGAAAGGAAAAGCAAAATAGGGAACAGAAGGATTCTACTTTATCAGTCTCCCAGGTTAGGCTTCTATTCTTTACTTCAGCTCCAGAAATTTCTTTGGTTCTAGGACACATCTGGGAAGAGCTCCTTAAAAGAAAAAGGGGCTCCCTGACAAGTGATGACCTCTCTCTTGTTGAGAGAAGTTCTGTATACTTTAACAGGGATATTGTGCTTTTAACTCCTCTCCATCTTTATCCCAAATTGACATAAAATCCTAGAGCTGAATGGAATGGAGTTGTAGAAATTCTGAGTTTTTCTTGGAACCCCATGGGTCCTTAGAATTAGGTTCAGAGCACTGGAACATAATCCCCAGGAATCTTCGGGCCTGGTATCAATATTAGCCTAAGTGGTGAAGAGTATTACGAGGCTTAAGCAAAAATTAAAAGTTTCTAACATTTAAATCAACTTCCTGTGATATCTGATTTCTTATAAACCAGTGTTGGTACTCAGCCATAGGTGGACTACTATCAGCTCCAACTGTAAATATCACTTCCTAACAAAAGAGCAGTGAGACTCAGGGGGAAAAATATCCCTGAGCCAACTAACTAAAAGATTTTTAAAAAGAAATAAAAACCAATGGTTCATATCAGGGTAGAATGCCATTCAAACCACCTCAGAAGCCAACTGTTCATTGCTTGAGACAACACAGACAGTATTTTATCCCTCTGTAGGTAAAAGTCTCTGTAGAATACCACCCTCAATATGGTTAACACTGGATTCTAATCCCTACAGGTTGATCTGTCTGGGAATTCTACAGTACACAGCTTTTTGGGACTTGCAAGTTTCTTTGCTGGGATGGCTGTCCTTTCTGGACCACCTTTAGCAGGTAACAGCTTAGCCTTAGTAAACTTCAATCACAATGAACCAAAATGTTGATCCATGACTAATGGTAACATGGAATGACAATATTAGATAAAAGAAACTGATGATCATCTCTGCTGTTCATGTACCAACTCGCACAAATCCATTATGAAACCAGGAGAATCTGAGAGTTAATTCACCAGATATGCACTAAGAAGATTTGAGTCTTGTAGCAGGGACTGAGTATGTATCTACTTCTCTGGAGAGACAACCCAACCTGCTGCAGTCCACAGGGTTGCAGAGTCAGAAATGACTGAGCTGAGCAACTGAACTGAACCGATACAAATCAAACCATTTTTCTCATATGTCCTAGCCACGGGTGAATGAAGTCTTACAACATAGGAAAAGATACCTTATGCATTTACATTTTACAAAAGGGCTAGAAAAATGCAATTGGGATTTCATAAGACCTTTTCAATATTGTTCCAGGTATCATTGAAACAGTCAGTCAGATTATCTCTGGATGGGTTGCTGATCAAAACTGGATCAAGAAGTATCATTACCATAAGTCTTACCTCATCCTCTGTGGCATCACTAACCTGCTTGCTCCTTTAGCCACCACATTTCCATTACTTATGACCTATACCATCTCCTTTGCTGTCTTTTCCGGTGGTTACCTGGCAATGATACTTCCTGTACTGGTGAGTAGACACACTTGTTAATGTTCTTACACCATTTAGTAAAAGTATGAAGAATCATCTCCCCCAAAGAGAAAACATACTTTGTATTACTTTCATAATTTCATAATGTAATTAAAAACAAAAACAACATACCCAAGGCCTCAGAAACCTTGTAGCTACATCCTATCCAGCTATTCATCTTATCTTGTAAAGAGGGATGATGAGAGGACTAGCCATGTGGAACAGGAAAGGAAAAGCAAAATAGGGAACAGAAGGATTCTACTTTATCAGTCTCCCAGGTTAGGCTTCTATTCTTTACTTCAGCTCCAGAAATTTCTTTGGTTCTAGGACACATCTGGGAAGAGCTCCTTAAAAGAAAAAGGGGCTCCCTGACAAGTGATGACCTCTCTCTTGTTGAGAGAAGTTCTGTATACTTTAACAGGGATATTGTGCTTTTAACTCCTCTCCATCTTTATCCCAAATTGACATAAAATCCTAGAGCTGAATGGAATGGAGTTGTAGAAATTCTGAGTTTTTCTTGGAACCCCATGGGTCCTTAGAATTAGGTTCAGAGCACTGGAACATAATCCCCAGGAATCTTCGGGCCTGGTATCAATATTAGCCTAAGTGGTGAAGAGTATTACGAGGCTTAAGCAAAAATTAAAAGTTTCTAACATTTAAATCAACTTCCTGTGATATCTGATTTCTTATAAACCAGTGTTGGTACTCAGCCATAGGTGGACTACTATCAGCTCCAACTGTAAATATCACTTCCTAACAAAAGAGCAGTGAGACTCAGGGGGAAAAATATCCCTGAGCCAACTAACTAAAAGATTTTTAAAAAGAAATAAAAACCAATGGTTCATATCAGGGTAGAATGCCATTCAAACCACCTCAGAAGCCAACTGTTCATTGCTTGAGACAACACAGACAGTATTTTATCCCTCTGTAGGTAAAAGTCTCTGTAGAATACCACCCTCAATATGGTTAACACTGGATTCTAATCCCTACAGGTTGATCTGTCTGGGAATTCTACAGTACACAGCTTTTTGGGACTTGCAAGTTTCTTTGCTGGGATGGCTGTCCTTTCTGGACCACCTTTAGCAGGTAACAGCTTAGCCTTAGTAAACTTCAATCACAATGAACCAAAATGTTGATCCATGACTAATGGTAACATGGAATGACAATATTAGATAAAAGAAACTGATGATCATCTCTGCTGTTCATGTACCAACTCGCACAAATCCATTATGAAACCAGGAGAATCTGAGAGTTAATTCACCAGATATGCACTAAGAAGATTTGAGTCTTGTAGCAGGGACTGAGTATGTATCTACTTCTCTGGAGAGACAACCCAGAGTTTTATCAGATGCCCAAAGATATATGATGCTTAAAAACAAAAAAACAAACAAAAACTACTAGCACCTTTTATCTAAACATCAGTCATTACAGAGCTTGAAAACGCAGGCCTGATCCCTTTGCTCTTCAGACATGCCATAAGACTAAATGCCAGAATCTGTGCAGAGGACATGTGGGGCCACTAGAGACACATTAAGTATAAGTATAGTAAAACTTAGGGGAGTTCTGTTTTTAAATAAACTTTAAGACTGAAGCATTGTTTTACATTCACTTTTTACCTACTGGAACATAAGACTATTAAAAGACTAACCACTCACACACAAATATTTTTAGGAAACAGACTTAAGCCTTAGTATCTTATGCTATAGGTTCTCAACTATTGAGAGCCTATCAGCATTACAGTATATAGAATATACTATATAAGACATTAGTAAAAGAATTACAGTATGCAGAATTACAAATTACTACAGCATTTCTAACCATCCACAATAAGGAATCCAATCTAAAAATTACTTTTGCTTCCCTCCGTCCTGAAGTAAGACAGAAAAGGGTCTGATCTTGCCCCACATTTTTTTATATGTTTTATAATGACAGAAGATTTGCACTTCTATAAACTTGAGACTGAGAAAGGCAAATATCAAAAGAAAAAATATAAAAACTTAAGAAATTATTACTGAAGGTTAAAAACAAATGTACTACTAATCTGAGGTTAAATTTCCGTATATCTATCTAAAGAAAAACTGTACACAAATATACAACTAAGTCCTGATCTGAATTTATGAACACACCTCTTTCCATGAGGTCTAACTTGGCCAATACTTCATAACTGGAAAATAGGCGAGAATTTTATAGCCCCAAATTATTACATAACAGGGAGTGGTAAAAAAAAAAGACGCAACACTAGAGGGTCCAAGCAGAGTTACTCTAAGTCAGTGAAATAGAGGAAAACAGAGTTCAAATAAAGTTTGCTGATGAATTTTTTCAATCTTAACCCTTCTTCGCTCACTGTGCCAAAGACATTTTGGAACTTTCTAAGTCTGTTAAGCCAAAACCATCGGAGGTAACAAATACCAGGGCACAGAATATATTATTCAAATGATAAAAGCAAGTAATAAAACTACATGTTTAGAGATACACATTTTTGTATACATTTAATATGTTTAAACAGTTCAATGTACGGGAAGACAACACAAGCTTTGTGAGGAGTATTACTTAAAAGGAAAAAGCTATAGATGTATGTGTGGGTTTCAAAACTAATTTGTTGGTCTTTAAAAAAAAATTTTTTTTTAATAAAAAAGGACCACAGAACAGATCAGAAAACAGAGTGCATCACTTTATTGTGAAATTTATTTCACAAGCACACACACCTATGTAATAGAAAATATATATATGATATAAACACATTTTTTATTGTGAGTCAAAAGAAAAGTTACAAGCCTTTTGTTACCCAATATCCACAATATCCTGGCACCATATCTAAGGATAAAGACAGAGCTCATGGTAGAATTTTTACCTGCTAACTTTCAGAATACTATGTAGGCAATCATAAATTTTATAAGTTCTATAAAAAAAATTAAAGGAAGTGATAAGGCTGTTGCTAAAAGCTTAAGTATAGATTTTTAGTCTGGGAGTTGCTCAGAGTATCTTAAACAAGATTATGATAACTGATATATAATTCAGTTAAGTTTCCTTCTCTGTATCGTGATCTCTCATTGACTACAAAGTTGCGCTAGGCATCCTGTTGAAGGGAGATTTCAGGATAGTCCTTCCTCCTGTAAGTCACTGTTCTGTGAAATGACAAAGAGGATTTTACAAAGGCTGTTCTATTTGTCCCTAACTTCCAGCAGCAACTACTTAAGAACATCAGAAATACTGATTTGCAGATCCACTTATCTCTCAACTGGTATGGACAGTTACATTATTGTCTTTAGCTTTTTAACTAAATTGAAAGGCTTACTGGTTACAAAATATTTTTCTAAACCAAACTCAGATCTTCTGAACTGTATGAGATCCTCATTTTATACTTACCTAGATTTGTTACTATCAAATTAGAAAAGTTGAAATTCCTATAAAAATTACAGGTATTACAAGTGAGCAATCGAGCAAAGAGTAAAATGTTTCACAATAATCCTCAGTCAAAAGACTAGTTAAAAATGGTACATGAACAATAATTTTCTCCTTCCTGTATGGAAATGAAAAAGAAAAACAAGTTAGTCCTATACAGCATATTTTAATAACTCAAGGAAAAGTGGGAGGGGGGGAGCATATGACACCCAAGGGACCTATTTTCTTTAAAAAATATTTTAAGAAAAAAGAATGTTTAAAGAAGAAAATTATATATACACTTTTTGTAACACATAATTGTTAAGAACTACAGTATCAAGAAAACTATCAGATCTTGGCTAAAACTGACAGGGATTGAAATAAATTAGTAGTTCAAAAATTAATCCCCTCACACACACACAAACACACTCCCCACAAGGGATCACTCTGCCCACTGCACCTCACAGCCCTCCCTGTTCTTGTCACTACTCAGCAACAAATTCAATTTTAGTTAACATGACCTGCTTCAGAATGGGTCAGCTGACCCAAGTGTAGGTCAAATGTCACTGTTCATCCAAACCCAAATTCTGTTTTTGCTGGTAGATGGCATCCAGAACTATACACTAACACCAAGACGGAAGCTTGAAAGGTTGTGGGAAAAAAAATATTAATATTTTTAAAACATAATATACATTTCTCATAGACCCCTGTTAGTGATACAAGTACAAAAATAGTGCTTTGGGCAAAAAGCAAGTATATAATCATATTCTCCAATATATCAATACAAAACAGATATACATTACTTATGTGAAATTCCTAATCTTGTACCCTAGGGATTTGACATGTGAGCTCAAAATGCTATGGACTGTTCAGTTTCATTTAAAAATAAAAACACCAATGGCCCATATTAGCTGCCAGAAGACAAACTTAGTTCCCTTCTTCCACCTACCCTTCCATTTCCCAAATGATAAATGCATATATTAAGCTAAAATATATTTTAATATATATTTGAATCAATAAATGTCTGAAAACTCACTTAAAATGTCATAGATAACTGTTTTTTGTTTTTACCACCAAAAATTTATTTTCCATCCATACAGTTGAGATCTCTCTTATCCATTTAGCCCTCCCCTCTGCCCCTTCGCTTATGACAACCACTACTCTGATCTCTGCATCTATATGTTTGTTTGGTCATTTATTTTTGTTTGTTTCATAAATCATAGCCAGGACTTAACACTAGGACTTAGTCTAGAACATCTCTCTCTTGCTATCATTTTTCAACCTCACAATTCATCAGAAATACCATGGAGCAAAACTGGTTAATTTTGCATTAACATTTTATCTGTTTTACAAGAGAAGCCATTGACTAAAATGGAAATTCACCCATCTAAGCCTATCTCTCTATTAATGCAAAAAAAGTGCATCTCTTCATGAAATGAGAGATCATTTCCCACCTCTATTCCATCCTTATTTCTGATACAATGTTAAACAAATATTGCACCCAGGCCTCACTCAAACTTTTATCAACCATGCCCTCTACAGTTTTACCAGTCATCTTAGCCTATCAGTTGAGAATTTCTCTATGGCCTAAAATGTTATTTGGAAAACAAATACACAAGCAACCTTTTGGTCTGCTATAAATCCCTTTTGGATATTAAGGGTATGGGGGACAAGTAAGAAGGCAGAACAAAGCTCCTTATCCCTTAAATCCTGAAGACTATATTATACTCTGAAGAGGCAAAAGAAAACAAATCATTTATTTTGATTTATGATTTAAATCATTTATTTATCCAGTGGTTATTTTTCCCATAAACAACAAACCTCACAGAATTTTCCTTTTATTCAGTATCCCTAAGATTAATGAATCCCTATAAAAACGTCAAAAACAAATTCCAAACAGCTCTCTACTGTGGTTTAAAAAAAGAAGAGGTAGTCCTTCCCTTGCAAGGCCAAGAAATCAAGTTTCAACATCCTAACACAGACCAAAATCCTCTTAATAAAATTTACAACACAGAGCCAATGATTAAAGCACTACCAGTAAATCTTCCAGCAAACTTCTATCACAGGGTCTTTAGGGAGCTCCTATCTTAAAAGACACTGAGGTTTATATCTGCTAAACCATGCTTCCCAAGACTTTCTCCCCTCATGGCACATATAGGAAATATTTGTACAGCACACCCAAAGTAAAATGACAAGGCTGCTAGTAACCAGGACCCCAGGAATGTGAAAAGATCATTATCTCTGTACCTCAGAAGTCTGGCACTATGCTACAGCCCAATAGCTAGCTAGGAGCTCTAGCTCAACAACAGCAAATCACTTACAGAATTCTCAACTAGTTTGAACTACTATCAAGGAACTTTGGAATAAAGGGACTTTTAGGAGTATTTTAAATCTTAACAAAATGACCAATAATAAACTTACAGTAGTAATCCTACTGTAAAGGATTTATAAACCCAGCTAAAAATCACCTTCTGAGCTATCAGACATGAATACTTTTTAGGCAAGATTGGTCAGAGTCATTTTTAAATGTGTATGGTTTAACCCATAAAATGATACAGAGTAGTTTTAAAATGATGACATTAAAAAAAATGAATTTAGAATACTATATTAAACACCAATTATGAAAGATTCTAATCCTTTTTGCCTATAAGAAAACTGGCTTTCAAAACTGTTTAAGGAAGCTGAGTCCTATCTCCCCAGTTGTTTTAAATTATCACAGGAAATATTATTTGACATTTCTGTCCAGAACAAAGGTTACACAGTTACAGATATAAGGATTTGGACCCCAACTTCATTGTACGTAAGAATCAATTGGGTGCCGCCTAAGAGGAAGATGCTTAAGAGCCAACGAATCTGCACAATTAACATGCATCTTAGGTGTATCTGGCACAGGTACTCTGGAGACATTGAGGAAATGCTTAGAGGGCACTTCAGCTTAGGAAATCTGCACCAGTAGCCAGTGTACTCCTCAGAGTGTTGACTACATATAGTATTCCCTAGTGTGGAGGCTCAGATCCATGCATGCTTTCCCAGACTGTAGCTGGTATTCTCTGCCATTCACAATGCTTTTGCTATGACCACAGAGAAACCCAGTCTTAAATGTCAATTTATGTGTATATTTCCTTTTAAAAATGATTAGAATGCAGTGGTTTCCAAACTACCAACAGTAACCCTGAAACTCATTAGGGTTGAAAGTATATTTGTATACAGCTATTTCATGCTATTATTAAAAGAGTACAAAGATCTAATAAAATCAAACCAAATATACCATCTTTTTGTTTGTTTGTTTTTGGCTGTGCCTGGCAGCATGCAAGATCTTATTTCCCTTGCACTCTATAGGGGAAGCACAGAATCCAACTGAACCACCAGGGAATTCCCTATGCAGTCTTTTTTACTTTCAGTGGTGGGGAAAAGCTAATTATTTCAACAAAAGAGAGATGTCTGGTTAGAACAATGAAGCTATAAATTTAACTTAGCTAGTAGTTTAGTCGCTAACTGGCGTCTGACTCTGCAAACCCACGGATGATAGCCCACCAGGCCCTCCTGTCCATTGAATCACCCAGGCAAGAATACTGAACTGGGTTGGCATTTCCTTTTCCAGGGGATCAAACCCATGTCTCCTGTGCTGGCAGGCAGATTTTTTACCTGAGTCACCAAGGAAGCCCCACATTTACCTTGATTATGAAGCTAATACTTTCACAGGACAACTAATTAATAATAATACAATTTAGTTGTCTATCTCACTTTTCACCTATTTGCTATTATAAACAGCATCATAAAACTAACTACTCAACTGCACATTAATATCCTACTGAATGGCAATTAGATCTGAGAAAAATAATTTTAAAATATGCAAATCTCTCAATTCTCAAGCATGAACAGGAGAAATAGATTTAAAACAAACTGTTTCATTAAACTTCGCACTGGGAATTCCCAGGCAGTCCAGTGGTTTGGACTTGATGCTCTCACTGCCAGGGACCTGGGTTCAATCCTTCGTCGGGGAACTAAGATCCTGTAAGCCACATAATACAGCAAAAAAAAAACAGTAATAATAATTAAAAAAAAAAAAAACTTTGCATGGAAATACAACTTCTGCATGGAAGGAGTTCTATAGGATGCTAAATACTTCCCTGCCCTGCTAACAAAATATACTAAATATATCTTAATCTTTAATGTTTCAGAAACAAGATTCTGACTTTAAATGTGTATGAAATGAATGGCTTTATAAGCAGTTTTCTCTCAAACTGTTTAAGTCCCTCTAGGATTTATAAAACAACTCATTTTCACTATTTTTAGCTTTATACTCCTGACCCTTCAGCAGCACTAGCTACCTCCTTGTCCAAGAACTTCTAGTCTTTTCCCAAAGTATAACTTCTAATACGCCTGTTATGTATATTCACTCTAAAGGACTAAAGGAGGAGTGACAAAGGATAGAAGGGGGTGCTGCTGATACCCAGTTTCTCCTTTATAGGCATTTCTAGAAAAGTTAATAAATGGTCACCTGTTTCTTAGATATCTAAAGGTCAATCAACATAATACAAAAACATGTGAGTAGGTTTCACTATTATGCTTATCTCCAAGAAACATTTAATTGAGGTCACAAATCAAGCAAAGAGTTAGTAAGCAGAAGCAACTTAAAGTTAGCTGAATTTAAATAAAACATTCCATTTATTCATTACATTTAGAAAAGGAAACAAAAAGCTAATAATGCAAAGAAACAAAAATTAAAAGTATTTATCAGAGCCAACTAAGAGAATAGAGGACAGGATAGGAGATAAAGACATACACAATCAGATAAAAATTTTATTTTAATCAGACCCAGCCAGTGAGAAGTCATGTTCCAAGATATAAGTGAAAATCAAAAGACATGACGTCAGCTCCATGCAGGCAGATATTTTCATCCATTTTTATCCAGATATAGTCTTAGTACCCAGAACTGTGCTTGCAAACATACCAAAATTTTTTGAATAAATGATCAGAATAATAGCCTTGTCTTAAGGTTTGTTTAGGATTTTAAATATACTTATAAAACTCATATTATTATAAGTTTGCATCTATAAACATAATATGCATATAATAATCTAGAAAAGATTGTGAACCCCTAGAGGTCCTGAGCCCTTTTTAGGGAATCTGAGGTCAAAATTACCAGGATTCTCTGTCCATGGGATTCTCCAGGCAAGAACACTGGAATGTGTTGCCATTTTCTTTTCCAGGGGATCTTCCTGATCCTCAGGGATTGAACCTGCATCTCTTGTGTCTCTAGCATTGGCAGGCAGGTACTTTACCACTAGCACCACCTGGGAAGCCCTTTCATAATAATTTTGAGACTTTTGCCTTTTTCATAGGAATGACTTTTGCAATAATGTATAAATGTTGGTGCCTTGTACTAATATTCCTTGCCACCAAACTCACTTAAAAAAAAAGAAAAGGCATTTCACTTAAGAAGTTCTAGTATGTGAAAGTCTTTTTCGCTCAGTTGTTTCTGACTCTTTGTGATCCAATGGACTGTAGCCTGCCAGGCCTCTCTGTCCATGGAATTCTCCTGGCAAGAATACTGGAGTGGGTTGCCATGCCCTTCTCCAGATCTTTCTAACCCAAGGATCTCCTGCATTGCAGGTGGATTCTTTATCATCTGAGCTACCAGGGTGATTCGAGTATGTGCCATCAACCAAATGAGAATCCTTCAATTCTTGTTTTAAAAGAACACTTTGATTTCAGGGAGAAATACTGTCATTGTTTAACCCATTTGGCCAAGTCAGTTCCTTTTCACTTGTTCTCACCTGAACCATCCCTGCATAGCCCTTATTACAGGTGTAATACCTAAAGCCCCGCTAAACTATGAGTGCAGGGGCCATGTCTAGTTTGGCTCATTATGGTATCAACACCTAGCACATCGCTGGGAACATAGTAAGAACTCAAATGTTTGTTCAGTGAAGGAAAAAAGGTAAGAATCAGTTCTCACTTTTTTCCTTGGAAAATAGTTCAGCTTTTTTTTCTTTTTAAGAATAATTGTAAAACGAAATGGTGTGTGTTCCCAATTTTCTCCAACTTTCATTTTAACACTGGGGATGGGCTCTGGGTCCACAATTACTTTTTCACCAAGGTTTAAACCACTAACTCAGATGGAATTGATTCAGCTTCAACAGAAAATAAGACAGGTAAGCAGCTTGACTAATTTTCTAATGGGTCACAATACAGACTAATTACAGGAGGCTCCTTCCTTCCGTGGCTCATGGCTGAGAACTACTAATGGCACGATTTACATCATTAATAGAAATCCTTCCTTCCTTATAGGCTGGTTATATGATTATACCCAGACATACACCGGCTCCTACTACTTCTCGGGCGCATGCTATCTCCTCTCTTCAGTTTCCCTTTTCTTTGTACCATTGGCTGAAAGATGGAAAACTGTGTGACGACAAAGAGAAAAGACTGCAGTCAAGTGAGAGCTTAAAAAAAATCTAAACTAAAAGTCACTGGAAGAAAAAGCACGGAAGAGAAGTACCCTCATTTATAAAATGAGAAGGTGAATTACATAGTTTTTTAAGATTCCTCTTTGCTTTAGCATTCTGAAGAACATCTAACTGGTGGTAAGAAAGGAGTAATAGCAACTTAACAATTTGCTTCTTAACTAGAGATAATCTTTGTTTTCTTTTCATTATTTTGTTTCTTAAATTTTCTATAATAAATATGTTTTGCTGTGCAATAAAACATAAATAAGAACTGCTAAAAAATCCAAACAAGAAAACTTTATTTCAAGATCGTTTCTGAATACTATTTCTATCCATCCAATGTTATTTTTTCACTATATTTAATTATCTGAAATGGTCAAGCTCACTATGTAGACACAACTTTAGAACAAGTTTTATATGAAAGTTGAATAGGTGGCTCTTAATGGGAGACAAACTAAGATGTTTTCTTAAAAACCATTCTAGTGTTCTCTGCAATACCAGTCTCTCTAGAATCTCCTTCAGCTTCTGCTATTATTATTCCATCTTTCCATTCCTCTCTGCTTTAAAGTATCTATTAATTCCCTAAAGAGAAAAATCCCAAAATGAAAGCCTGGTTTTAGCTCCAAAATGTGGCACTCTCCCACTCTCTACATGTACCTTTGTGCCACCAGTTGCAACCCCAATGGCTTGCCACTGTCCACCAGACAGTCTCGCTTATCCTTCATAATCTGACTCACCAAAGACTTCTGGAAAACATCTCGCAGCATGAAGTCATTCTCTCCTCTGGAATCTCATCTGACTTTTAACAGAGTACTGTATGAGCTGATATGTCAATCTTTGGCATCAGTCTGCAAGATCAACAGGCCCAGCACCAATTTTGGAACCAAATTTATCTGAGTTCAAGTCTAGGTTATCTTAAAAACTGTAGTTGGTCATGTTTAAAATGTATAGGTTTTACACATAGATGTTAATGTCTAATATTCTTTTTACATTTTAGATGTAAGATAATATGAATAGTCAGAAACAGTACCCCCTCACACAAACAGCAATAATAATAAATCCAAGCTCTGCTACTTGTTACTATGTAACTTCATGAAAATTAGGGACTCAACTGCTCTTCATGAAAACTGGGACTCAACTGCTCTTGAGTCCCAATTTCCTCCTCTGTAATATGAGGATACCACCAACCTATCTCACTATGAGGATTAAATGAAAATATACTTGTACCAAGCAAAAAACTCTTCAGAGAAAGTAACCACCAATTTCTTCTTTCTACATCAAAACACAAGATTTAAAAAGTCAGTGACTTACGAACCACTCTAATCCGCCCCAGCTTCCCTTTTGAGCAAAAATAGTTCTCAAAAGACTGACTAAACCTAGGACAACTAGATTCTTTTCTCCAATGAAAGCAAACGATACATTGTAAGTAGAACCAACTACACGGAGTTCCCTGGTGGACTAGTGATTAGGATTCTGGGCTTTCATCAACGTGGCCTGGGTTTAATCCCAGGTTGGAGAACTGAGATCCTGCACACTGTGCAGCCAAAAACAAAAAACATAACAAAACAGTAAAAGTAGAACCAACGAACAAACTCCAAGCTGAATTCTGATTTACTCAGGCTTCATGACTCATACACAACTGAGGAGTTCTCATCCTACTCAGTGGTAATAGGCCCCTCTAAATCTGGGTGGTGTGGATCAAGAAAGGGTGAATCCCCAGACCACAGAAAGCTAAAGACTTCATACCTAATGTACTCATTGTACTAACAATTAACTTAAAATGTTCCTATTTACTTCTGCCCTTGAACATAACAATATGATAAGATGTCAACACATTTTTAAGTAACCATAATCTAGAAATATTATCTCAGACACATACAGGGTTTCAAGAAAAGCAAGAGTACACCTTTCTCAAGATATCCCAAGTGGGGTCTCTTATACACATCTAGATGTGTATAAGAGACAGGGATAGAAGGGGNGGGGGGAGGGTCCTTGGTGGTCCAGTGGTTACAACTCTGCCCTCCAATGCAGGAGGCACAGATTTGATCTCTGATCTGGGAACTAAGATCCCACATGCTATGGAGTGCAGCCAAAAAAAAAAGAGAGATATCCCATGGGACAAAGAGGAAACAAACAGTAGATTTCACATGTGTTTGCAGAAGTAGGCTGGTGAATAACCTTATATCAACATCTAATACATACCAGTCACTGAGGCAGATACATTTTATATTTAATCTTCAGAACCCTTAGAAGAAAATACTGTGATGACCATTTTACAAATAAATAAAACTAAGGTCAAAGAAATTAAACACCCAGTATGTAGAGGAGTCCTAACTCAAACACAAACTAACAGAAAACCCTATACTTTCCTTTAGACAATCTTGGCTTCTTGGCAGTATACAAGATTATGGAGTTAATTTAATTGCAAGCAGTTATCTTATAATAAATTTGTTCTAACTCAAATTGGCATCATTTTAATACCTAGGTTGAAATGAAAAAGATGCAAAATATCTAAGAACCAAAACAAAGCCACAAAACATCTGTTACAATACAGTAAAAATGTAGTTATTAAAAAATAATGAACATTTTAAAGTCTTCCAATATTCACCAACCCTGATCAAAGAAGGTAATGCTTAAGTATGGGCCACTTATAATTCCTTAATACAAAACATTAGTTGAAATGTTTATAAAGTATAAGAATTACCTATAATACATATATATTTAGTAGAGCCATGGATAATCTGAATGTAAAGGTTCAGTTGGAACTTTTCAACACAAAAGTTCAATACTTTCTTCACACTTACTGAGTTATTTAAAACTATTAAGATAACCATTTCCAGCGGTTCTAACTCTAAGAAATGCCATACCATTAATGTAAAAGGAATTTTCTGCATACGCTGCCATGAAATACTGTTTTTGGTACTAAAACTCTACCTTATAGTACTTTTAAGTTTTAAACGTTCTTTCCCACCTCTTACTTCATCAGCATCACGTCATTCCTGTGAGGAAGATGGATAATTATTAATATTCCTATCTTATACCTAAGGAACAAAAGCAAATTAAGACCAAGTTATTTGTCTAAAGTTACAAAGCTAATCCTAAGGAAGCCAATTGTGAATACTAATTAACAATGTTGATTAGATCATAGCCCCTGGCTTTTCTTCTTTGATGATGAGTTTAAAATTTAATAAAAGAAACAATTATATTTAAATGGACTGAAATAATCTGTGGTATTTTTCAAATAATCTAGGGACATTAACAGATGTGATGCTATCTGTTTATCTGCAAAAAATCAGCTCCTCAGTACATAAACTTGCCTAATTGTAAAATTAGCTTTTTCCATGAGGAGAAAAAAAAAAAGCACAGTGTATTAATATTTGAATTTAGATATAATTTTTAAAAGAAACAGAATCCAAACCTGAGGACCTAAATTTAAAACCAAAGCCCAATACTTTTTAAAAACCTTGAGTGATTCGCTTAAGACAGAAAAAGCTTGTATGAGGCTTTATGTCCATATATTTGCCTCATTTGGCTACTCATGCACCACAAGCCTCTACCTAAATGTCTCACATTTATTACCCATAGTCTTCATATATTCAAACAAATGAAAAACAAAAAAAGGTCTTGGAATCATCTTTTAAATAAATCAGATTAAAATTCATGTTTTATTTCTATGAGAGGGAAGCTGGCATTACCTAGGATCACTGAGACAAATAAAAACAATCATATCCTAAAAAGAACTTACTCTCTTGTACATTCTGACTAACACATCATAAAAATCTAGTTTCATCCAAAACGATGATCAGTAACAACCTAGTGAGGCTGTTTCAGAGATGCAGAGGATAAGACGGGGCTCCAGACAGAGCCAACTGTCTGGCTTGCATAGAAATCAGGGAGTTCCTGGGACCTAGGACTCTCTGTTTTAAAACTAGGACAAGTTGGCCACTCTTACCAAGGAGTAATAACACATGTGGATGTCTGGATACTTCAAGCCACATTTACCAAGAATCATAAATTCAATTTCTTTTTATCATTCAAAGGCTAGTAAGCAAAGAGAAACAAATAGGATACACAGCAATACTTAAGGAATAGAGGCATACACTTTTTAATGAAAATCCACTTTGAGGCACTAACTGATCAATGACTTGTGAAGTGAAATTTCAAAAACTGAATTAACTTTCCTGGTGGCTCAGATGGTAAAGCGTCTGCCTGCAGTGCAGGAGACCTGGGTTCAATCCCTAGGTTGGGAAGATCTCCTGGAGAAGTGAATGGCAACCCACCCCAGTATTCTTGCTTGGAGAATCCCATGGACAGATAAGGCTGGCAGGCTATAGTCCATGGGTCGCAAGAGTCAGACATGACATAAACAAACACACATACCCCCCAAAATTCCAATTTTCACTTTTACACTATTTTTACAAAACTGACAAACTGGGCCAAAATAAAGCCAAGATGTCCCTTTCTTTGGTTGGTGTCAACACATCAACATTCTTTTAGCAAGGAGAAGAGAAATCTATCCTTTAAGAGTAGTATTTCAGGACCAAGGAAATGACAGCTAAGTTTTAAAGAGTTAGAGCTAATATAACCTTCCTTCAATACCTCAAAGCTAGTCAGAGTTCAGTATAAATTACTTACATATACCAACCTCTAGAACAGAGGACTTTACCACACTTAAGCCATTTCAAGCCTAAATGCCCCAGCTATGCAGCACAGTCCTCTGAAGCCATAGTAATAAGATGACTCACCAAGTGGCAGGTGTCTTAGGTTCTATGATTAATGGTTGTCTGCCTGGATGAGAACATATGTATGTGCCCAACAGACGATCTCATCCTGTTTGGCTAAGAGAAGAGAGAGGCTAAAAAAACTGGTCAGTAGTACAGTACCTGCTTTATAATGGAAAGAATCAGACTTTGTCCCAGAGACTTGTAATTCATGCAGACTTTTAAAATGTCCTCTGTATGCAATATACCCCAATTTTCACTTACCAGAAAAGTACAACAGAGTGATCTAAGAGGATAAAAACCAACTTTATCACCCCAAAATTAGATATAGCTGAAAAGTGAGAATTATCATACTGAGTTCATTGCTTCAAGATATGTGAAGTCAGAGTCATGAGAATATTAAATCCATATTTAAACCCTCCTATTACATTTAATGACTTGATGTCAGTTTCCACTCAAGTAAAAATCAGTAATTCATATTTGAGTTCTAGTTCATGAACATATATATCCTTATGTGAAAACTGATACCATGCCACAGTTAATAAGATATGGGTTTATAAATATGGAGTTTAAAAGAAACTTACCCTTTCCCTTTGTGCAGCTCTGACTTCCAACCCAGTTTCTATAGAAACAGAAGGACAAGTGCCAATGCCAGAAGTCTGCCAATTAGAACTCATCTTTTAGTTGCTGAATAATAAAGCCATATCCCAAAGTCGGCTATAGGTTTTTGATTGTCAGTAGTTCCTAAAAAGAAACCCAGGAGGAAAAAAAGACATTTAACCAATTACTATACTTAGAAATGCTCCCTCCTTTAAACTTGGCTATTAAAAGAAAATAGAGGAGGGTAGATCTAACACCATGTGTTAAATTTTTTTTTAAAATTAGGGCTTCAGACACTTCTACACTTAAAAAGGAGCAAATAAAAGAAAAGGTGTCTTTGAAGGTTCACAATACCTTTAAGCTAATGTATTAAAGACCACTCATGTATCACAGACATAAAGTATTTTCAACCACCAAACCTTAAAGTTCAGATGAATTTCATCCTTTTTGTGGAATGAATTTTCAGTAAGATTTTTAACACTGCAGAGGGTAAACTTCATAAGTAAAATTTGTTGGGGAAAATAAATGATACAGGTAAATTTCCGCTGAAAACTAAAAAAACACTTCTCATGTCTCAGGAGGAATCTATAAATCATGAATGAACCCTAAAGAAGTTTTCTAAAGATGCTGACATTGCTGTGCTTGATGAAAAATCCCTCTAAAACATACATGCCAATTGAAAAACTGTGACATGAGAATAATCTGGCTGCAATTTCTCATTTGGTATCAACATGGCTGCTTGGTTAATGTACTTTAGAATCTTTTACCTTAAAACTTAGGCATTAAAAAAGAGCATTTCTGTAATAAATTGATACCATGCAATTCACAGTATTTTCTGAACATTCACACTGGTCCATTCTCTTCAATATATATCTTTATTACCTGTCACTGTGAGCTTTAACATAGTTAGATTCTTATTGCTATGTGAGGAAAATCAGTTTTTTAATGAAGTTACTTTTGTACTACGATTAAACAACAAAAGCAATCAGGAACCACTCCTCAATCCTGTCTATATCTATGCTCTCCATAGAAAGCTCTGAATCCATCTCTACCAAATTTCCTAAATTATGGGGCACCTATCAGTACACTCTCTGCATCTATCAAAAAAGAACATGCTCTATCTTACAATGAAAAGAATGGACTGGAACAGAATAGGAGGGAGAGAAAAAACATATTTAAATCTAACAAAATAAGCAAGACCCAACTAAGTAGGATGGGCTTCCCAGGTGGTACTACTGGTAAAGAACCTCACATGCCAATGCAAGAGATATGGGTTCGATCCCTGAGTCAGGAAGATCCCCTGGAGGAGGGCAGGGCAACCCACTCCAGTATTCTTGCCTGGAGAATCCCAGGGACAGAGTCAGGCAGCAGTCCAAAGGGTCGCACAGAGTCGGACACAACTGAAACGACTCAGCAAGCAAACCAACTAGGATAGACAACAGATAAGCCTCCCATGTCTTGGTGGCAGAGACCTCTGGTAATTTTCTGGTCACTAGAGTTCACTACCTATGAACTCTTGTACCTACTTTTCTTAATGAAAATATGTATTTTTTTTAATCCTTAAAGTAAATGTCCTTGACTAATGCACAAATCTGAGAACCTTATGCATGAGGGATAAGATGCTAATCACCAACTTTTACTACCCTAAACATTTATATATCTACATATTAGTAAGTACTTATCAAACTTTCCAGTAATCACTTGGGGAATCTGAGTTCATTCAACAGGTTTGTGTGAGGGCTTCCAGTTCTACATTTCTTAACAAGCTTCTATGTGATGCTATTACTGCTGGTCTGAGGATTGCACTTTCAACAGCAGAAATTCTACAAGGCTAAACAATATACACACTGCACTGAATCCAAATTCACTCTGAAAGTTTTTGGTTTTGATGTCTGAACAATTTTTAAGAGGCTGATTGTGCATGTGTTGGTCAGTATGTTTACGACTTGACTCTCGGGCAGTGATTCTCAACCTTGGCTACGCACTACAATCAGGTGAGCATTTAACACTAGCACCTTGGCAGAACCCCACTGGACCTAGATGAGTCTCCTGGCTACTGGTATTAAAATTCCTCACATGATTCTAATGCATAGCCAGGTTTGAGACCTCTGCTACAAAAGAATTCTAAAGAATGCAGTTTATTGAAGTGTTTCTCTATAAAAGAATATACATAAACTATATACTTATCTTGGGAGCAAGGCAAAACTGAGAGTCAGTTTCTATATGCTAAAATAAAAATTTTATGAAACAATTTCCCCAAAATTCCTTAAAAACATGAAATAAAATATATATGTTTATGTGCCTCAAAGTGTTCACTTTACCTGTAATAATAGTTCTACTCTGAACATTAATGCAATAAAAGGTTATGCATGGAAGTTTTTCATTTAGCCTCTTTTTTGGAGTTACAGCAGAAATTATATGTGACTACAGTGTAAACTGTAGTGACAACTTGCTGAAAGCAGAAGGTAAACTGACATGCTGAGAAAATGAGGATATATGAGGAAGACCTCAGGATGGCCAACAATCGTGAGACTGAAGAAGAAATAAAATCTCTATTATAATATTTAAATAAACAATGCTTATCTCTAAGCAAGAACATATTCACAGTCTTGCAGAGAATTTGAAACGCTAATCTATCTTTAAAGGAAATATTATCTTTGATGTGTTAATGGTTGAAAGATTTCTCATTTTGAACTACTTATACTGCCTTTGTCTTCAATTTGTATAGCTAATTAATTAATTCTTCAAATATTTTGGTATCTACTATATACCAGGCACTGTTCTAGATCTTGGGAATAACTGAAAGAAATCTGAAAGACATTTGTTCCTTTCCTGAGATGTGTAGCCAAATCTTGATCAAATCACTTGACCCCCTTGCTTAAAACCTCTGCGTTCACCTTTAGAATACAATCTAAATACCCTTGGTCCTTGGCAATAAGGCTCCAACTTAGTTCATGACCTCCCTTCCCTGATAGCTCAGTTGGTAAAGAATCCGCCTGCAACGCAGGAGACCCCGGTTGGATTCCTGGGTCAGGAAGATCAGTTGGAGAAGGGATATTCTATATTCTTGGGCTTCCCTTGTGGCTCAGCTGGTAAAGAATCTGCCTATAATGCGGGAGACCTGGGTTGGGAAGATCCCTTGGAGAAGGGAAAGGCTACCCACTCCAGTATTCTGGCCTGGAGAATATTAAAAAATAATGAACATTTTAAAGTCTTCCAATATTCACCAACCCTGATCAAAGAAGGTAATGCTTAAGTATGGGCCACTTATAATTCCTTAATACAAAACATTAGTTGAAATGTTTATAAAGTATAAGAATTACCTATAATACATATATATTTAGTAGAGCCATGGATAATCTGAATGTAAAGGTTCAGTTGGAACTTTTCAACACAAAAGTTCAATACTTTCTTCACACTTACTGAGTTATTTAAAACTATTAAGATAACCATTTCCAGCGGTTCTAACTCTAAGAAATGCCATACCATTAATGTAAAAGGAATTTTCTGCATACGCTGCCATGAAATACTGTTTTTGGTACTAAAACTCTACCTTATAGTACTTTTAAGTTTTAAACGTTCTTTCCCACCTCTTACTTCATCAGCATCACGTCATTCCTGTGAGGAAGATGGATAATTATTAATATTCCTATCTTATACCTAAGGAACAAAAGCAAATTAAGACCAAGTTATTTGTCTAAAGTTACAAAGCTAATCCTAAGGAAGCCAATTGTGAATACTAATTAACAATGTTGATTAGATCATAGCCCCTGGCTTTTCTTCTTTGATGATGAGTTTAAAATTTAATAAAAGAAACAATTATATTTAAATGGACTGAAATAATCTGTGGTATTTTTCAAATAATCTAGGGACATTAACAGATGTGATGCTATCTGTTTATCTGCAAAAAATCAGCTCCTCAGTACATAAACTTGCCTAATTGTAAAATTAGCTTTTTCCATGAGGAGAAAAAAAAAAAGCACAGTGTATTAATATTTGAATTTAGATATAATTTTTAAAAGAAACAGAATCCAAACCTGAGGACCTAAATTTAAAACCAAAGCCCAATACTTTTTAAAAACCTTGAGTGATTCGCTTAAGACAGAAAAAGCTTGTATGAGGCTTTATGTCCATATATTTGCCTCATTTGGCTACTCATGCACCACAAGCCTCTACCTAAATGTCTCACATTTATTACCCATAGTCTTCATATATTCAAACAAATGAAAAACAAAAAAAGGTCTTGGAATCATCTTTTAAATAAATCAGATTAAAATTCATGTTTTATTTCTATGAGAGGGAAGCTGGCATTACCTAGGATCACTGAGACAAATAAAAACAATCATATCCTAAAAAGAACTTACTCTCTTGTACATTCTGACTAACACATCATAAAAATCTAGTTTCATCCAAAACGATGATCAGTAACAACCTAGTGAGGCTGTTTCAGAGATGCAGAGGATAAGACGGGGCTCCAGACAGAGCCAACTGTCTGGCTTGCATAGAAATCAGGGAGTTCCTGGGACCTAGGACTCTCTGTTTTAAAACTAGGACAAGTTGGCCACTCTTACCAAGGAGTAATAACACATGTGGATGTCTGGATACTTCAAGCCACATTTACCAAGAATCATAAATTCAATTTCTTTTTATCATTCAAAGGCTAGTAAGCAAAGAGAAACAAATAGGATACACAGCAATACTTAAGGAATAGAGGCATACACTTTTTAATGAAAATCCACTTTGAGGCACTAACTGATCAATGACTTGTGAAGTGAAATTTCAAAAACTGAATTAACTTTCCTGGTGGCTCAGATGGTAAAGCGTCTGCCTGCAGTGCAGGAGACCTGGGTTCAATCCCTAGGTTGGGAAGATCTCCTGGAGAAGTGAATGGCAACCCACCCCAGTATTCTTGCTTGGAGAATCCCATGGACAGATAAGGCTGGCAGGCTATAGTCCATGGGTCGCAAGAGTCAGACATGACATAAACAAACACACATACCCCCCAAAATTCCAATTTTCACTTTTACACTATTTTTACAAAACTGACAAACTGGGCCAAAATAAAGCCAAGATGTCCCTTTCTTTGGTTGGTGTCAACACATCAACATTCTTTTAGCAAGGAGAAGAGAAATCTATCCTTTAAGAGTAGTATTTCAGGACCAAGGAAATGACAGCTAAGTTTTAAAGAGTTAGAGCTAATATAACCTTCCTTCAATACCTCAAAGCTAGTCAGAGTTCAGTATAAATTACTTACATATACCAACCTCTAGAACAGAGGACTTTACCACACTTAAGCCATTTCAAGCCTAAATGCCCCAGCTATGCAGCACAGTCCTCTGAAGCCATAGTAATAAGATGACTCACCAAGTGGCAGGTGTCTTAGGTTCTATGATTAATGGTTGTCTGCCTGGATGAGAACATATGTATGTGCCCAACAGACGATCTCATCCTGTTTGGCTAAGAGAAGAGAGAGGCTAAAAAAACTGGTCAGTAGTACAGTACCTGCTTTATAATGGAAAGAATCAGACTTTGTCCCAGAGACTTGTAATTCATGCAGACTTTTAAAATGTCCTCTGTATGCAATATACCCCAATTTTCACTTACCAGAAAAGTACAACAGAGTGATCTAAGAGGATAAAAACCAACTTTATCACCCCAAAATTAGATATAGCTGAAAAGTGAGAATTATCATACTGAGTTCATTGCTTCAAGATATGTGAAGTCAGAGTCATGAGAATATTAAATCCATATTTAAACCCTCCTATTACATTTAATGACTTGATGTCAGTTTCCACTCAAGTAAAAATCAGTAATTCATATTTGAGTTCTAGTTCATGAACATATATATCCTTATGTGAAAACTGATACCATGCCACAGTTAATAAGATATGGGTTTATAAATATGGAGTTTAAAAGAAACTTACCCTTTCCCTTTGTGCAGCTCTGACTTCCAACCCAGTTTCTATAGAAACAGAAGGACAAGTGCCAATGCCAGAAGTCTGCCAATTAGAACTCATCTTTTAGTTGCTGAATAATAAAGCCATATCCCAAAGTCGGCTATAGGTTTTTGATTGTCAGTAGTTCCTAAAAAGAAACCCAGGAGGAAAAAAAGACATTTAACCAATTACTATACTTAGAAATGCTCCCTCCTTTAAACTTGGCTATTAAAAGAAAATAGAGGAGGGTAGATCTAACACCATGTGTTAAATTTTTTTTTAAAATTAGGGCTTCAGACACTTCTACACTTAAAAAGGAGCAAATAAAAGAAAAGGTGTCTTTGAAGGTTCACAATACCTTTAAGCTAATGTATTAAAGACCACTCATGTATCACAGACATAAAGTATTTTCAACCACCAAACCTTAAAGTTCAGATGAATTTCATCCTTTTTGTGGAATGAATTTTCAGTAAGATTTTTAACACTGCAGAGGGTAAACTTCATAAGTAAAATTTGTTGGGGAAAATAAATGATACAGGTAAATTTCCGCTGAAAACTAAAAAAACACTTCTCATGTCTCAGGAGGAATCTATAAATCATGAATGAACCCTAAAGAAGTTTTCTAAAGATGCTGACATTGCTGTGCTTGATGAAAAATCCCTCTAAAACATACATGCCAATTGAAAAACTGTGACATGAGAATAATCTGGCTGCAATTTCTCATTTGGTATCAACATGGCTGCTTGGTTAATGTACTTTAGAATCTTTTACCTTAAAACTTAGGCATTAAAAAAGAGCATTTCTGTAATAAATTGATACCATGCAATTCACAGTATTTTCTGAACATTCACACTGGTCCATTCTCTTCAATATATATCTTTATTACCTGTCACTGTGAGCTTTAACATAGTTAGATTCTTATTGCTATGTGAGGAAAATCAGTTTTTTAATGAAGTTACTTTTGTACTACGATTAAACAACAAAAGCAATCAGGAACCACTCCTCAATCCTGTCTATATCTATGCTCTCCATAGAAAGCTCTGAATCCATCTCTACCAAATTTCCTAAATTATGGGGCACCTATCAGTACACTCTCTGCATCTATCAAAAAAGAACATGCTCTATCTTACAATGAAAAGAATGGACTGGAACAGAATAGGAGGGAGAGAAAAAACATATTTAAATCTAACAAAATAAGCAAGACCCAACTAAGTAGGATGGGCTTCCCAGGTGGTACTACTGGTAAAGAACCTCACATGCCAATGCAAGAGATATGGGTTCGATCCCTGAGTCAGGAAGATCCCCTGGAGGAGGGCAGGGCAACCCACTCCAGTATTCTTGCCTGGAGAATCCCAGGGACAGAGTCAGGCAGCAGTCCAAAAGGTCGCACAGAGTCGGACACAACTGAAACGACTCAGCAAGCAAACCAACTAGGATAGACAACAGATAAGCCTCCCATGTCTTGGTGGCAGAGACCTCTGGTAATTTTCTGGTCACTAGAGTTCACTACCTATGAACTCTTGTACCTACTTTTCTTAATGAAAATATGTATTTTTTTTAATCCTTAAAGTAAATGTCCTTGACTAATGCACAAATCTGAGAACCTTATGCATGAGGGATAAGATGCTAATCACCAACTTTTACTACCCTAAACATTTATATATCTACATATTAGTAAGTACTTATCAAACTTTCCAGTAATCACTTGGGGAATCTGAGTTCATTCAACAGGTTTGTGTGAGGGCTTCCAGTTCTACATTTCTTAACAAGCTTCTATGTGATGCTATTACTGCTGGTCTGAGGATTGCACTTTCAACAGCAGAAATTCTACAAGGCTAAACAATATACACACTGCACTGAATCCAAATTCACTCTGAAAGTTTTTGGTTTTGATGTCTGAACAATTTTTAAGAGGCTGATTGTGCATGTGTTGGTCAGTATGTTTACGACTTGACTCTCGGGCAGTGATTCTCAACCTTGGCTACGCACTACAATCAGGTGAGCATTTAACACTAGCACCTTGGCAGAACCCCACTGGACCTAGATGAGTCTCCTGGCTACTGGTATTAAAATTCCTCACATGATTCTAATGCATAGCCAGGTTTGAGACCTCTGCTACAAAAGAATTCTAAAGAATGCAGTTTATTGAAGTGTTTCTCTATAAAAGAATATACATAAACTATATACTTATCTTGGGAGCAAGGCAAAACTGAGAGTCAGTTTCTATATGCTAAAATAAAAATTTTATGAAACAATTTCCCCAAAATTCCTTAAAAACATGAAATAAAATATATATGTTTATGTGCCTCAAAGTGTTCACTTTACCTGTAATAATAGTTCTACTCTGAACATTAATGCAATAAAAGGTTATGCATGGAAGTTTTTCATTTAGCCTCTTTTTTGGAGTTACAGCAGAAATTATATGTGACTACAGTGTAAACTGTAGTGACAACTTGCTGAAAGCAGAAGGTAAACTGACATGCTGAGAAAATGAGGATATATGAGGAAGACCTCAGGATGGCCAACAATCGTGAGACTGAAGAAGAAATAAAATCTCTATTATAATATTTAAATAAACAATGCTTATCTCTAAGCAAGAACATATTCACAGTCTTGCAGAGAATTTGAAACGCTAATCTATCTTTAAAGGAAATATTATCTTTGATGTGTTAATGGTTGAAAGATTTCTCATTTTGAACTACTTATACTGCCTTTGTCTTCAATTTGTATAGCTAATTAATTAATTCTTCAAATATTTTGGTATCTACTATATACCAGGCACTGTTCTAGATCTTGGGAATAACTGAAAGAAATCTGAAAGACATTTGTTCCTTTCCTGAGATGTGTAGCCAAATCTTGATCAAATCACTTGACCCCCTTGCTTAAAACCTCTGCGTTCACCTTTAGAATACAATCTAAATACCCTTGGTCCTTGGCAATAAGGCTCCAACTTAGTTCATGACCTCCCTTCCCTGATAGCTCAGTTGGTAAAGAATCCGCCTGCAACGCAGGAGACCCCGGTTGGATTCCTGGGTCAGGAAGATCAGTTGGAGAAGGGATATTCTATATTCTTGGGCTTCCCTTGTGGCTCAGCTGGTAAAGAATCTGCCTATAATGCGGGAGACCTGGGTTGGGAAGATCCCTTGGAGAAGGGAAAGGCTACCCACTCCAGTATTCTGGCCTGGAGAATTCCATGAACTGTACATTCCATAGGATCACAAAGAGTCTAACAGGACTGAGCGACTTTCACTTCACGTTCTTTGATTATAAGCTCCATGAGATATAAAGAACTTGTCTGTTTTTCTCACCAATATAATCCCAAGACCTAGAATACTGCTTGATACATAATAAGTACCTGAATATTTGAAGTATTAAATAATTAGCTACACTAATCGAAGATAAACCCAGTAACAAAAATTCAAAATGGGAAATCTTTCAACAATTTACACACCAAAGATACACTCAATTTTACCTATAATTACACTGTACCTCACTCAAGCCTATTAACTTAGAAGTTAATTTGGCTACTAACTTAGAAGTTAGTAGACAAAAGTAATGGTTCATTCACAGAAATTACTTACATGTGTACATACACACTCAATCTCAAAATCACTTTCAATTTTAAGACAGACTACAATCACATTATTTTTTAGATTAACTGAAAACTCAAGGATATCTCAATCAACTCCTGACAATATACCCCTTAGCTAAGCCACAAAACTTTTCTGGTATCCCTTTAGCATTTCATAAACTAAACAGCAGCCCTTCTTCACAGAGAGTTATAAGGTAAAATTAAACACTTAGACTGAATATCTGGGGGAAATAATTACATGACAATAAAACTACTACTTGTGACAATGTTAAGTGCTAAATTCCATGACATTTGCCGCTTCATTCTGCTTGTCCTTTCAATAGTTCTGAATTTATCTTCTGGAAGCTCCTCTCAGCTTCACAATCTGAATACTATTCTGGTTCTCCCACCTGAGACTCTTTTCTGGCATCACATTCTTTTTCCCATGCCTTAATATGACACTACCCCAAGTTTCCACTTCAACACTCTTACTCTCTAATCAATGCTGCTCAACCCACGACCACTGAACACAGACTACATCAGAATCAGCTGGAGAGCTTGTAAAAGAACAAAGACTCCTAGGCCATGCATGCTGGTCCTACCAAATCCCACAATTTCTGGGGTTGGAGCCAAGGGCCTGTATGTTTCCCAAGAACTTCATAAAATCCACCACCCAGACATTTTCTTCAGGTTTGCAGCTTTAATCCCATCCCAGCCTCCTGAAAACAGTGAATTATGACAGTTCAGTGACCAAAAGCCCTAGCTAGAACAAAAGCCTGGCTAGAACCCTGGCTGTATCACTGTGAGAGTATGGTCTGTGGAGAAAAGTAGATGAGACAATGTTTGTTGAGGACCTGGCAGAATGCTTGGTCTCAAGTATCTAATAAAAATGACTGCTATTAGTACTGTTGCTTTATATCCATATCCCTCAACTAACTATCCATCCTCACTCCCCACCTGCCTAAAACCAGCCTTTCATGACTCCCTATTGTTGCTGACCCAACCATATTACTAGTTTTCTACACTTAGCCTGAATCTTTCCCATGTATCAACAAGCTGCTCTATTATTATTAATCATGCTTGATAGACTGACATCTCAATTCCAACCTCCCTCCACCATTCTAGGTTCTAACAAATTATTTTTTAAACTCTTTCATGATCAGCCCAGCTTAAAAGTTCACATACTCAATCATATACCCATATCGCCAGTAAGAAGTCAATTAATCAAATATTGGCCTGTGACATTTCTCCCATGGTTGTCTTGAACAATGAACTTGCCCCAATATTTAACTATTTCCCTGTTTCTATCCAGTTTCTCCAATAAGAGTCAAAGTTGCTGATAGGAGTAGAGACTATTTGATACATTCTTCTCGATGGTCAATCTTAACGTACAGCCATAATTTAATTTATACAGGAATCCTACCTGAATGCTTAATAACATAGCATTTGGGAACAGAAGCATGTTAAATAATTTTACCTCAAGATTAAAATCTTGGTTGCTTCTCAGCAACAAGCTTGTCTGAGGTTTGAAGAAATTTTGTTTACTCGGCTTAAATTTATAAAATTAATCAACTGTTTAAAACTTGTAACTAGGTTATAATTCAAGTTTTTAAGTAAAAGGCTCTTTTAACCAGGAAAGCTTAAAAACAGCAAAGTGGAATGGGAGATAGAGGTGATGGTCAGATAAGCCATAATCATATATCCTACTGCAGAAAGAAAAATAAATGCTGTACAAAACATAAGTATTAAATTTACTGCCTCAGATAAACAACTTGTAAACAATAATGTGACTTAAGCTACTGAAGTGGCAAGTTATAAAATCTAGGCTGTTTTACTAGTCAGGATAATCCCCATTTTCAATTTTAATACAACTATATCTTTCAAAACGATCTCAGAGATGTTCTTGGAACTATTTCCTTTATAGCATAACCCTAAATCAAGATCCTACAAGACACTGGGAAACCACACATATAGTTCAAAGGGGCAACTTCCAATTTATAAAACCAGGACTCTAGATCTAACACTCAACCCAATTAATATTTTTTTTCTTCATGGTGTAAGTAGAAATAAAATTATTTCATTGAGTGGTTTCAACAAACAGTGTACCCTGTGGTAGATTCATGTTGATGTATGGCAAAACCAATATAATATTGTAAAGTAATTAACCTCCAATTAAAATAAATATATATTTTAAAAGTGTACCTTTCCATTTTGCATGACATATACAATAAACAAATGCCAAACAAATGCCCTGTCTGCAATATTTTTTCTTCTTAAGATAAAGCCTGAGATCTTAAGAGATACCAAACATGTAGAAATATGAGAGTATAATAAAATTTTCCTCAAATTGCCAGTGATTTTCATTTTTTTTTAAACTAATTAGAAAAACTACTTAATGAGCTTTTAGTATGGACTAGTCAGAGAAAAAAAATACACCGGAAATTAACATTTCCAACAGGAATAAACAGCTTAAAGAAATGTACATGACAGATCATTTAGCAAAGCTTTAAATGGCAGTCAATTCATAAGCAGATGTTTTACAAATTCTTGAAAACATATTGAGAACCTGAAAACTGCTGTACTTGACTTTCCCCATTTGGAAAGAGATGAAAAACAAGAATCTAATGAAACAGAAAAATCCTCTTCAAAATTTCTGATCCCATTTAAAATACAGCAAAGAAAACCTAAATTGTATTATACATTAAAAAAGCTGTGCTTGTGTTCAGCTGCCAAAGCCTCACATTTGATTAATAACAGAGGAAGGGGCTGGAAGGGCTCAGGTCAGCAGCACTAAATGGACAATGAAAATGGTTAAGAGATTTTACTCAACACTGCCCATTCACTTCCCTAAGTTTATTGCAGCTATCTAATGTTATAATTAAATCTCCCTGTGGAAAAAGAAAAAAATTAACCATTTTGGCTAAATTATCTATCACTCACAGTCCAGTAATACACTTTCTTGCTACATATACTCTTAACTTGGAGGTTTAGAGATCAGTGTTTGTAATAAGCAACATTTTTACACCAGTTGAGTTCTTCCAGCACCACTGAATCACCAATAACAGTGAAGACTACAGTTAAGAGAAAACGTCAAATTTTTACAGGTCCAAATTCATCACCAGAATTTTAACACTTTGGCTCCCACATTTAAAAGAATTTTTTCAAATGTTAAGATAAACTTTAAAACTTAAAAAAGTTTGTAATAAGCAACATTTTTACACCAGTTGAGTTCTTCCAGCACCACTGAATCACCAATAACAGTGAAGACTACAGTTAAGAGAAAACGTCAAATTTTTACAGGTCCAAATTCATCACCAGAATTTTAACACTTTGGCTCCCACATTTAAAAGAATTTTTTCAAATGTTAAGATAAACTTTAAAACTTAAAAATATCAAAACATCAACAACAGAAGTTCTGGTCTACAACTCTGTTAATGTAACACTTTGGTGAGGGGAGGAAGCTAGTAACAACAGCAGAGTGCCTAAATCAGAGAACGATATCCCCAAACATTAAAAGCCCTCACCCTGTTAATTATAATGCTTTTGACCTCTAAAAACCCTCTTACCTGTTGATAAGAGTTTATACAGCTGTTTGCCACTGGAACACCACCTTGCAGAGTATAAGCGTGGCATCCTTTGTTGATAATCACCTGTTGCCTAAGTAATCATCATCCCGCATGGAGACAGACAGCACTAGGGCTCTTCCATCCGAGGTTAAAATTCAAAACAAGCCCAACAAGCCTGCATTTCAAGGTGGTCTTCGTCTGCAACTATTAAGTTTAAAACTGGCAAACAACAATGGTGTCTGAAGCCAATGGTGCGGCACTGCTGGCTTCCTCTTGAATTCCAGCGTTGTCACTGTGCACCGAAGTCTCCTGCGGCAAACAGGGGAGTTGTTCTCCTGTACTGGAAACAGCTTCCAAACATCAGGAGCCCCTGTACAGGATAATGCAGGAACTAAAGGCAAACACTTTTTCCTCCTTAAGGATGCCTCCATTTTTTCCTCACAATCTGTACTACCAACCGAAGTGACTGGGCCTGAGTGTGCGTTCGTACCTATGAAACCGTCACGGTGCATGCACATCCAAGGCATGTGGAACCACAGGTGAAATAAGGCACAGATACCAAGTAATGGTTCTAATTACAAACGCTAGCTCTCAGGAACTCTTCATCCATTCAGAACTAAACCCATCACTGCATAACTCTGGTAAGAAGCCCCTGAAGATGGAGGAGCTCCTCAAGTGTGTCAGGAAAGGCTTTATTAACATCATCATTAACATTTAAAAAGCAAGCGGAGCATTTCTCCTTCTTTTGGCAATTTGGTGCAAATGTTAAGTGCAAGATAAAGCAATTTCAAACTTTTCTTCAAATTAAAAATGAAACTAAGGCCAAACGTGATGGGTGGACAAAATAAATCAAAACTTAAAATTCAGCAACTCCGGCTCTTCAAACCAGCAAAGCCCCCGACTTGTGCACTGTGGTGAGGCTTACGGTGCTTGCCCCGGCTTCTTTCGTGCCAGCAAACAGCACCATTTCCTCATCAAGTTGAGGACTGAGAAGCAAATGATCCCCTTCACTGCAAACAAAGGGGGTCACAGTAACACTAGTGATCCTTCAGAATTGACACACTGTGATAGTCAAAATGATGGTCTCCCTGCTTCTTGCTCAAGACATACAAGATCTGAGCAGCAGCAAGTACCCCCTCAGCTGCAAACAAAGGGGTCAAAGGTTTGCCGTCAATTCACTTCCAGGCAGAAAAACATTTTCCTCAAAAGAAACAATTTATTTAGAATAAAACAAAAGCAGCTCAACTGTGAGCGCACGTTTGAGTGACAGCTACTTTTAAGCTGTGTGAGCCATAAAAAGGGTTTTTCTTTTCCAGAAATCTTGTGTACACAGCACAAAGCAAGGTCATTTTTTTTTTCCACTTAAAACACCGGCATTGGCATCACAATAGCAGATACACAACTTTAAGCTGCCATTTTAGTAAAATGCACAAATACTAAACAGATTAGCTTTCTTCCATCAAGAGGCCCATGTAAACTTCACATAAGCCACAACTTCTCTTCAAAAAGGTCCATTAGAGCTTTGAATTCCATGTCTTCATCCGTTGTTCACCAGTTTTGCTTGCGGAGGGGGGGAAAAAAAGGTTATTCAGTACAAATGTTTACAATATTAAAAATATATATATTTCCCCTATGCCATTATAGATGAACATAACATTAACAAGACCTTCCTGGACAATCCACCTTGACTTCAAAAAGCACCAATAATACCCACTGGCACAAGCCTTGAAATGAACTTACTGTGAACAGACAACAAGTAGAACAATAGGGTGAATTTTTTTTTAAAGACTGCAATTAAGGATTATAGGACTGAAAATATCCTTTGTACTCATGTAACTGAGTAAAACATGTCAAAAAAATTCAGAAAAAATCAAGTTTATAATCAATTTACAATCAATATATTCTACATAAGTTAAAAAAAAACGAAACTATAAAAAGGTGGAGTTTAGTCAAACTTATACCCCCTCTATTTTCATTCTGTAATTTATATGGAACAATACAGACCTACTCCATTATTGTAGAAAGGGGTCAAGATACAAAACCTTTTTAAAATCCACCTTCATTTGTGTTACCAAAGACAGCAGCTGTTATTTTCTTTAAAACACTCATACAATCGCTAAACAGCCAAAGAACACTGGGACTTTAACTTTCCAACTGTTTAAATCATACATATAAAACTCTTCATTAAGCTAGACAGTTCACTGTGGTCACCTGAAATCATTTTCTCCCTTTAGGCACATCACTATAACCAGAATGTTAACAGGGTCCGCTCCATTTCTCTTCCTGTTCTCATACCTAACTCCCATCTCCAAACCAAATACTGTGGCAGAGATAGAAAAAAAATGTCCAGAAATTCTCTCCAAAAACTTTTTCACAAAAAGGTCATTAAGGCCCTCTTCTCAAGAGGATTTCCTAGTTCTGTTACCACAGAGTTTTTGGTGAATGGTTCCTATATGGACCCAAAATGCAGTTTAAGCTGTACCTGCATAATGAGCAATTTCACTGTCTGAAGAAACTATTAAAAAAAATTAAAAAGACAAAACAACAACAAAAAAAAACAGTCAGTGAAAATCTGCTCATAAAATAGTTTTAAAATAAACTAAACAAGTGTTAGACTCTGAAAGCAACACGCCCCTTACTTTTGCTATTGTACCTCAAGTGGTCTAACTGTGCTAAGGGCCAGAACATATTACCTTCAAAATGTGACAAAAGCTTATATCAGCCAAAGGATGGACGTTTTAAGACATAATCCTTAAAGGGAAAACTTTACTTACTCTCAGGTCAGTCAAGAGACATCTCAAACCAGGAATTTAAATTTTTTCGTGGAAAACTCTTTATAGGAATCCCAGTAACAACCAACGAAATAACACTAAAAATAAATTGGCTAGGAGCGGAATGATTAATTTTTCATAAACTTTGAAATTGTGATTAAAAATCTAAATTAGCTTGGTGATTCTTTTTTTCACCAGTAATACTTAATGAGTCATTTAATGATATACTTAAGAAATTCCATTCATTTGAACTTGAGTTCCAGAAAAATCAATTAAACAAATACATTTTTAAAAAAATAAAAGCAAAAGAAACAACTGGCTGTCACAAAGAACATCCAATGTTGAGATTACAAATTCTGGCTAGTGAGAATTAGAACCAGATTGTTTTAGACAAATGCTTTCATTCCACTCTTAAGTTTAGGTAGATAGTTTACCAATGTTATAAACCTGAACAACAGAATGAGCAACACAAATAAGAGATTCATCCGAATGATGGTACTCTGTAGGTAAGCACCAAACTAAACATAATTTTGTTATAATACATACATTTAGAAATGGTTATCAAGCCACTGTTTCAAAAACACTGAAGCACAAATTGCCCAGATCTAACAAAAGCCACGATGTCAGATAAAGAATCAAACAAACATGGAGCAAAACTCACAGTACTCTACTCTTCGATAAGCTGGCATTATCAACTTAAAAAAAAAAAGAAAGCCACACACACTTTGGATTAGAGTAAAATTAGGTATCAAGGACTTCACTCTCTACAAGAGTAAAATCATTTGTCCAGCCATCTTATCAAAAGGTATTCAAAAGTTAATGGTTAGTGAGACTATTTAAACTGGAAAAAATGTATCTAGCCACAAATTGTACTTTGACCCATTTATGCATAGACTGCACACTGACATAAGTTTCTGAACAGGTGTCTATTCCATATTAGCGTGTCAAGCAGTTTTTTAAAAGCAAAAGGACCAAAAGTGTTCACTGTAGGACTTCAGGTATTTTCCCTACAGGCACACCAAGGACCTCTGTGCTCATAGCCTATTATCTTCCTTCTCTCAAAATGGCTAGTTTTTCCAGTTTAAAAACAAAAAACACAAAAATCTCCAAACTTACAAAGAAAACTTATAAATGCATAGTGAAAACTAAAAAGGATGACACAGCAGTGATGAGGCTTTCATGCTAACATGCATTAGACACCTGTCATAACGGACAATTAAAAATTACATGACATTTCCCTGGGTTATTATTGGTGCTATTTCAAAACTATCAGCTTTGATAACAGAAAGAAAACAGTTGAGTTCTGCCAGGCTTTTAGTAAGTCACTTACATAGCACAGAAACATGACCATGATCCAAAGGTCCTCAGGTTTCTAATCATAATTAAATATCAAGGGCTTTAGCTAAAGTCCTCAACATTTAAACCACAGGGGAAAATACACTTACAAATGACCTGAGAAACTAGGGGTTGGGGGTGGAAGAGGAAAATTAAAAAGACAAGGAAACCATGAATTATTGTTAAGCAGCAAAAGTTCTTGTTAAGAACCAGAAATTGATAATCTTCAGTTTTGGAAAAAAGTGTGGAGGTGGGCTAAATTATTTTATACTAATTCCAGGTGTCTGAGAAAATAAACCACTAAAAAACGGTTTTCCTAAACTGATTATTTCAATTCTCTGTGGCTGGACACCAGCGAAAATATAAACACAAAATTTCAAAGATACTCAAAATACTTTCAATAATGTGAAGTCATCTCTGTTTAAATATGAAAATAAAAATCCAAGCAAAATTTTTTGAGTATGTCAAAAGTACTTCACAATGACTTAAGAAAAATTCTGCAATCCAGATATGGGTGATTAATGCCCACTGAAATAAAAGGATGACTTATGAGCCTGGAGACAACTCTTCTTTCTATTACTGAAGTCAGAAATTTGGGTGAATACAAAAATAAAAACTCACCTCTGATGAAAAACACAAGTTTTGAAATTTGCAACAATTAGAACTGTACCTGCTATACCCCTCTGAAAGTCAGTGAAAACACCATCACACACCAATAACTGACCAAAGAATTCTGATTTTAAAAGCACCTACTCACTTCCTGCATACTAGTGTAAGCAAAAGACAACGTGGTTTGTAACACACTCCTCTATTTTTACTGAACAGCTACAGCTACAAACCAAAAGTGCATATATGGGATACAGAACTCAAAAACGAATGGTAAAAACATATATGTTAAAGCAAGCTCTTGGGAACACACCATTTAAGAAAAATACTCAAATACCTGATTAAAGTAATTGCAACGTTTTATGTATGCTTTATCAGCTTATACTCCTGAGATCCCTGCTCAAATTTCAGCCACACAAATATTTCTGGTACAGGAATTATTTACCGACCTACCAAAGCCATTTTTTTACAGCTAGTGGGCTCTCTGTTTTTCAAATTCTAACTTTTCAAATTTCTGGTTTTGTAACTTTGAGGATTTTTTTAAGTTCAAGATTAAAAAAGAAAAAAAAATCCGCAGAAAAAGAGGAACAGTTACACGTAAGAGTGGAAACTCCTAATTAAAGTAAATCCACTTGCCTGCTACCTTTAGGGGAGTCCTTTCACTTAAAATAATAGCTAAACTCTCCTGACTTCTATTTTAAAGAGGTTTATAAAAATATAAAAAAGAAAAAACCTACAACTAAACAACTAATTAAAAAGAAAATTTCATCAGATGCTGTATCCCATTACACATCACAAAACAGGAACCATACCAAAGTACTAAATACAAGTTACACATGGACTTTTAAGACGCACCACGGACAATGATCATGACCAGGTAATCTTCTTCAGATTTGGCCAGTGCCTTGGCAGGGGAATCCAGGAACTGCTGGGAGAACTCACAGGGTGGAAAGGCATGAAGGACTCCGGTGTTTTCCTTGTCTTTGTTGCCCCCCACAGGGAGGCTGATCACCCCAGCGGCCTGCTTTTGCTTTAAGTAGGACACAAGGTTCCTAAGCGGCCTCTGAGTAGAGGTGGCAGTGTCTGATGTGGCTGAGGAAGAAGAGGACCTGCTATCAGAACTTCCAGGCACAGCCAGAAGAATAGCATAACCATTGGGCCCTGCCACTTTGATGCGTCGTGTTACTTCATCCAACTTGGGCTGGTCCAAACGAAGACGCTGAGTGATCTTGAGCTGGGCCACTTTGCCTCCAGTTGAGCCCTCCACAAGAAGACTACTAGCCACCTGGAGGTCACCCTGCAACAGATGCATGTTGGAAGGAAAGTTGCTGTTCTTCAACAGAAGCATGCCCTGCCAGGCCAAACAGAGTTTGGGAGATGCTGCTGCTGCAGGGGCGGTCCCCCCATCCTGTTTCTGGGAAGGGGACTTCAGCTTCGATGAAGCAGTGCTGGTGCTGGATGCGCTCCCATCAGGTCGATCTTCTTTTTTCAGAGGGCTTTTACCCTCCGTGGAAGCAGCTGTCCGGTGCTTCTTATCCCGTTCAGCTGATGCAGAGTTTTTACGGTCTCGCTTGTCACCCTGGCTCTTCTCTAAACTACCTCGTCGGTCTCTGATTGGAGAGGGCCTTTCCAAGAGAAGACGGGAAGATCGATCGTTGTCGCTATTGTAGCGATCCCGGCTACTGCCCAATTCTGGACTGCGGTCAGGAGAAGGCGCGCAATGACGTTTTCGTGGACGGTCACTCTCTGGGGACCTATCCAGATGCCGACCCCCACCCTCCTCAGGCAGCCTTCGCTTCCTAGGTTGGTCTCTGCTGCTGGGCAGATCTCGATCACCTCTGTCCCGGTCCAACGACCAGCCATCCCGCCTGCGATCCAAGCTATCCAGTGGCTCATAAGCAGGCACAGCCGTGGCTGCAGTCCGAGTGCTGCGTTCACGGACTGGGGGTGGGGGCGGAACCCAATCAGAGTCAGCATAAAGGTCCCTATCACGATCTCTGTACAGTAAGGGTGGTGTCCTATCCCGAGCACCCCTCAAAGGGTCGGGTGCCCGGTGTCCAAAAGCATCTGTCACCAGTTCATAATGAGTTAACGGCAGAGGCTGCAGATATTGCTGCTGGTAACGATGTTCTGTGTCTGCAAAGTCTACTCTAAGGCGACGATCTGGGCCACCAAGTGGGAAGCCTCTCATATGGGTCCAAGCAGCATGAGCTGCATCCAGGCTTTCGTACTGGATATATGCCCAACTATCACCTTTGCGGTAGTCAATGGTGCGTATGGTGCCAAATCGGTCAAACTCCCGTGCCAGGGCAGCAAGAGGCACCCAAGGACCCAGGCCACCTACCCAAAGGCGGGTGGTGGGTGTAGCTTTGCCATAGCCTATTTTGATAGGATTCCGAATGATAATTTTGCCAGACATTGCTAGTTTGGCCCGGTGAGACATATCTAGGTTTTCAAATTTGAGAAAGCCATAGGTACTGGTCTGGCCCCGAGAAGGCCTCTTGATGTCTACCTCTGTGATGACTCCGAAACGGTCAAAAGCCCTTCTCAGATCACTCTCTGTCACAGTGATGTCTAGGTTGCCCAAGAAAAGCGTCCGGTTAGCTCGCTGATCATCCTCGGGTGAGATCTCATCTACTTCTCTGAAAGGAGCGGCACCTGCTCCAGTTCCCACCCTTGGCTCAAGACTGTAGGCTGGGCGCACTCTCTCATAGAACGAATAGTCTCGCTCTCTCTCCAGGTCTCGGGGCAGTGGTGGCGGAGGTGGAGGGGGCAAGCGGCCAAGGGCCAACTGCTGCAACCGGTAGTCTCTGTATCCCAAGGCTGCACCTCCAGGGGAAAGTGATCTCTGGCCTCCACCACCTCCTCCAGGGGGGNTAGATGTGAGAGTTGGAGCATAATGAAGGTTGAGCACTGAAGAATTGATTCTTCTGAATTATGGGGCTGGAGAAGATGCTTGAGAGTTCCTAAGACTTCAAGGAGATCAAACCAGTCAATCCTAAATGAAATCAACCCTGAATATTCATTGGAAGAACTGATGCTGAAGCTGAATATCCAACACTTTGGCCACCTGATGCGAAGAGCTGACTCATTAGGAAAGACAGAAGGCATGGTGCTGGGAAAGATGGAAGGCAAAAGGAGAAAGGGGCTTGAGGTTGACACGGTTAGATAGCATCACCAACTCAATCGACAGGAGTTTGAGCAAGCTCTGGGAGATGGTGGAGGACAGAGAAGCCTGGCGTGCTGCAGCCCACAGAGTGGCAAAGAGTTGGACATGACTTAGTGAAGAGCAACAATGCTGTGAAAACCAGGGATTGTTAAAGCAACATTTTGTGGTCTCTTCCAAATTAACACACACATTTCATTTCTAAGATGCAGGGTCCTTTAATTTCTATTATAATCATAGACTATAAAAGTAGCAGTAGCATATCTGATATCTCTCTCAGTGAAAGGATCTTTTAAGTTTATGCCTGAGGGTGGAGGAATACAGTACTCCTTAGTGATTCAGGATATGCTGTGAAATTACAAGTACTTTATGATTATTATGGAAGAGGTGTACTTAAACTGGTACCCTGATATGGTGCCAGTTCATATCCCCCTAAATTCCTCCCCTTTCACCACAGCGGATGTCTTTGTTGACTCTGGTACAAACCTCAACCCTTCTCAGGTTCACCCATCACAAACTTAATACTAGCAGAACTTTTGTCTTTTCCTGGTCGGTTTTGACCACATTTTCCCACCACAGGGACTTTATGGGCCTAAAACTTTTCTTCCACCTTTTATTTCTGGCTCTACCTGAGGCCTTGAAGTGTCTTACCTGGCCTCTATCTGAAATATATGGCTTGTTCTATGGTTATTAAACCTATAAATCCTGACCTTTACCTTTTATCTTTAGTAATATGATTTTGCTAATTACAAATAATGCTTCTCTTAACATGTATTTTGATCTATATATACATGCAGACTTAGGGGAGGAGAAATTGCTGGGTCACAGGGTATGCATATGTTTAACTTTAGCAGGCAATGTCAGTTTTCCACAGTGGGAGTGAGCACTTAAAAATATATATAAACAAAAGTCTTTCAGTTAAAATTAACTTGCTGAAGATCCCCAAGCACTTTTTTTTTTGGTGGAAAGTAAGTATTAACTTATGATGACACTTAGATCAAATAAGTACATGTATTTTTAAAAAAACAGAATTTGTTTCTGATTTTGTCAGGGATAATTTCTCCATCAAATAGAACATTTTGTTTGTATAATTAATACCAGAGTGCCATTTCCTACGATATTTCAATAAAGCTTGAATGAGTGAATTAATAGTTCTCCATATATTGATTAAAAAATCAGATGCACCCTAATACATTAGAAATTATATGGTATTTAATGGCTAGATATAAGATAGACTTATTACTCCACATAATTTTTTCTGGGGTTTACAATGTAAAGCAATACACCTTCTTCCATTAAACCTCTGGCTTATACACAAAGCAGCTGATTGACATGCACATGGTATTGTCATATGCTATCAGAAATGGACCTGCTGTTTTCCTTATTAACCAGAAGTGATATCAACAAACTTAGGAGAAAAAAAATTTTTTAAATCATCCCCCTTTATATTTAAAAACAACTAAAAGCATATACCTTGTTTTATTGTGTTTTGTAGATAATGCAGTTTTTACAAATTGAAGGTTTGTGGAAACTCTGCATTGAACAAGTCTATGGGTACCATTTTTCCAATAAAATTTGCTCCCTTTGTGTCTCTGTGTTGCATGTTGGTGATTCTCACAATATTTTGAATTTTTTAATTTTTGTATTTGTTATGATGATCTGTGATAAATCTTTGATGTTACTGTTATAATTGTTTTGGGGCGCCACAAACCACATCCCCATATAGGATGGCAAACAGTTGATAAACGTTGTGTGTGTTCTGACTACTTCACTGTCCTCCCTTCTCTCTTCCTCTCCTCCACTTCCTGAGACAAAACACTGTTCAAATTAGACCAATTAATAGCCCTACAATGGCCTTTAAGTATTCAAGTGAAAGGAAGAACTGTGTGTCTCTTTAAATAAAAAATTAGAAAAGACTAAGCTCAATGAGGAAGGCATGTCAAAAGCCAAGATAGGCCAAAAGGTAGGACTCAAGCAAAATAGTTAGCCAAGTTGTGAATGTGAAGAAAAAGTTCTTCAAAGAAATTAAAAGTGCTATGCTAGTGAACACGCACATGATAAAGTGAAGCAGCCTTTTTGCTGATATGGAGAAAGTTTGAGTGGTCTGGAAGGAAGATCAAACCAGCCACAATATTCCATTAAACCAGAGCCTAATCCAGAGCAAGGCCCCAGCTCTCTTCAATTCCATGAAAGCTGAAAGAGGTGAGAAAGTTATAGCAGAAAAATTTGAAGCTAGCAAGGTTTAAGGGAATGAAGTTTAAGGAAATAAGTCATCTCATAAAAGTACAAAGTGAAGCAGTAAGTGCTGATGTAGAAGCTGCAGCAAGTTACCCAGATCTAGCTAAGATGAAGGTGGTTACACTAAACAACAAATTTTCAAGGTAGATGAAACAGCCTTACAATGGAAAATACCATCTAGAATTTTATAGCTAATAAGCAGAAGTCAATGGCTGGCTTCAAAGCTTCAAAGGAGAGAATGACTCCCTTAGTAGGAGCTAATGTGGCTGGTAACTTGAAGTTAAAGCCAATGCTCATTTCAGTTCAGTTCAGTTCAGTCGCTCAGTCGTGTTCGACTCTTTGTGACCCCATGAATTGCAGCACGCCAGGCTTCCATGTAGAAAATCCTAGGGCACTTAAGAATAATGCAAAATCTACTCTGCCTGCGCTGTATAAATGGAAAAAGAAAGCCTGCTTGGCAGCCCATCTGTTTACAAGATGGTTGACTAAATGTTTTAAGCCCACTGTGGAGACCTACTGCTCAGAAAACAGATTACTTTCAAAATATTGTTGCTCATGGACAATGTACCTGAACATCCAAGAGCTCTGATCCAGGTGTACAACAAGATTAGCGTTGTTTTCATGCCTGCTGACATGACATCTGTCCTGTAGCCCATGGATGAAGGAGTCATTTTGGAGTCATAAGACTTTCAAGTCTTTTTTTTTTTTTTTTCCTCCAACCAGGTTTATTAAACTTAACAAAATTCTATATACAAGGTGACCTAAACCTGCTGCTTCAAAACATGATCCTTTCCTAACAATCCACAGTGTCAAAAAGCAACCTACTCTGAAATTAAGAGAAAAGTGCCCAATGCATATTACACGAATGGTTCAATATTCTATGAGCTAATTCACATAAGGTACGACCAAGTCCCTGTGGCAGGCTGCAGGAGAGCTGATATGCAGGAGAACTGACACGAGATGTCAGGAGGCCATTTTGTGCACTGCCACTGTGATGCCATCGTGTTTCTGGATCATGATGTTCCCATTATCTGATTCTAAACACACCACAGGAATATCAGTGGGATCCGAGGTTAGCTTAGCTGCTTGCTGGGCTAGAACCGATATCACCCCAGCATGCTCATCTGACAGGGTTCCGCGGCAACCTAGATTGAGTCCTTGTGAATCTGTGCACAGGACTCCAACAATGGATGGATTCTTCATAGTGTCCTCCAAGTGCTGCTCTAAGGTAGCCTCCATCTCGTCGCGGGTCGCCTCCTTCTTCCTGTATGGTTTTTTAAAGACAGCTTTATTAAGATATAGCTTACGTACCATAAAGTTCACCCATTTAAAGCATACAATTCAGTGGGTTTTAGTATACTTAAGCTATGCATGTGGTTCACCCTGTAACACTGTTACAGAAAGACTCTGCTATAATTTTTTCTGTATGACTAAGCCCTAATACAATTATCTCATTCATTTATTTAGACATTTTATAGGGCAGTGGCTAAGAGCATGAACTTTGGAACCAGCCAACCTGGATTAAATGCCAGCTCTGCTGTAGGTCTCAAAAGAATTACTATTAATTTCTCTGGGCCTTTATATTCTCATCTATAAGATGAGAATAATCATAAAACCTCTTTACCAGGAGGATTAAATGGGTTAAAACATAGAGTTTGACCCTTAGTATCCACGGGTTTTGTGTCCTTGGATTCAACCAACCGTGGCTCATCTGAGCTTAGAAGAGTGCCTGGCACACAGTAAGCATGCATTGCTGTTAACTAGTATATTTTCTCTTTGAACTTTAGTATATAGAATTGGATTTATCATAATCCTCAGTTCCTGAGACATAATCATTAATGGTCCATTCATGGGTGTTTCAACTTTTACTTATCAAAACATAGTACATACCCATGAACCTATCACTCAGTCCAAGAAATATTTACCAGTATTTTATGTCTACCTAAATGTTCCTCCCTTATCCATTGCCTACCTCATAGATAGCTACTATCCTGAATCTGATGTTTAGCTATCCCTTGTTTTGAGAACTTAAAAAAAATTTTTAAGAAATTTTAAAGTCCCTATTATGAAGTTTCAGGAAAAAAAAATATATATATAAATAGATTTTTTAAAATTCCTTAATATATGTATACATGGGTATACTCATGCACATGCACATATATCACCTCTAAAGTATATTATTTTAGTTTCCCTTGTTTTGTAACTTTATACTAATTTGTATCTGTAATCTTCCTGAGGCTTGCATTTTTCATTCATAATGTAACTATGACTCTTCCATGTTATCAGAAAACTTTCAAGGAATGGATTACTTTCTTCTATTTTGATGCCCTGCAATCCTTATGCTACCACAGGATGTATTATATTAATAATATAGCTTTTCAAATTCCAGCCATCAAATAAGCATTGCTGGCACCCAGCAGGGCAGATGATGGGAAGAATAACTGCATGTCCTCCTCTTAAGACCACCTGGAAGTAACTCACTAAAATTCTTCTATCTCATTTGCCAAAACATAGACCTCTGGTCACACTTAGAAAAGAAGGCTGGGAAGTATACTCTATATACTTTAGCCCAGATAAGAATCAGGGATCTTTAAGGAGAAAGAGGGAGAACAGGCGTTGGGGCCACCAAGCAGTCTCTTCCACAACGATGTACTGGGTGAATTACATGACACAATGCATGGAAAGCTCAAGGTGCTTAGCAAGCTTCGATGAAAACTGTCATTTCATGATTTCACTTATATTATCCAATTTGATCCTCATAGTAATTATATGAGTTAGGACAAATGTGATTATCTTAATTGCAGGTTGGGAGACTAAGGTTCAAGAGGCTAATTGCAGTTGCTCGTGGTGGTGGTAGTTTTTGTTTATTTCAATTTAAAGAAAGAGTCCAAGGGAAAGGAACCATAGGCCAATTCTGGAGTCCTGGCTTCTCTGGACAAAATCTACCTTTCATAAAAACTTGTAGTTCTATTTTCTCTGATTTTCTGACCCTGGCATGTAAATCTGCAAGGTGTGGGATGGAACTTAAATCTACTAAGTCCCCCTGTGGAACACTTTCCAATGAATCCTGTATGAATCAGGTTGTTGGAAATGAAATGGCTCTCCAGCAGGTTGAAGCCTGAACAAACAAATTAGAATACATAATTCACAAATAGATAATAAAAATCAAAGCCAGACTTTACTGAGCGCATACTACATACCAGGTATTCTGCTCAAACTTTTCTCCCATTGGCTTGCTTCACCCTCACAACAACCCAAGGAGATAGGCAGGCTTATAATCCTCCCTTTTATTTTAATGCCTTTTTTAAACAAATTTTGGTAGCAAGTGGACTTATTGCAATGGCTTCTCTTGCTGTGGAGCACAGACTCTAGAGCACAGGCTCAGTAGCTGTGGCCTACAGATTTAGTTACCCCACTGCTGCTGCTGCTGCTGCTAAGTCGCTTCAGTCGTGTCCGACTCTGTGCGACCCCACAGATGGCAGCCCACTGGGCTCCGCCATCCCTGGGATTCTCCAGGCAAGAACACTGGAGTGGGTAGTTACCCCACAGCATGTGGGATCTTCCTGGGCCAGGGATTAAGCCCATGTCCCCTGCACCAGCAGGCGGCAGGCGGCTTTTCAACCACTGGGCCACCAGGGAAGTACACCACCGCACCCCCTCCCCGCCCCCACCCCCAGCTTCTTCTGCTTGTAAAGAAAAATGAGGCTTTGAGAAATCATTTGGTTTTCAAAAATTTAGTAAAAAGAAAAAGTGTAGGTTTGGTTTTTTTCCCA
>SJYX01015014.1:408050-492892 GCA_006410675.1 Oreotragus oreotragus | reverse complement strand
ATTACCTAAATTATTAATTTACAGAAGATGTGTATAAGAGACAGCTCCCCGCCCCCACCCCCACCTTCTTTGTCAGGTAAAGGAAACTGAGGCTTAGAGATCTAATTTGTTTTACAGATATTTAAGAAGAAGAATATGTGTAGGTTTGGGTTTTTTCCCAAGTCTGTGAAAGCATTTGATTTGAAGTCATTCTCACGTATTAGGGGTGACACTGCAGATTGCCCCCCATGTCTAGTCTCCCTTTCTGTGTTGTGAACAGATACAATACTCTGACAGGGAACATTTTATAACAAAAATTATAACAAATTATATAAACAATTCTTTAAGTCACTAACATAGAATACATATAGTAACTGTGTTAGTATCTGCCTACTTGAACAATGGTACTTTAACCTCAGGAGTTTATAACAACTGGAAGAAAGTATTTCATTTGATGGTAGGCAGTTTAGAGGTGAAAATTAGCAGTCTTGCAATGGAGATGGGAGTTCACAGATTCTCAGTTATTGGACAAAACTTCTAAAGTCAGAGGCAATAAAAGCTTTATTTGCTGCTCCTTACTGAGTACTAGGCAAAATCCTCTTGCTGCTCCTATGTCAGGTGGAGATTCCAATTTAAAGAGCTCTGGACGGTGTATCCTGTGTGTCTTTCTGTATCGTTCATGTCAAGTTCCATCCACCTATAAACACTGATGAGGTTGTAAAGTTGATAGAGTGTGAGTGCTTCTGTCACCAACTGTGTTTCAATTGGACAAAAAGTTGTAGATTCTATTTTTCCTGGTGTGTTTAGTACATAAATTTTCTCACAGAAATGCAATAAAGTTCTGAGATCTCATGAGCCATCGCTGTGAGCCCACTATTAGCAAGAAGAAACCAGCTTTGGGGAAACCCAGCCCCTCGACACAGCCGTAAATAACCTAGTGGAAACAAAAGAAGACGTCTACAAATGTTTGCATATGTTTGGCCTTGGCCATGGCCATGGACAATATTTCTGTGACATTTTAAAAATTATGAGCTCCTTTAACTAATCAATCTTTTTCAAAGTATGTTCTATGTACCCAGCATAGAGAAAGTACAGAGAGAAATTGTATGACATGAACCCTACCAAGAATTTGCTTGGATGAGAACAAAAATCAGGTACATTTAAAATTTGTCACTGAAATATTAAAATGAAAAAAAATTTTAATTAAGTCAAGTATAGAAGTTTAGTGATAAGAAAACTCAGTGTGGGCTGGGATAGTCAGGGAAGTTATGTGTGTTCCTTGTAGAATTCCAGACCATAAAGAAGGCACAGGATAGAATTCTAAGTCCAAGCAATGTTTCATAACGGTTCTGACCCTAAATTTCCTTACTGTGTAACCCTGAACGATCTTTCCAAAACACAAACCTGATAGTTTCCATTGCTCCACAGATAAAGATAAGAATTCTTAATATGCCCTACAAGGCCCTATATGGTTTGGCCCTTTCTACCATTCTTGCCTCATTTTGCTTTGCATTTCCCACTGGCCGCCTTTCTGTCTCACACACTCACTGAACTCCCTCCCTTCCCAGGGCGCATGCTCTTTTCTACCCTCATCACCACGTGAACTCCTATTTATACTTCAGGGATCATTTCCAGGTTGTCTCCTCAGGGCAGCCTTCCCTGACTAGACTGAAGTCCCCTATTATAGGCTCTTATTTGCCATGTGATGTGCCTCTCCTTCATTGCACCTGTCACAATTGCAATTTTACACTTGTTGTAATTATTTTATTTACCATTTAGTGCATTTGATTTATGTCTTTCTCCCCCCAAGCTTTCATTAAGGACAGTACTGTGTGTGTCTGGTTACTTACCATTTTATCTGCAGTTGTTAGCACACCCTCAGGCACACAATTGACACAAGTTTTTGTTTGATGAATGAATGAATGAACATAATCTATATCAGTATTTCCCAATATCCCATAAAATGGTCCCGAGATAAAGAGTCAAGTGAGTTTAGAAAACACTTTATGCTGTATCGTCCAAGGCTCCACCCCTGCCCCCATGTATCTTGCATATAAAATACTCTGGCAAGAAAGAAAAAAAAAAGACTGTAGCAAATCCTATAGTAAAGAAGGATTCATCTTAATTCGACCACAGAATGTAAACCAGAGTTCTCTAGGATGAACTCTGGGCAGTGTTTCCACTCAAGGGAGGTAACCTAGCTGCCCATGCTGATGTTTTTGGTTCAGCAAATGGTAAGAAATGTTTTGTTTCCTGACAGGAATTTCCCAGTGGTTAAACTGCTCTGGGAATCCAGGCAGATGTAGGATTTAGAATTTGAAAAACGGAGCCACAAGTACAAACAAGCTCTATGAATACAATCTGTTCCATTAGCTAAAGGATGGACTCTCCTCAGCACAGTCTGTAGCAGAATAAATATTTGTTCAAAGAATGAATGGAGAGAGAAAATAACTGTGGTGAAAACCCTTCAGCTAGTGAGTGACCCCATCTTAGGAAAGATAACTACAGTTAAGTTCAAGTGTTAGTGAAAGCTTTTTAAGCTATGATGGTTAATATATGGGCGTTTTAACTAGGTACTTACTTTAACACAGGAACGTACCCAGTCACACGATTTAAAGAGGCAACACTGACACTCTGAAGGCAAGTAAATATTGATCTTTGCTTCTTGGTTTTGTGATAAACATTTTGTCAATTGTTTTTTTTCCTAGGATTTAACATTAACTTCCTTTTTTTTGTCAAATCCAATGTTTTATTTTTCCCCTCAGTCTTCATCCTCCTTGATCTTTTGGTATCTTTTTGACTGTTTTCAAGAAACCCTTCTTGAAATTCTTCCTGCACTTGCTTTGTGACCTGCACTTTCAATTCAATAGCACTTCAAACAATATTTATTGATCACCTGTGAGGTACCAGACACTGGACTACCATCATTCATTTATGAACTCATTCATCAGCATTCATTGAGTTCCTACTGGATATCAGGCACTGTGCCAGTGATTGAGATACAGAGATGAACAGGATACAATCCTGGATCTGAGAAGCTTCACAGCCTAGGAAAGTAGACAACTAAGGCATCATGGCAGGAGGCTATGATACAAGTACAGGCTCAGGGGCTGTGGCCCTCAGAGAAAAAACCAATTGCTTTTCTCTGGGGGGGAGGGATACGTTGCATAGCACAGTGCCTGGCACAGGCTGAATCGTCAATAAATGTATGTTAAAAGAACGAAAAGCTTTCCAGGCAGAGAGACTAGCATGATTAGGGCAATTTCAGGGAGCCCAGCCTGGGGCAGAGGACCAGCTTCTCCAGAAGCATGGCAGGCAGGGGTGGTGATGGGGATGTTGATCTGAAAGAAATGTTTTTTCCTACTGTTGCTATTTAATTTATAAATTTTATGCACATGCATGTTTAAAAGCACATTACCTAAATTATTAATTTACAGATTTTTAATATATTTTGTATCAAGAACAAGAATACAATTATTGTTTTCACAATACAAATGACAGAAATTAAAGCTCAAACTATAAAAGCTGGTATACAAATAGAGAATACAGAGGTTCTGCAGCAAAGCCATTGTCTTCTTGAGGGTAGTGGTGAGATATTTAACAAAAGTGGGAGCAGAATATTGGGCTGAAAGGACTGTATCCTGTGAGGGTTTGTCACATGATATCAGAATCAAAATCACCTGGGAGATCTCCTTTTACAAAGCAAATTTTCAGGTTCCACCTGTATTAGTCAGGGTTCTCCAGATAAACTGGAGAAGGCAATGGCAACCCACTCCAGTACTCTTGCCTAGAAAATCCCATGGGCAGAGGAGCCCGGTAGGCTGCAGTCCATGGGTCACTAAGAGTTGGACATGACTGAGTGACTTCACTTTCACACATTGGAGAAGGAAATGGCAACCCGCTCCAGTGTTCTTGCCTAGAGAATCCTAGGGACGGGGGAGCCTGGTGGGCTGCCATCTATGGGGTCGCACAGAGTCGGACACAACTGAAGTGACTTAGCCGCAGCAGCAGCAGCAGCTCCAGAGAAACCGATCCAGGAGGATGTAAAGATAGATATAAATACAGATAGATACAGCTGTGCCCTGTGACCTACAGGTGGCAAGCTGGGGACCCAGAAGAGTGACAGTATAAACTTCAGTTTGAATCCAAATGTCTGAGAACTGGGAGAGCCAATGGTATAAGTTCTAGTCCAACAGGCTTTCAAGACCCAAGAAGAGAATTTTTCAGTTTTGACTCCAAAGGCAGGAAAAGACCATCTCCTTAGTGAAAGTTGCTCAGTTGTGTCTGGCTCTTGCGACCCCATGGACTGTAGCTTGCCAGGCTCCTCTGTCCGTGGAATTCTCCAGGCAAGAATACTGGATTGGGTTGCCATGCGCTTCTCCAGGGGATCTTCCCAACCCAGGGATCAAAAGCAGTTTTCCCTCATTACAGGTGGATTCTTTACCATCTGAGCCACCAGGGAAGCCCATAGTCCCAGTTCAATCAGGCAGCAGGAGTTGCTTTTTACACGGCCTTTTTATTCTGTTTAGATCATGGATTGGAAAAGGCTGACCCCAACTGAGGGGCCAATAAAGTCAATTGGCTTTGTTCAGTCTGCCAATTCAAATGTTAATCTCATCCAGAAACACCCTCACAGACACATCCAGAATACATCTGACCAAATGTCTGTCACCTCCATGGTCATTACAGTTGATCACTCTACCACTTTAAGTACATGCTGAAATTTGAGGACCTTTGCAGGCCATTTGGAATAGTGGAAGGTTTTCAAGAAGAGAGGCAATTTGATCAGATTATCTGGGAACCACTTAAGAAGGAACCCTGGCAGTTCCATGGAAGGTGAGTGCTTTTGGGGTAGAGAAGGTGAGGCAGGATGCAGTGTCATAGAACAGATAGGGAGCTTATTACACAGGACACAATGATGAGGTCCTGCTCTCCCCTATGCTAATGACGCCTGTTCCATTGCTATGTAACAAATTAACCCATAGCTTGGGCTTCCCTTGTGACTCAGCTGGTAATGAATCCACCTGCAATTTGGGAAACCTGGGTTCGATCCCTGGATTGGGAAGATCCCCTGGAGAAGGGAACAGCTCTACTCACTCCAGTATTCTGGCCTGGAGAATTCCATGGACTGTATAGTCCATGGGGTTGCAAAGTGTCAGACATGCCTGAGTGACTTTCACTTCACTTTAGCAGCTAAAAAGAGTCTTGGATCAGGAATTTGAGAAGGGCTCCAGTGGACAGTTCAAGCTTGAGATGTCCCAGGTTGTCGCAGTCAGATGCTGGCTGGGGCTTTAGTCATCTCATCTGGGCTGGATGTCCAAGATGAGTCCTTCACTTGGTTGGCAGTTGACATTGGCCATCATCTGCTTGGCGGTTGACGTTGGCCGTCATCTGCTACACACGGCCTCCTTGGCAGAGTAGTCTCCGGTAGTCAGACTTTTCACAGGCATCTGGCTTCATTTCAAGACAGTCAGGCAGAAGTTGCATGGCCTTTTCCGACCAGCAGAACTTCCACTCTCCTCTAGGAATCAACGCTTCCACTAGCCTGCCCAGGTTCAAGGACAAGGACTCCACTTCTCAATGGGGCCAGTAACTAGGTCGCAAAGTAGAACAGCCTGTGCAATGGGAGATATTGTTCTGACATCTTTGAAAGATATCGACTTATATAGCTCCCAAATCAAGATTTCCAATCCTGACCTCTTATCTACTCTCCTGTTTTAGATACACAATTGCCCACAAGATATCTTACTGGGAAGTCTTGTTGTCAACTCAAACTCAAGTCTAAAACAGAATTTATGATAATAGTTCTTCATCCCATAATCTTATTATTTTGGTAATGCTTAAAACTTAAAAAAAAAAAAAAAGACTAACCCTTTTATCTCTGACTTTTCTCTCTCTTTTTAAAAGAAATCAATTACTTACTTATTTACGGCTGTGCTGGGCCTTCACTGCTGCGCGTGGACTTTGGCTGCGGTGAGCAGGGGAGGCTCTCTAGAAGCTACTCTCTAAGCCCACGGCGCATGGGCCTCTCATTGTGGTGGCTTCTCTTGTTGCAAAGCACAGGCCCTAGGGTGCATGGGCTTCAGTAGTTGTGCTTAGTTGTCCCACAGCATATGGGATCTTCCTGGACCAGGGATCGAACCTGTGTTCCCTGCATTAGCAGGCAGTTCTTAATCACTGGACCAGCAGGGAGGTCCCGACTTTTCTTTCTCTGAAAAATAATCTGCTACCAAATCCTGAATTTTCTTCTTCTTCTTCTTTACTGATTCTTGGATTCTCCTCATTGCCTTTGGTCAGGCCAGCTCCTCCTCACCCTTTGGTCCCCTAGCTGATCACGCCTCCACCCCTATCCCTGGCTGTCACCCATTTTACATGCTATAGCCTGGCTAGTCTTCCCCAAAGTGCACTTCCCATTTTCCTGATCAACATTCTGGAGTGGGCTCCTAATGGAAAGTTTACCAATGGTCCATTTACCAAACTCTGATAGTGGGTTCCTGGAAAAGAGTTTAGCATGTAGGGTGTTTCTTAAATAGTGACTTTGAGACTGACACCCATGGAAGGAAAGGGAAAGAACTTGGATTGGGAAGAAGAAAAAGTGAACTTGCAGTCAGACCCAGCCACAGCTCCAGCTGACCCCACGAGGAGTGCTGGAGTTAGAAAGTCCCACTAATTTGTGGCCTTCAGAGTTGTCCCACAAGAAGCCGAAATGGCAGGGCCTTTTACATTTCTGCACTGTTCAGTCATGGCCACTGTGGAAAGGATCGTGATCTTGGGTGTGGCAGCTCTCTGCAGGTGAAGAAAACCTGAAGTGGCTGACAGCTCCAGGTGTCCCTTCCCAGGGGCTGGGGCATCAGAGCCCCCACACTCTCCACATTCACTGGTGCCCTGTCCTTTCAATCACACAGCTCACCACAGCTCACCTTCTCCTTGGTGCTCCCAGGCTCAACTTGAAGTCCCTCTTTCATTTAATCTTCAGTAAGCTCCATTCCATATCACTCTCTCCACTTTGGCTTTCATGCTGATTATTTCCTATAGGTTATTTTGCCTCATTCCACCCAAGTTGGGCTTCCCTGGTGGCTCAGCAGTAAAGAATCTGCCTGAAATGCAAGAGATGCAGGTTAGATTCCTGGGTTGGAAAGATTCCCTGGAGGAGGGCATGGCAACCAACTCCAGTATTCTTTCCTGAAAAATCCCGTGGACAGAGAAGCCTGGCCAGCTACAGTCCACAGGGTTACAAAGAGTCGAACATGACTGAAGCACATGCACAGATGCCCCCAGGTTAGGGTATGTACTCTTCCAGAGAGAAAAGGAGGTGTGACTTTTCCCTAGGACATCAGCACAGAGTAAATACAACACAGAGATAAGTACTCCACATATGTACAGCTGGAGCTCAAGAAATGCTTGGAGATAGGTTAACCAGAGCCTCTGGTTACTCTGAGATTGCTCAGAGGGTACTGTTTCCAATATCCAATACCATAGCAGAATGAATGGTGTAGGAAACCACCACCTTCTGGTCCTTCTGGGGAATAAGAAAACTAACCCTTACTGGTTGTGCAGAGAGTTACTGAGCTGGGTCTGGTGTGGGAGCAGGCGCTGGGCAGCAGCTCACTCCAAGTGGAGACACAGTTGGAAGTTACTCCCCATCCCTTTCTTCCCACCCACAAAGCAGAGCCAGAGATCCTCTGGTCTCATGGGGTTCTGTGTACATTTAACTAATGAGTGGCCATCAAGTGTTGCCCAAATGCCAAGTGTAATTATAGTGAGCAATTATTTTTGCCTGAAGAGGCAGCATTCCAGCCACTGTCAAGGGAGGGAGATAAATGTCTGTGTTCTCTGAGATCCTGTGTGAACATGAGCTATTTTCCTGCCCTCAGAGGATCAGGAACCCAGATATAGCTTTCTTACACCCAGGGCACACCTGAGCAGGAATCCCCCAGAGGAGCATCTTTCTGTTTGTAGATTCATTACTGCTTTGGGCAGTGGGAAGGGCATTCTCCTCCCCACTCCACTCCTCCACCCCTGGCAAGTGCACCACCAGAAGCCCCACTCAAGCAGCTTTGTGTGGGCTTGGGTTCTGAACGCCACTCACAGCAACCCCTCCTCCCTTGGACCCAGAAAGGCCGTAGGCAAAATTCACTTGGGAATTTCCCATCACCCCACAGTGTCTGAAATCTAACAATAGCCTCCACAATCATAACAATAAATTAAAAATAAAGCACTTTGGAGCTCCCTAAATGGAAGTTTTTCACATGGTTTTTATATTTAGAGTTCTGTTTCTCCCTCTGGGTAGATTTTATAAATAACCAGGAGAATTTCCATATCTCCTTCTCTTTTCACATAAGAAACTCCAAGCAAGTTTCTTTCTTGTCACCTTTCTCTCTGAAAGTCCATAAAATTAGATAATACACATAAAAAGGTAAATAGGAAAGGAAGAAAAGAAGAAAAGACTATATGGAGACAACTTAAGGAAAGTATTTATTTAAAGAAATTCAAGGGACTTCCCTGGAAGTCCAGTGGTTAAGACGCCATGCTCCCAAAGAAGGGGCCTGGGTTTGATCCCTGGTCAGAGAATTAAGATCCCACCTGCCATACCGTGTGGCCAAAAAAAGAAAAGAAATTCGATTTTGTCATGTCTTGAGATAAAAACAGGTTCATCCCAGTATCCTGACCTTGCTAGTTGAAGTCTTAGGCAAATACTAGTTCACACTGGTTGAACCTTTGCCATGTATCCAGCATGATTCTAAAGTGTTTCTCAGGTGTTAACTCATTCACTCCTTGTATTAACCCTGGGAGTAGATGCTATTATTGATCCACTTTATAGAGTGGAAACTAAGGCCTACAAGAAAGAAGTAACTTATCCCATGTCAGTCTGACACCAAAGCTCGGCCCCCTAACAAGATGACTCTATTACTAAAAGCTGAGGCACATCGTCAGTGTGTATGAACTGTCGTTTTCTAAAGGAAAGCCAGGACACTGTAAGGTCCTGGGGCCATGAAGGTACTTCCACGCCGGCTCACTGGACACCCAAGAATCATTTCTCACCCTCTTTACCCATTCAGGGGCTATGCCGTTTCAGAAGCCTTCTTGAGTCTAGAACTCTGAGCCTCTTAAAAGAGGTTGGAAGTCAACATTGAACCTCTTTTCTCTGAGTGAAATTTGAGTCCATGTCCATTATTTACACTCACTGAAAAATAATCTTAGAAAAAGATGCTTTATCATGTGATACACGTTTACATTTACACACGTAGATGGGAAATTTTCCCTGCCGTGTGCCCTTTCCCCAGCAGTCTAGGGCAGTGCCCATGCCCATCATGTACTCTCAGGGGATCCTGAACTTTTCCTTCAGAACACCCATCATGGTATAGGATTATATGCTGGCACAACTACGTGTCCAGTGTCTCTGCCTCACCAGACTGTAAACACCACGAGGCAGTGGCTGAGTCTGTGTTGCTCCGTGTAACATCCCCAGGGTCTGGTGCAATGCCTGGCATGAAACAGGCACCCAGATACTGCTGGAGGAGTAAGGGATGTTATCCATGGCACCATTTGGTTTTGAGAAAATGCTGCCACAAACTGTAAGAGAAACCAGCTTCTCTAAAATCTTTCAAGACCCACTTCCATTTTCAGACAGAATAAAGAATTTTTCAATATACAATTTCAATCATTTTTGAAATGAGTGGCTTTCCCTTGTGTTGAGAATACTGGTTCTCAAGTCAGAAGGTCTGGTTCTCATTCTCTGATCACTACTCATTGCTTGATGATGGCCGAATATTTTAACCTTCTCAGTGTGTCCATTTCCTCCTAGGTAAGGTGGGGCTAAACCAGTGTCAGAGCAATGGTGTACAGATTAAAAGAGTTCGCAAGCAAGTGTTCAGAGTTGTGCCTGGTGTATGGGAATCCATAAATGTTGGCTCTTATTATCAACATAGCTATCAGCCTAGAACTCATACAATTCTGCAGCAGATTTGAGTCATTTCTAAGAATTCCCAGGATATGAAACCAAATTGAGGCCAGGTGTAAAGACATCTGGATTCAATATCCCTGCTGTCAAGATCCTCTAAGAGGGCAAAGGGAACCTCTCCCAATCCCAGCCTCCGTGAGTGTCATTCATTTTATTGCCGATGTCCTGTGGTCTCAGGAAATGGGGAATTCCTGGTCTTCTGAGGTTTTTGGCTGAGACTCCTGCCTGCTATACTGCCTAGTTGGGTTAGATGCTGAAGAAAGATCCTCTTAATTCAAAGAACTCGTGATTTCCTGAAAAGGTCAGTTCCCACCAAAAGTTACTCAAATCCTCCATCATTCCTCCCCCCGCCCCATCTTTCTCCTATGCCCCCACAGTTTGTCCCCTGTTTTAACCCATCCTCCAGGCTTTGCCCCAGTCAGCTCAAATAGCCAAAGTTTCCAATTAAATACTAAAAATGCACTGCTCTAAGCACCTCACAAAAAAAGTTAACTTATAACCCACAGAAACCCAGTGGGGTAGGTGCTGGAGTTACTGCCATTTTACAGATGATGAAACCAAGGGGAGGAGAGGTTGACTGCCTTGCCCAAGGACACTCAGCTGGAGAGTGCAGAGCCGGGGTCTAAATGAGCCTCTGGATTCCCAACTACTACCCTGCCTCTGGAGGAAGGTCTCCCCACCCTGCCCCTGGAGAATGCTCCTCAAACTTTCTCCTCAGTGTCATTCACCAGCTAAGAGGCATGGGGAGAAACAAAGATGTGAGCACAAACCCAGGCAAGTGTGGAGCTGTGAGGCGGGTGGTTGAAAGAGTCAGCTCTACAGCTGGACTGTGTGGATTAGAATGCTGGGTTTTCAGTTTACTAACCCTGCTAAGTAAAATGGGAATAACAATAACACATGCCTTATATAGTTGTTTTGAACATGAACACATATTAAACACTTAGAATAGGGCTTCCCAGGTGGTGCAGTGGTAAAGAATCTGCCTGCCAACACAGGAGACTCGAGGGATGCAAGTTTGACCCCTGGATTGGCAAGATCCCCTGGAGTAGGAACTGGCAACCCATTCTAGTATTCTTGCCTAGAGAATTCCATGGTCAGAGGATCCTGGCGGGCTATAGTCCATGGGGAGGCGAAGAGTTGGACGTGACTGAGCGTGCACACACACAAGCACTTAGAACAGTATATGACAAACAGTAAGTACTCAGTACTTTTTTTCTGCCTTTTTTGATCTTTTTACATTCTCAGAAGGCAGACGCTACAACAAATGCTTTTATAGAAAGAATGTTAGACTTGGAATCAGAAGGTCAAGTGTGAGTGCCAGCTATCTTCTGTTTACTGTATGATCATGAGTACAACATTTTTCCTCTCTGAGTCCTCACTTTTCTCATCCCCAAAATGGGTATGAAAATAATTTCACTCAACTGACATAGCATGCTTGTAAAAGAGCTTTGTGAATTCTGAATCTAAAACACAGTGAAGTAGTGATTAAAGAATCATCCCACTTTGTTATTTAGGGCTTCTCCTAGGATCAGCAGATAGGTACATTTCACCAGGGCTTTAGACTAAAAGACTAGACTTCCACCACTGGAGAGTCACTGTCAGTGTCCCAGGCTTTTTGATTTTCAAGACTCCCCATTTTAAAGACGTCTCAGAAAGTGAAGACCCAGTGTGTTTGGGAGGAGAGAGGAAGAGTCTCAGGGATGTGACTGCCGTCTTCAAGAAGCCGAACGGTTGTCACAGGCTGGACAGGTCAGACTTGGGACTGGCTCACCCAAGAGGCAACAATAACACCTGGGCCTCTGAGTGGAAGTAACAGGAGTCAGATTTAGTTTCTAGAAGAAAGGAAGACAATTCTTTTTATTATTCCTCCCAGAATGTGGGAAGGCTACTCTCGTAGTGAGTGTGCTGTCAGTGGAGGCATTCAAATAGGGAACAGGGACTCTTCCAAGGGGTAGAGGAAACTGTAATGAGGTAGGAGGAGAGAATCCAGTGGGCCTGAGCCTGGGGCATTCTAGTTCTTCCTAGGAATGTAGCCAGGAGGTGAGGGAGGTGATAGGAGGAGCAGGCAGAAAGAAAGAAAAGGACAGCCAAGGAGCCCAGGCTCGGCTCCAGTGAGTTCACTGTTTTGCCAAGGGCAATCCCCGTCTCTTTGGTCAGTTTAGACCCCAGAGCCTGGAAATGTAAACAATCCACTCAGTCAATTCAGCAAACGTTTGCAGGCCTGAGAGTCAGTCCTCGCCACGGCCCCAAGTGGGATCGCCAGCGCTTGCTAACCTCCTGCCCGGCGACCGGCAGGGGGCAGGAGAGACGCACAGATGCCGAACTGCGCAGCTCGCTAGCAAAGCTCCGCTGCTGAGTAAACTGGGTCACTCGGTCCTTTCAAGCCGCAAGCATTCCGTGGGAGTGGGGGTGGGGAAGGGAGGGGTGGGCACCTTGGGCCTCCCAGCAAGGGCCGTGAGATTCCAGATGCTACCTGGCGGTGCCATCGAAGCCCCCCGATCTTCTGGACTGGCAGAAGGAGGGATGAGATTGATAACCCGGGATAATCGCTCGGGCTGGCGGAAAGCTGAAGGGAACTCGTTCCATCAAAAGGTGTCCTCCAGCTGGACACATCCCAGGCCACGGCAGGGCCTAGTGCGGTGCTTTGCTTCAGAGAGAACTGTGATCTCAGTGAGGTCTGAGGCTCTCAGGGCCGGTGGAAACCTCCTTCCGGGGAGGGGGAAGGGCTCCGTGGCTGGCCACGAGTCAGCGGATGCTAAACCTGGTCGCTCAGGGGAGAGGTGGCAAGTCTGGAATCTGATTTGCTTTTGTGTCCTGGTCTTGCCGCCTGTATCTTATAAGATCTTGGGTGAGTCATTTTCCCTCTTGGCTTCCTTTTTGGGAGCCAGAGCATTGCCCTCCTCAGCTCCTCCCAACCTGGCGGGCACATCCTCCCAGCACAGCGGTGGAAGAGAGGCCTTCTGCACATGGCGGTGAGGAGGTGAGGTCCACTGTGCTGTTAGTCTGGGCACTGTGAACCGGCCCTGCAGCGTCGCTGCCCTGGAAGGTGGGGTAGGGAGAGTCTCCCCACACCCTTCTCCATCCCTTGGCACCAGGATCTGGGAAAGCAGGTCTCTCCACCTTCAAACAGTGGTTCCTTGAAGTCTTTGAGGGCTGAGAAATCAGGGACGTGGAACAGACCTGGAATGAGAGGGGATCTGGAAGATGGAATGGGAAAGAAGCCACTCCCGAAACTCCAGTTCCTCCCATGGACCCTGTAAAGGTTAGAAGGGCCCTTCTAACCTGCATGGGAAGTCAAGGACCTGCTTATGTATCCTTCCAGACTGTGTGTTTTCTCCAGTCATTTAAGCCCTTGAAGCCGGGAGCACGCAGGCCCTCATCTCCAGGAGAGGGATGGTGGGCACTGATGCTTCATGAGGATTTAGCATACTGCTCCTTGTTGTGTTTTCCTTGTTGGCTGTTAATAAGGGAGGAATCTTGGAGAACTAATCTGAGCCCCCAGTTTTACTGAGTAAAAACAATGAAAGCATAAAAACTGAGGCTCAGAGAACAGTGGGCCCAGAGAAAGGAAATTTCCTGTCCTTTTCAGTTGCTTCTAGAATCTTCATCCGTGACTGTTGAAGAAAGTGATTGGATCCCTACAGTGAGCTGCCCAAACCTAGGAGTACCCGCCCTCCTTGGGGATTTCACTTTGCCCACATCATCCCAGCTTCACCTCTGGCCATGCTTATATTACCCAACCTCAGATGTGAGACAGGCTGACCTCTCCTAGCCCTACCCTGGCTTCTGGGGCTCCAAGGAGCAGCCAGTGCATCTGAGGTTTAGGGATGTGATGTGATAAAGCAATTGCCTGAGTTGGAATCCCAGCACTAGCTGGGAGACCTGGAGCAAGACACTTCCTATCTTGGAGCATCCATTTCCTCATCTATCAAATGGGCACCATAATAGTGTTTTCCTTATAGATACTATTCTTTCCAGTCTCTTAATCTGAAATTGGAAACAAGAACAAACTAAATAGCTTTCTTTTCCCCTGAAAAAGCCAAAGAGCAGGACCCTGAAAGAAAGAGGTGGGAGCCAGACTTTGCAATCTTGCAATGGCACCCCACTCCAGTACTCTCGCCTGGAAAATCCCATGGACAGAGGAGCCTGGTGGGCTGCAGTCCATGGGGTCGCAAAGAGTTGGACACGACTGAGCAACTTCACTTTCACTTTTCACTTTCATGTATTGGAGAAGGAAATGGCAACCCACTCCAGTGTTCTTGCCTGGAGAATCCCAGGGACGGGGGAGCCTGGTGGGCTGCTGTCTATGGGGTCGCAGACACGACTGAAGTGACTTAGCAGCAGCAGTCTAGTTACTGGGAACTCTGGGGAGGAAATAACCCAGGGCTGGGGAACAGGGCTGTGGCCCAGCATACTTTTGTCCCTAGATTGCAGTGACTCTATTCTGGTTACTGTGCCTCCTTGGCACTTACTCTCCTGCTCTGGACAACAGAAGGGTTGAGCTTGGAGACCTTTTAAGGTCCGTGTAGCCCTGCACCCCTGAGATTCCCATCAGCGGAGCTGGGCCGTCATTCTCTGGGATGCAGCCCAGGCCTCACGCAGCCACTGCAGCTAAAGAAGCAGTGCTTTGCTGGGCTCTGGTCCCCTGCCCAGAGGAGGTCCCTCCTGGTTTGGATGCTGTGAAGGGCCAGGCAACAGGGACTTTGGCCTACTGGCATCTGGTTCCAGCCAGAGCTTTTCAGGGATGGATGAGAAAGAGCAGGGCTGGCAGAAGCCATGAAAAACCAGTCTGGAGCTCACTTTCTGTGGCCTTGCTTTGAAACCCACAACCTGAGCCACCTGGGAAGTGATGAAGGCCTGAAAGGGAACAGTGGCCAGGGGCCCAGGAGAAGTTCCCTGTTTGAAAAGGCCTGGGTGAGGAATGGATTCCGTGTGAGAGGACAAGTATTAGCAGGTGGAAGCTCTGTAAAGGCCAGAAAGCAGGGACTAAAGCAAGCACTCCGACACTGACTCAGTCAATAAGCAGGGACTTACTGTGCTCTCTGTGTGTGGTGCTGGGTGACAGCTGTGAGGGTGTCATCAAAGGGCTCACATGGGGCCAGCTTGGAGGGTTTTATGATCCATGAAAATTGTATGTGGTGTAGCCCGCAAACAAGTGATGAGGGGGAAGCAGATGGGGAGCTGAAGAACTCCCCAGCAGTGGCCCAGAGCAGGCTGCTCTCCTCTGTTAGGCGGATGTTAGGTTGGTTTTCCTCCTCTGGGCAGTGAATCATCACTACCCCCTTGTTCATTTCAACAACTACGAATGCCAAGACTACCTGACTCTGAATTGAGCCCCTGCGTTGACTGACTGGCTCTAGTGACCACCCTCTGGAGTCACTGGAGGCTGGGTGATTATGATCATCCTTGTCTTCAGACAAGCAAACCAAGGGGCAGTGGGAAGTGCTTTACCCAGGCTACTCAGCTTGAGACTTGGAGCTGGGATTCTCTTCTTTTTTTCATTTGGTGCGCTGGGTCTTAGCTATGGCACGTGGGATCTTTAACTGAAGCAGGAGGGCTCTTAGGTGTAGCCTGTGGGGTCTAGATCCCTGACTAGCGGTCGAGCCCAGGCCCCTCCATTGGGAGTGCAGAGTCTTAGCCACTGGGCCACCAAGAGAGCCCTTGGAGCTGGGATTTGAATGCGTGTCCGACTATCTTTTTGAATTCTGCATTCATTCCAGTAAGATGCTGACTCCCACTGCCTTCCCATTACCTTATAGCAGGGATAGATAACACCCGCAGGGAAGCTTTTGCCAGAATCGTAGACATTTCCCAGGAAAATTAGCTGCTCTGCTTGCCTGTCCCCACTGTAAGCAGCAAGACAGCTCAGTATTTGTGGGGCCACCAGGAGAATGCCTAGTGGCCTTCACCTTCCACAGATACTTCAGCTTGGGACCCAGTGTCATCCAAGGTCCCCCGGGATCTTGATGCCTCCACTTCCACTCAGCAACTCCATTCCAGGATTTTTTGGTGACTCATGCAAAGGAAAAAGCAAGGTCTTTGCAGAGCCCGGCAGAGCCCACTGGACTCCTGGTGAAGGTCTCTCTGATGACCTTGAGCAAATTTCAGAAGCTTCTGAGCCTGGGCTCCCTCGTCTGTTAAGACAATGACAACCAACCATGCCAGACAAAATGTATAGCCTAGTTCTGAGAACCAAATGAGTTAACCTTGTGAAGCCACCTGATTCTAAGATGATATTCAATAAATAATATTCATCAAGAGACAGAATTGGGGGACTTTGTGGCAAGAAGAAAGATTGTGGAGATTATAATCATTGAACACTTAAAACATTCCAGATACTGTGTTCAATCCTTCACTTGAACAATTAAGCCTTCCAACACTCCTATGAAGCAGGTAGTATCTCTTTACTTTGCAAATAAAGAAACTGAGGCTCTAAGACATTAGGTTACTTACCCAAGGTCAAAATCAAGAATCTGACCCAGAACCCAAGAGTTAAGCATCTAAGATGCTCTGCAACAATTCCCACTTTCCTGCTGTGACTGAAGGATCCTTCCCTGAAATATATGCTCATCTATCTTTAGATTTTTGTTTAGATAAACAAGACCTTCTTGAAAGGGCTTCATATGAGTCATGACAATAGTTATTCCTTCTCCTATGTGCTTAGGACACTGTGGTTATGTTTATCCACTTCAGGTTCCAAGCATTACATGTATTTACACATCTGTTTCTGGCATTAAGTGGACCCCTTGTAAGGCATGGACAAAATCTTTGTTTCCTCTCCAAGCACCCTCTCCAAATCTAGCTTTTGCTAAATGTTTGTTGATCTGAGGTGTGTGCTAGGAGGAGTTGAGTAGAGAGCATGACAGAGTTTAATCGGAATCCCTATTCCCACTGGAAGTGTGTGACCTTAGGCAAGTGACTCAATCTCCCTGGGCCTCCCTCAGTGTCCTCACCTCTAAAATGGGATAATAGTAGCTGCTATCATGAGGTATTGTGAGGATGAAGTGAAAAAAGTGCAAGTGATGCATTGACAAGGTGCCTGGCACATGTTACACAGTCAGTAAATCATGTGTTGGAGAAGGCAATGGCAGCCCACCCTAGTGCTCTTGCCTGGAAAACCCCATGGACAGAGGAGCCTGGTGGGCTGCAGTCCATGGGGTCGCGAAGAGTCGGACACGACTGAGCGACTTCACTTTGATTTTCACCTTCCTGCATTGGAGAAGGAAATGGCAATCCACTCCAATGTTCTTGCCTGGAGAATCCCAGGGATCGGGGAGCCTGGTGGGCTGCCATCTACGGGGTCGCACAGAGTCGGACATGACTGAAGTGACTTAGCAGCAGTAGCAGCAGCAAATCACGTGTACCTCAGGGCTGGAAACTGGACAAGGTGGATGCTGGCGACCAGGAAATAAAGAGGTAGCCCTGGGTGCCACGCAGAAACAGGGATGCTGCTAAAGACAGAATCTGCTTACTTTTTAGAGCATGATGGAATAGAGATAGATAAACAGGAAGGAGATATTTTAAGGAAAGTTCAGTAAAATGGAGAGGAGCCAACAAAATGAGTTTAAGGATGCTGGGACAAGAAGGGGAAAGGAATTGGCTAGAAGTGAGAGCAGCCTGAAGTAGTGTTCCAGAGACTCTGTCTAGAGGACAGGAAAGAAAGGGACTGGAGAAGAGAGAGACACGCCTACCCAGCCAAAATAAGGAAAATGCTGGGGAGACCAGGGTGGGGGGCATGCCGCTTGGAGGACATTACAGTCTAAGGTGGCTGTGGAAGGAGCAGCTTCTGTTGGATCCAAAAGGAGGATCTGAAAGCCAAAAGGAATGAATAATCCAGGCATCAGGCTCAAGGCGGGAGGCAGCTGTTCATTTATGTCTTGATGAACACTTGACTAAAGCCCTTTTAGTGAAAGAAACTCCTTTGAATGCCATTTGGACTGAGCTGTCTTTAGTTGGAGCATATACCTCGATGAACACCCCATCTAGGAGGAAGCAGAGAGCAGTGGAGGTGGGGAAACCCCAGACCCACGACAGGGTCTATGGAGACTGTCACCAGCTGTCAGCCCTGGGGTGGGGCAGCTGAAAGTCGCCAGAGGGTAGGAGGAAGGCCTTCTGTTGGCAGTGCATTGGGCCTCTTTGTCAAATCAAACAGGGTCCTTCTGAGCTTCAAATCTAATCTCTGCAATTTAAATCAAAGTTTGCTGACCCAGAGGCTTCTGCCTGCAAGGATTGCTGGGAGGGAGGAATTTAGGGACCTCTTTCCATAATTTAGAGACAGGGTGCTGCTCTCAACTGAGGTCCTTGCTCCCTCCCCTGACCATCACTCAGCTCATTTTTCAACAATGAGAGAGGAAGAAGCTTGCCAATTGGCAGGAGCCAAGTCATTAACCAGCCTGCAGGAGCAGAAATGGTCTTTCTAGCCTGAGGACCGGAGAGAGACTGTCCAAAGCAATTTATAGGTGTACTTGAAAGGTGACATGGCAGGGAAATGGCTGGGGACCGAAAAATTCCTTCATCCACAGAGCCTCAAGGCAGACATGCCCTGCCTGTTAACCAGAATCAGCACAGGGAGCTGGGAGCCCAGAGGAACACCTCTAGTCGGATGTGAAGCGCCCCCGTGGACAAACGTGTGCATGTGTGAACACCCCTCTCGCTCTAACACAGGCCCAGGTTGTGGGGGAGGGGTTCTGTTCTACACAGTAACTCAAGGGTCCAGGTGGCCCTGGCTTTGCTATGCTCAGCACAATGTTGTCCTGTGTCCCAGCATCTGCTGGTAGGGAGAGAACACAGGTGGAGACTGACCTGGTACATCTCTGTGGTCAGGGTTGGAGGTGGTGCGCACTGCCTCACACACCATTGTCCAGAACTCATTCCCAAGGATGCGCTAAACTGCAAGGGAAGCTGGAAAGTGAAGCGTAGCTGTGTGTCTAGGAAGGAGGTGAAACGGATTTGGTGGCCCATCAACAATCTAGGCCATGTGCCCCCAGTCACCCAGGACATTTGATAGAGGATGGGAAAGAGCCACCTGAGAAATAAACCAACTGATGAGAACTGAAGGGCTTAGGACAACATCCCACCTTGGTTTAGCCTTAATAGCTGCCCCTTCCTTAGCCTTAGGAGCAGGGGGCTGTGTGGGGAAGACATCTGGACGGGGGAGTCAGGTAAGGTCTGACTTGGAGTGCTAGGAGAACTGTGGAAGCTCTTGGCCTAGGGGAGAGGTGCTCCAGGGGCCTGGGGATGCTCTGAGGAGAGGACAAGGGTCTGGTCACTCAGGACAAGGTCTGGGCTCAGATGAGGTGGGTACAGGGAGCCTAAGGTCCAGCCCAGGTCACCAAGGCAGGAAAAAAGGCAGACGCCCAGGACACGCGCCCTACATTGCGATTTGTTGTTTAGTGGCTCAGTCGTGTCTGACTCTTTGAGACCTCATGGACTGTAGCCCCCCAGGCTCCTCTGTTCGTGGGATTCTCCAGGCAAGAATACTGGAGTGGGGTGCCATTTCCTCCTCCAGAGGATCTTCCCAACCTAGGGCTCAAACGTGGGTCTCCTGTGTTGGCGGGGTGGGTTCTTTACCGCTGAGCCACCAGGGAAACCACATTTGTTACAATTCTTGTTACACACAATTCTCCTGTGCCCCACTTTCATGGAAGAAGAGCCTCGGGGCCAGGGCCAAGGAGGGGCAGGGGGCCACCTGGAGGTCAGCAGGCAAGAGAGGTATCACTGCTCAGGAACTGTTGGCAAGAATGGGAAAGGAGGGTGCCCAGCATCTGAGGAGGAGGGGCCCAGAGTGAGGAGGAAGGGCTCTACTGGAGAAAGGGGACCACATGAGCCAAGGAACCCTCTTCTGTGCAGGGTATAAGAGATGTGGCGTTCATTCTTATGCTGATGTCTTTACTTTTAGATGTCACCAGCTTATCCAGTGGAACTTTCTGCCATGGTGAAAGCATTCTCTAGCTGGCTGTCCAACATGGTAACCATGTGGTTATGGAGCACCTGAAATGTGTCTAGCCTGACTGAGGAACTAAATTTTGAATTGCAGTATTCAATTTTAATTAATTTAAATGGAAATAGCCGCACGCAGCTAGCAGCTACCAGTTGGGCTGCAGGAGCAGAGTTGCAGCCCAGGGCAAGTAGGGCGTGGGAAACTGGCTGAGGCCCCTCAAGCCCTGCCTGTCACTGCTCCCAGGCCCTGGATCCGTCCCAGCTTTGGCTTATGAAGAGCTCTGGATAGATGGTGGGTCTAGTTCTACCCTCGGGTCTGGGGGGGACTGGGGGCTTCTGAAATTCTCATTTGCTCTTATCCCTGTGGGTCTGGGAAGAGAGATCAGTCTAAGTGCTGAGCAGCTGGGCAGCACTGCTGAATTTACATGGTCCTCGTGCCTGAGCAGGAGAAGGGGCTTGAAACCTGCGTTCTCCACCCTTGATTTCAAGGCACTGGGCTTTGATCCTAGCTTGTTTGTCAACAGAAGGGTCTGAACCATTGAGTCCCAGTCGATGCATCCGCAAGGCGCTCCGCGGGGCAGCTCACAGCTCGTGGATGGGAAATGTAATTGCATCTGCCACTCATCTGGTCTGTGCCCAGACTGTCTGCACAGTAAATGCTTTGAAGCCAGCTATCCACCCGCCAACCCTGCTCACTCCTCCAACCATCCCCCTAACTTCATTTTGAATCATCAGTACTTCATTCCTTTCTAGCACATCCCTCCCCTGGTTCCCAGACCAGCTGAACTAGCTCTGCTTCCAAGGCTATTGTCACTGTCTGCCATCCTCTCATCACTCCAAACACAGTCAACAGACATGACTGTCTGTCTCTGTCCCCGAGGGACCCCCAGGCTCAGGACTGCCTGGGCACTGGCAAAGTGCTCTGAACAAGGCTCCAGTCCCAGAGTCTGCTCTACAATTTATACTGAGCCACACCCTGCTCTTGGCCCAGGAGCAAATCTGGAGGGGCAGACCTCCACCGATTCCTCCTCCTCCTCTCTCAGCAGCTTTTTCTCCTCTCTTTTCCTTTATTCTCCTCCCCTCTGGAAGGGCTGCTTTTCCTTCTCTTTATAGGATCCAAGGTTGGCTGCTCCCCAAAATAGTATTTGAAAGTAGTGAGAGAGAGAGTTTATAGGAGAGAGATGGAGTACTGTGTGGCTAGGGTCCCAGAGACTGGAGTCCAGGTGGGCCTGATCTGTTTTTGGCCCCCAAACACAAGGTCACTTGTTCATCAAAACCAAATTTTTCTTCCACCCTTGAAGGATGCCCCAGTCTCCATAGGCCTGAACTGAAGCCATCCTCAAGTCTTGGTTTGAGCCCAGCCTGAGTCCTGCCTCTGGTCTCACTGGGCCTCCCAGGCTTTCTTAGAATGGACACCAGCAAGCGCTTCCTAAAGGGCAAAGGTAAGGTATCCTGCTCTGTGTAGCATCTTCCAGTGGACCCTCAATGACTCCCCAGTAAGGGCCAGACTCCTTAGCAGGACTTGGGTGTGTTACAACCTCTTCCTTTTCTCCAGCTCAGGCTACTCACCTTTTTTCCCTCTAGCTCACATAGGACATGTGATGGGCCTATAAAAGGCTGGTACCTCTGCCTATAGCCAAGACTATTCCCAGTTCGCCATGAGCTAGCGCTGAACCCACCCATTTCCCTTCTGCTCAGCAGCGCCCTCTGTCTCCACCACCACTCACACCTGCTCCGGCTCACCACCTCTGTGACGCATTCTCTGTCAGGATCCTAGCACCCGACGGGTGGCAACGGGCCTCGGTTCTGTCAAAAGCACGCACGTGAGGTTTTATAGTTTTAACTTCCTTGTCCATTGTGCGCCTTCATATCAGCTGGAGAACGGAATGAAGCCCACCCGGACCACCAGAGAGACTTTCTCCCTGCCTGAAGTCAGAGTGCAGCTCCTGGGTCGGAATGGACAAGCGAGAAGGTGAGTGCGGGACCTGTGGTTGATACAGTTCATCCAGTGCCCCTCAAGCGTCAGCTGGTACTAAAAGCTGATGTTAACCATGCATGGCCTTGACCCCAGCCTTCTCTCCTCTGAAGGATGGAGACCCAGGGGAGGCCAGTGTACTATCTTTCACAGAGCAGGTGCTCCATAAATATTTATTGGATGATTAACTCCAGTGTTTAAGTCTCAGAACGAAGCGAAGTTCGGACTGAGTTTTGCTTTGTTTTCTTTATTGTTTTCTGGTCCACGGGGAAGAGCACAGGACAGTGTCAGGGACAACCAGTGTAAGCCACTTCTTCCTACCCGCTGCTTTCTGACTCTAGAGTCAGAGCTTTCCGAGCTGGGCCCAGCCAGCTCTGCCCCAGACTGCTCTCTTGGGACCAGCTTCCCACAGCCTCCCCCGTCCCTGGGAGCAGCCAAGACGCCTTATTCGTGGATGCGCCTTCTGGGTGGGGTTTTGGTGGTGGCTGCTCTTCCCCAACTCTGCCACTCGCTCAGCGGGACCCTGCCAAGTTTCCTCCTCCACACCTGATGGTGTACCTGGCTGAGTTCTCAGCCTCGCTTGGGATTGCTTTCTTTGGTTCCAAACTGGGTTGCCGTTCCTCTTCTTCTTTGAAGGAACACCCTTGGTGCCTGGACCTTCACCACCAGTCTACCACCCAACTCCTTTTCTCTCCTGGCCTTCCCCTGGGTACATCTCCTAGAACACCGCCAGGGCCCTTCTGACCTGACCTTTAGCACCACACCACACTTGGCCTCCTTGAGCCTCAGTGGTGCGTTCCCTCCCTCCATCAGGCTGTGGATTCCTTGAGGGGCAGGCTCTGGGACTTGCTCTGCCCCAGACTGCTCTCTTGGGACCAGCTTCCCACAGCCTCCCCCGTCCCTGGGAGCAGCCAAGACGCCTTATTCGTGGATGCGCCTTCTGGGTGGGGTTTTGGTGGTGGCTGCTCTTCCCCAACTCTGCCACTCGCTCAGCGGGACCCTGCCAAGTTTCCTCCTCCACACCTGATGGCGTACCTGGCTGAGTTCTCAGCCTCGTTTGGGATTGCTTTCTTTGGTTCCAAACTGGGTTGCCGTTCCTCTTCTTCTTTGAAGGAACACCCTTGGTGCCTGGGCCTTCACCACCAGTCTACCACCCAACTCCTTTTCTCTCCTGGCCTTCCCCTGGGTACATCTCCTAGAACACCGCCAGGGCCCTTCTGACCTGACCTTTAGCACCACACCACACTTGGCCTCCTTGAGCCTCAGTGGTGCGTTCCCTCCCTCCATCAGGCTGTGGATTCCTTGAGGGGCAGGCTCTGGGACTAAGTACAGCTCTGCAGCCTCCCACACGCTCCACGTCCTCCCATGGGACCTTGCCCATGGTAAGCCTTAATGCCTTTTTATTGATTACTCAGAAATGGAGGCTCATTAAGAGGTTTTTGAAACTTGGGATCTTTTCCATTAAGACAATGGTACTTGGGATTTCTTTTACGAAGACAATGTTTCCCAAGGTGAGTTGTAGGATATTAATAGGTATTATAGGATAAAGAGATGCATGATCAACTAAAATATTATGTATATTGTGATTCTCCAAGTTAAAGGATGTGGAAGTCTAGGATCTCCATGGATGAGGATCCCCATGGACCTAGGACCCCAAGACAGGTACTCAGGATGGCAGAGAACACCTACTATACCAGGTAAAGGATAGAAGGCAACTAGTAAGGGCACTGACTAGGAGAAGGTCAGCAAGTAAAGCCAACCTCACAAAGACGCACTCTGGACCACAGGGCTCACAGAGTTAATGCCAGATACGGCTCCCATTAGGTGAAGCAGGAACCTCCTCACTCTCACGGTTTTATCTCCCCCCAACCCCCCTGAGGGGTGGGGTGGGTAGGCTGTCATCAATAGCTTAACCAGTAAACCTTTATTCAAAACCACCATACACCTGAACCCAATGGCTAGATTCCAGATAGAGAATTTCTAACCAAGCTGAAGATCTAAGAGTTTTCTAAGCCAGAACTTATTAGCAAAACAAGTGGCTTTCTATGAGGCTGGACAGGCTACAGCCAAACAAATTTGGTCAAGAACCGACTCCCTCTTTTTTTTCCTAGAACATCTCATGGGGCGGATGTGTCTGGGAACACCTTGGTAAGCGTGCCTTAGAGGCATTACCCTGTCTTCACACCAGGCAGGAAGCTCCATATGATCATCACTGGTGTTTTGTGGTCCTTTTGTTTATAAAGCACCGCTAGGCATCTGTCCCATCATAGGAATCTCCCAACCTTTCCCTGGATGGTAGGACCAACATGGCCATTGGTATGGATGATGGAAGGGCCCTAGGATGGACAGTCCTGAGTCATGCATGTGAAAGTTTGCTGTGTCAGTTACTATTTGTGGGCAATCTATCTCCTAAATGGGAACATCGATCGCACAGGTTTACTGATGGGATGAAATGATAATATGTGTTAGGTTACTGTGTAAAAGCCCTTAGCCCAATATGTGTTTACCGCATCCATGCCGTGCGGCTCTCCATAAAGAATAGCTACCATTCGCTGGATGCCATGCACAGGTCCTGGCACTTTCTGTATGCTGTTGAATGTAAGCCTCACAGTACCATTATGGGGTTGGTTATTACAATCCCCATTTACTAGATGAAGAAACTGAGGTTCAAAGATTTGAGGAGATTTTCCCAAGTTTAAATATCTAAAGTAATAGTCAGAAAACTTAAACTCAGAGCCAAATGTTTCATGTTCTTTAATGTTAAGAGTTAAGATGCTCACGTTCCATGCTCTTTAATGTTGAGTTAAGATGCTAGTTTTAAAAAAAAAAAAAAAAAAGGCCTGGCTTACATGCAAAAACAAACAAAAGCAGATGAAAAGTATACTCATTCTAGGCTGTGCTGAATGGGGTTCCATAGTGTAAAGATCAACAGTATTAATGTTAATCTTTAAAATTAAAAGTAGTAAGTTGGTGTTAAAAGAAGGGTGTCCAAAGCTTAGTTCCACAAGTATTGGTGTAGCAAGTCTCTTTCCTGTCTGTCTTCCATTTTCCTCCTCTCGAAAATAGGGGAAATTGGCATTATTTCCCACGGCTGTTGCAAGAAGTAAATTGACCTAGAATATGCAAAAGCAGCTACAACAGTGTCTGGCTCTTGGCAGACACTCAATAAGTGTAGCTGAATGAGATTCTTTGTAGCTTATAATCCAGCAATAACACATAGGAACATGCCTGCAGATATGGTGATTTTTTTTTTTTTTTTTGAACACTGAATACAAGAGCGGCAGTGAAGACATTAGTGCTCATTTCTATAACTGCGTTTTGACAATTAGGCAGTGAGACATGAGGACAGGGCAGAAGCAGGCAGAATAACCTAGGGGTTAAGAGCACCACCCAACCTGATCAAATCCACTTAACAGTTTTGGGCCCTTGGGAAAGTCATCAGCCTCTCCCTGCCTGTTTTCTCTTCTGTAAAACGGCAGCGTAGTTGTGCGGATTAAAAGAGTGACTGTACTTCCACAATCATGTTCAGGTGGGCTACTTGGCCTCGTAAAAAGCCAGATATCATGTAACTTCACCCTGGCCTTTGCTCTTGAGAGTGGATACATTCTTTGAACCCCAGTATAAGGAAATGGGAATTCTCTGCCTTCCAGATTCCCCATTTGACTTGTTAAGAAGACCAGGGATGATTAATAATGCCACCAACCCTGGCTTGGAGAGGGCACAGCACAAACTGTGTGGCAGGAGAGCCTCGCAGGTCACTAGGTACAGAGAACCCAGGCCTCATGCTAAAGGCATGCACCTAGAAAGCAAACCTCCATCTGCTAAGAGAGCAACTTCTGGATGCCGGGTGCTCATCAATAAGCATTTGTACTCTAATCTCTAATGACCCTCCTGGATTTTTTTTTTTTTTTTTTTTGGTTTAAATCAAGCCTGAGACTGGTGAGCAGCAGCTACACACCCACATTGTGTGTTCTGTGAATGCTAGCTGTCTTGAATTTGGATACTGGTTATTATTTTTTATAGAGTGTAAACCAAGTTTTATATTCTATAATGCAAACAGGTACCTATCTGTTTCTAAATAAAACTGTTTACATTCAAAAAATAAAATAAAATAAAAGAGTGACTGTATGCAGAGTACTGAGAGTACTGGCTGGCCCAGGGTGAGCGCTATGTAAGCACCCCCTCCTCCCACTGCCAACCAGCCATCTCTCCCTCCTCTGATCCTTTGTAACTCTCATGAATGCCACAGACAGGTCTGGATAACTTTCATGCCTTGGCATTTTGGGGCATATACATGTTTTATCACTCCTACTAGACTGAAGCAATTTGAAGGCAGGATGCTGTCAGATTTGGCCCTCACACAGAAGAAGCGCTCCATAGTTAATTGTGGAATCAGTGAAAAAACTTAGAACACAGCCTTGGGGTCCAGTTCTGAGGGGCACAGGGCCATATGCTTCCCTCCCATGCAACTCCATGGCGGGGGCCTGCTTCTCTGGTCTTGTCCTGGCTACAGAGATTCTAAGAAGAGCACCCTTGCTCTGAAGAGGTGGACTGAGGTTGTCGGGGTCAACAGTTTATCCTTCAGCCAGCACCCAAGACCACAGACCAGCCTGATAGGCTGGCAGATTAAGTGCCCAAAGCATGTGGGTGCGTGATGTAAGAAAGTTTCCCCGCAGTACTGTCTGAAAGCCCACCCTTGCTCTCCAGGCATCCTCTGGGACAGAGCTTGAAGATAATTAGGGTAGGAAATCATTAGCTATGAGGCTTTCTGAGACTCAGGGTAGGAAAAGCGATCAAGGGCCCAAAGAACTGAAAAGGGGAGGAGGAAAGGAGGTGAATTTCTGGAGCCTGAGAAACAGAGGATGGTTCTCTCTCCCCGCCACAGTCCAAGGAGTTAGGGTCTGGTTCACAAGGTATCAGAGGGGAAGGACCCCAGAGGTCCTCTGTATCCAGCCCTCCTAGGGAAATGACGGGTAGGCAGACCTCACTGCTCACATCTGTTCCAGGATCATTCCTTACCCTTGTCTTTCCATCCTCTTCTCAACCCCCTCCACTGATGTTCAACACATGGGCCTTGCTTTGGGAACAATCAGACCTGATTTCAAAGGAAGACTTCATCAATTATCATTGGTGTGATGCTGGCCAAGTTCCCTAACCTCTCTGGGCTCCAGCTTCCAATATTACTAATGTTACTATTCCAACAACACTAATTTCATAAAAGTGTTGAAATTGATGAGGGCCAGTTATGTTAAGTCTCCAATGGTGCCTTGTACCAAATAACTGTTTAGCAAATTTTTATTGGAGGAATACAGTTCCAGGTTCATTGTACCATACAATCCCTTTCCCTCTGTTTCCATCTAGCTGAAAGCCAGTCGGAGTCACAGCAAGGAATCAGGCCATCTGGGCCAGGGGGGTTGAGGATGGGATAGCAGGACAGTCCTTCCTGTTCCCTGGGTGACCTGTCAGGGAGAATTACAGGCTGAACCGAACCTCTTGTCTGTATATGTGTGCTGGGCAAGGCATCTGTCAATTAGACCAAGCCATTTCCTGCCCTGAAACCTCTAGCTGAGCTGTCTGTCTAACCTCCTCCCAAGCCCTACTTGCTTTTCTCCAATAAAGACACTGGTATCTGAATAGACAGGTAGGTTGGATGCTTGATTGGGGAAAGAAATATTGCAAGAGTGATATCAATAACAACCAATAACAGTAGCAAACTTTTGAGGGTAGACCGTTTGCCTGGTAGATTGTATGCCTGTTACTTCATTTCATTATTATGACTCTAAGAGAAAGGTGCTTGTATTATCCCCATTTTATAGATAAAGAAACTGAGGCTCAGACAGATCCAAACACTTGTGCATGGTCACACAGTTAACAAGTAGGGACTTTGGATTTGAGTTAATCTGACTTAAGGGCCTATGTACCATGATGAAGCCAACACCTTACTAGATGCCTTAAATAATTTCTAATCCTCACAACAACTTTATGAGCTGGATATTGCTTTTTTACTACTAAGAAAACAAATTAGAAAAGATACATGATTTGCCCAAGGTCATACAGCTAAGAGCTGTGGAGCCAGTGTCCAAATCTGAAATTTGTATATTTTCTCCATCCCATTCTACCCCAGCACCTCTTATTCATCAGAGCTTGGAAGGGGGAACTCTGAAAGGAAGGGAAACTGACCTTGATAAACAATAAACACCCAGTATATTGCTGATGCTTTTACACCAGCACCTCATTTAATCCCCACAGGCACTCTAATAAGAAGGTATAGTTAGTCCCAAGGAGAAAATCAAGCCCAGAGAATGCAGTGACTTGTCCAAGATCACACAGCTACAAGCAAGAAAATAAGGAACCATCTTCACTATTGGCTCTGGAGGACTTGCTCTTTCTGCTGGAATGTACAGTCCACAATGCCCCCTCTGCTGGCTTGTGACTTCGCTTTGTTCACAACCCAAGGCTCCCTCTGTGCTTCAGGAGACTCACCTCTATCACAAAACTCCTTGTCCTCTGCCTTTCGGTTTGGGTTGGATGAACAGGAAGCTTCAGGAGGAGAACAGAAGCCATCAGAGAAAGTATGGGGTATTTGTTCCACTCGCTCTCTGGCTGCCTTGCTTTGATCCTACAGCTCTCCCTGGGTCCTGAGAACACCGTCTCAGGCCTGTGATGGGAACAGCTTCCTGCTGTTGCTCCAGCTGCCTCAGTATTTCTCGTCACAGCCCTGCAGATGGTCCCTTAATCATCCCAGCTAACTGTCTCTCTGTGCCCTGCTGGGGCTTGGCCAAGTCTCCTAATGTCCACCTGAGGCTGCCCCTCTTAGGGCTACTTGGAAGGAAAGCCAGTGGCTTCTCTGTAAGGTCAAACAAGTCCAAGGTTTCCTAAACCAATTAGTGCTGGGCAAGACAGTGGGCAGGCCCTGGGCAGGTCCCTGACGTCATCCTTGCCTCGGCCCTTCTGGAACTGCAGCTGGGGAGTAGTGCAGACTTTCCACTTCCTCATCTTCAGGATGTGAGGTTCAACTACAGGTTCTCTCTTAACTGGAGGGCAAAGGACTTACCGATCCCCTGCAGCAAGGCAATGTGAGGATAAGAACTCCTGGCTTTTAATTCAGTTGTTAGTTCTCTGCTTTACTCTGCAGCATTTCCCTTCACAGCTCAATAAATATTTCACCAATGGTGACTCAAAATAATCACCCCCGCCACGCCATCCAGACAGCTCATGACCTAGAAACTCACTGCTCTTTGACGTATTCTTCCACTTTGCCCTCCCAGGTCCCCAGCCTCTGGCTCTTCTCACATGGGAAAGCTGGCTGAAAACCAACATTTCCAGATCCAAAAGGGGAGAAGCCCAGGGAGAGGGGAATAAACCTGCTCTCTCCGCAATGCTATGAGTACCAAGAGAAGATGAATGTGATGCTCTAGGAGATCTGCTGTCTCCTGAGCAAGAGATGCCTCCACTGATTACATTCCCATCTGGAAAACATGGTCCTTGGAATAGTGCTTGGCTGATCCTGGCACTGGGCTATGAAAACTAAATTACCTCTGCCCCAACTCATTCCTCCCACACGGAGCATTTGGAGAAAGAGCTGGGGAGAGGTTGAGGAGGAAGGGGGCCCAGGGTGTGGCGGGGAAAGAAGGATGGGCTGGAGACAGAGCATGTGAAGACATGGTGGTGTGGGGCAATGCCCCTGGCACTTCTGGGGGGCAAATAGAAGGGCCCACGCAGGACTGAGCAGGGGCTCAGGAGCTGGGCCTGAGATCAGAGCCCTCTCAGCCCAGGTGCTGCCCACGGAGACAGTGTTGCTTCAGCACTGCCTCTGCACTTGCCACTCAACAAAGGCTGCTTCCCTTTACCCTTGACCCCATTAGGGGTCATGTCTGGAGGAGGTGGAGAAGGGAGCCCCTTGCATCTTGGCTAGGAAGTTCTGGAGGGGAGCGATAGGGAGCAGCCTGGAGCAGGGCCAGAGAGCAGCAGAGGAAAGAGGACCCATCCGTGTTGGGGCCCAGGGTGAGGAGGGAGAGGAGGGCTGCACTGCAGACAGCTGGTGGTGCCAGAGCTGGGGGCGGAGGGCACACGGCAGGGGACAGGCAGCGGAGCTGCGCTTCGTTTCTGAGAAGGGGAGGCCCTGGCCCTCTGTTTCCCTTTGGGCTTTTGCTATTTAATTGAGTGATTCCTGGCCCCAGAGCAGCACAGCTCTTCTCTGGCACACACTAGAGATGTCACTTAATTGCCTTCAGATTCTTCTTGGGGTTTTTCCTTCTGAATTTCTCCAAATAGTCTAGGTTTACCCTGACTGCCATTTTAGTGTGTTTTGTTTTCTCTGCAACTTAATGCCCCAGTGGTCCCCAGGAGCTGCACACCTTTCTGTAAGTCCCAGGGTGAGCCTCCCTCTGAAAATCTGGGGACACCCATGCACGGCTTGTGATTCAGGCACCTTGCCCCCTCCCCCATCCACATACCCTCCTTCCTAGAGGACAGACTCTCAGACAGTGTCTGAAATGTCACAAAATGGAGACAGCTGATAGTAATTCTTCAGGAGAAATTGTAGGCTCCTCTCTTGGCGTGCAGGGAAGGCAACGGCACCCCACCCCAGTACTCCTGCCTGGAAAATCCCATGGACGGAGGAGCCTGGTGGGCTGCAGTCCATGGGGTCGCTAACAGTCGGGCAGACTGAGCGACTTCACTTTCACTTTTCTCTTTCATGCATTGGAGAAGGAAATGGCAACCCACTCCAGTATTCTTGCCTGGAGAATCCCAGGGATGGGGCAGCCTGGTGGGCTGCCATCTATGGGGTCACACAGAGCCGGACACGATTGAAGTGACTTAGCAGCAGCAGCAGCAGCTTTTGGCTTGGATTTAAAAATGCAGACTTAACCACCGGTGGTCCAGTGGTTAAGAATTCAGCTTCCATTGCAGGGGACATGGGTTGGATCCCTGATTGGGGAACTAAGATCCCACATGCAGCAGGGCAACTCTCGCAACACAGCCATTTGTGCCCACATGCTCTGCAACAAAACATGCTGCAACTAAGACCCAACATGGCCAAAAATAAATAAAATTGAAATTCAAAGTAACACTAATAAAAATAAAATAAAATGCAGGCTCAAGGTAGAGTAAAACCATCTTGCCTGTTTAGGGTGAATTTGCTTATCAGGGAGTTTTCATTCTCCAAGAGAGATTGATCTGACAGTACGTGGAACTGCTTCATTCCTCTGAACCCTTAATTTCAAATATGCCACCCCCTGGCTGCAAATCTTGTCCTTTCAGCTTTTCCCCAAGCCCCTCGTTCTTTCTCGAGGCCTTCAGCTCTTAACCCCGCTTAGTCTGTCGGCCCCTCCTGAGCGCACCCCTTCCCTGACTAGGTGCCGTGTTCTTGGTTGACTGTCTGACCTAGCCTCTTGTGATCTGGCCCTGTGTTAGCGTCCTTTAGCTGCTGTAACAAAGTGCCATGAGCTGGGGGTGGGGGTGGGGTCCTCAAACAATGGGAAATTTATTGTCTCACAGTCCTAGTGCTTAGAAGTCCAAAATCCAAGTGTTGGCAGTGCTGCGCTCCCTCTGAAAGCTCTAGGGAAAATGCTTGCCTCTTCCAACTCTTAGTGGTTCCTGGCACCTCTTGGCTTGTGGCAGCATCACTCCAATCTCTGCCTCATCTTCACATGGCTTTCATCCCTGTGGGTCCATTTCTGTCTTTACGACACCAGTCATTGAATCTAAGGCCCACTCTAATGGGCTTCCGTAGTGGCTCAGATGGTAAAGAATCTGCCTGCAATGCAGGAGACCCAGGTTTGATCCCTGGGCTGAGAAGATCCTCTGGAGAAGGGAATTGCTACCTACTCCAGTATTCTTTGCCTAGAGAATTCCATGGAAGATCCTGAAGATCCTGGTGGGCTACAATCCATGGGGTCACAAAGAGAAGGACACAGCGAACGATGAACACTTCCTTTCACCTTTCAATCTAGTATGACCTCATCTCAATCTTTACCTAATTACATCTACAAAGACCCTATATCCAAACAAGTTCACATTCTTAGGTTCTGAGTGGACATGAATTTGGGGAGGACACTATTATACCTACTACAGACCCCTTTTCCTTCTATACCTGCTTTCCAAATCCCCATACTAGGCTCATGACCACAGCATCTCCCTTTGACCTTGGGGCTGCTATGCCCAGCTCTTAGCTCCTCCCACACCTCACTGCTTGCTTCCACAGCCTCGTCCCTCCTTTCCCTCAGGAGCCAGACTTCAGAGAGACAGTGGGGCTCAGTGGGCAGGAACTCCCTTGACCTCCAGCCCTAGGGCCATCTTTCACCTTTCCCACCTTCCTTCAACCCATTTAAGGCCCTAGATATTCCTCCTCTTCTTTAAGGTTCATTCAGACCTTCACAACTCTATACCTGGTCTATGGTAAATTATCCTGACTGTGTTTTTCTGCTTTCTCATTCATCCTACTCTTGTCTCTCCTCTCATTCCACTCTGCTCCTTAAAAGCCATTCATTCATTCACTTATTTATCAAGTGCCGGCTATTTGCCAGCCATTATACTAGCTCCTGCCACCCCTCTGGCCTCATTTTCTACACCAGTGAAATCATTGTCTGGTCAGAGGTTAATAGCAGAGAAAGAGCTTCCCATGGCTTTGCCACAGGATAAAAAGTGCACTTTCTTAGGTTGTGGATAACCCCCTTAATATGTGACCCAACTTACCTTTGACCTCTGTCTCCCATAGCTCACACATCTAGCCGGATCAAGCTGGGCTCATACTTGCATGCTATGGTGCTTGTCCTCTGACTGATATGCCTCTGCCTCCTGTCTACCTGGAACACTAGCCATCTTCAAAGATTCCATGCTAATGTTACTGCCTCCCAGGAAACTTCCAGGACAATCCTGTCCCAGACCCCCTTTTTCTTGTCATATAGAATTCTTATTGCATGAATTATATTGCCTTTCAATGATTTGTTTACATGTCTGTTTCTCTTTTCCCTTGTAATCAAGGACTACATTCATTCATTTTTATATCCTCTGTATCCAGAATATATTTTAATAAATATTCTATATTCATTTTTATATCCTCTGTATCCAGAATGTATTTTAATAAATGTTTAAGTTTTTCATAAAAGAGATGGTGGAAATCTCAGTTCAGCTGAGCACTGAACCTGCCTAAAAGAGTTAGAACCTCACCCATCTCACCCTATCCCCTGCACCTGACTCCACTGTGCATTCTCCTGGGCTGCCCACTGCCAAGGAGGGTCACATGTGTTAGCAGTTGAATTGTGCTCCCTCCAAATTCATACATTGAAGTACTCTTGATAGCTAGAATATGACTTTATTTAGAAATAGAATCTTTGAAGATGTAATTAGTTAAGATGAGGTCATTCTGGAGGAGGGTGGGTCCCTAATCTGAGACAACAGGTGACTCTACAAAAGGGAAACATCTGGACACAAACACACACACGGGATGGGGCAAGGGGCTGCCTTGTGAAGTTGAAGGCAGAGATCAGTGTGAAGCTTGTTCATGCCATGCAGCACCAAAGACTGCTGGGAAACTGCCAGGAGCTCAGCCAGAGGCATGGAAGAGACTCTCCTCCCAGCTTCAGAAGGAACCAGCACTGAGGTGGCCCTGGTCCCAGAACTGTGAGAAGATACGTTTCTATTGTTTAAAAAAATTCTATTCTTTAAGCCACTCTGTTTATTGCATTTTGTTACCCCAGACCCAGGGAACTAACACTGGAGATAAAAATGCTCAGAGAAAACAGTTTTTCATTTCCATAGCAAAGCCCTTCATCCTTCATATCTAGGTGCCATTTAATCCCCCCTAAACCAGTGAGCAGGGGTCTCCTTATTATTCTCCCCATCTTCAAATGAAAAAACAAAAACTGAAGCTCAAGAAGGGCAAAGTCATTTGGCTTTTAGTTTTTCCTATTTTTTTTTTCTTTCTTTCTTTTTTTTTACAGACTTCAATTTTGGTCTCTTTCCACTACTACATCAGGCTGCCTTAAGGCAGCTTTGAAATGTCCAAAATATTATGTGGTTTGTGAAGTTGTTAGCATTATTCACGAATAACGACATGGGGTTAGTCTTCTCCGGGAGAGTCCTGGCTTTGAGGCTAAAGCATGCTGTTCTCACCCAGCTCCGTGGGTCCCCTAGGACCCCTTTCAAGGCCCCCAAGAGCAGGGGACCATTGGGCCATCTGAACACCTAGAACCACTAGGTGCCCACCTGCCCCAAGCTGAGGACCTGGGAAAGACACACCCAGGCCACTCTTGCTGTCCCCACCCTGGCCAGAGGAGCGTCCCTGAAGATTGGCCATTTCTCTCTTCCGACAAAGGAGTTCTGGGGACCAGCCCAGGCCTGCTTTTATGCCTCAGGATCACATCTCATTCAGACACCCCCCACCTCCCGCAATCATTGCCTCAGGCCCAGTGACCCTCCACCAATAGGACTGCATTTTTTTTTAATAATTTTTTTTAAAGATTTATTTATTTTGGGCTGTGCTGGCTCTTCACTGAGGTGCGTGGGCTTTCTCTAGTTGCAGTGAGCGGGGGCTGGGGGTGGCTGCTCTTCATTATGGCGCATGGGCTTCTCATTGCAGTGGCTTCTTTTGGTGCAAAGCATGACCTCTAGGGCATGAGGGCTGAATAACTGTAGCACACAGGCCCAGGTGCCCAGGGGCAGGTGGAATCTTCTTGGACCAGGGATCAAACCCATGTTCCTTGCATTGGCAGGCAGATTTTTAACCACTGGACCCACCAGGGAAGTCCTGGGATTTTCTTTTTAAAGGTTCCACCACCTACTCTCATCCTTGAGAGTTTCCTACCCATTCCACTTGTTGCAAGGGAGCCAGAGTGCTCGTGGCTCCTTCCTTTTTTATTATCAAGTCGGATGCAAACCCACTCACTGGCCACACAGCAAAGCTATCTATTTACCCCACAGCTGTGGGGAAGGAAAGTGCAGTGTTTACTTATTACTGGACCCTGAGCAAGGAGATGGGAATACCAGACCACCTGACCTACCTCTTGAGAAATCTATATGCAGGTCAGGAAGCAACAGGTAGAACTGGACATGGAACAACAGACTGGTTCCAAATAGGAAAAGGAGTACGTCAAGGCTGTGTATTATCACCCTGCTTGCTTANAAGGAGATCAGTCCTGGGTGTTCATTGGAAGGATTGATGCTGAAACTCCAGTACTATGGCCACCTCATGCAAAGAGTTGACTCACTGGAAAAGATCCTGATGCTGGGAGGGATTGGGGGCAGGAGGGGACGGGGACGACCGAGGATGAGATGGCTGGATGGCATCACGGACTCGATAGACATGAGTCTGAGTAAACTCCGGGAGTTGGTGATGGACAGGGAGGCCTGGCGTGCTGTGATTCATGGGGTCGCAAAGAGTTGGACATGACTGAGCAGCTGAACTGAACTGAACTGAACTGAGCAAGGAGTATGGGCAGCTGGTGCTCAAAAGACTTAAACTCCCAGATGAGTTTCAGGCAAGAGTTTTTAAAGGCAATATTAGGTGTGAGGCTTCCTTGATAGCTCAGTTGAATCCACCTGCAATGCAGGAGACCCTGGTTCGAATCCTGGGTCAGGAAGATCCCCTGGAGAAGGGATAGGCTACCCATGGCAGTATTCTTGGGCTTCCCTGTGGCTCAGCTGGTAAAGAATCCAGCTGCAATGTGGGAGACCTGGGTTCTACCCCTGGGCTGGGAAGATCCCCTGGAGAAGGAAAAGGCTACCCACTCCATTATTCTGCCTGGAGAATTCCATGGACCAGTCCATGGGGTCACAAAGAGTAGGACATGACTGAGCGACTTACACTTAAGTGTGAGGGTTATAGGGTGTATGATCAGCTCATGAACACTGTTCTGATTGGTTGGTGGTGAGGTAACAGGGTGATGCTTTGGGAATCTTAATCATCAACTGTCTGGTTCCAACTAGTGTGAGGTCTCCGTGCTGGTGGCCAGCATGTAGTCACTATGCTCCTCCAGATGGGGGTCTTCGTTTCTGCAGGAAAGCTAGAAGACAGGTGTGCTTGCATGCTAAGTCACTTGAGTCATGTCTGAATCTGTGGGACCCTATGGACTGCAGTCTACCAGGTTCAGGTTCCTCTGTCCATGGGATTTCTAGGCAAGAATATTGGAGTGGGTTGCCATGCCCTCCTCCAGGACATCTTCCTAACCGAGGGACTGAACCTGTCTCCTGCATCTCCTGCATTGGCAACTGGATTCTGTACCACTAGCTCCACCAGCAGGTTATTATATATATTCCTTGAGGAGGAAGTAGGAGTCCTGTGACTATTGTTCCAATCATTAACTACTTGAGTCTGCTCTTTGGAACTTGGGGAAGGTCGAGCAAGAAACAGGGGACAGAAATGGAGGGCCTTGTACCCAGGAAGGCCCCACAGGGTCCTGCTCAGTTTCAATCCCTCCTTTTCTTTGATACTCCTCAATCCTGAGGAGAATAGGGGTTGGACAAGAAAGAGAATACAGTTTTGAATTTTTTGTTGTTCAGCTGCTCATTTGTGTCTGACTCTGCGACCCCATGGACTGCAGCACACCAGGCTTCCTGTCCTTCACCAACACCCAGAAGCTTGCTCAAACTCATGTCCATTGAGTCAGTGATGCCATCCAACCATCTCATCTTCTGTCATCCCCTTCCCTTTCTGCCTTCAGTCTTTCCCAGCATCAGGGTCTTTTCCAATCAGTCAGTTCTTTGCATCAGGTGGGCAAAGTATTGGAGTGTCAGCTTCAGCATCAGTCCTTCCAATGAATATTCAGGACTGATCTCCTTTGGGATGGATTGGTTTGATCTCCTTTCAGTCCAAGGGACTCTCGAGAGTCTTCTCCAACACCACAGTTCAAAAGCATCGATTCTTCAGCATTCAGCCTTCTTGATGGTCCAACTCTCACATCCACACATGACTACTGGAAAAACCATAGCTTTGACTATATGGACCTCTGTCAGCAGTATAATGGCTCTGCTTTTTAATACGCTGTCTAGGTTTGTCATAGCTTTTCTTCCAAGGAGCAAATGTTTTTTAATTTCATGGCTGCAGTCACTATCTGCAGTGATTTTGGAGCCCAAGAAAATAAAGTCTGTGACTGTTTCCATTGTTTCCCCATCTATTTGCCATGAAGTGATGGTAGCAGATGCCATGATTTTAGTTTTTTGAATGTTTTTTAAGCCAGTCTTTTCACTCTCCTCTTTCACTTTCATCAAGAAGCTCTTTAGTTCCTTTTTGTTTTCGGCCATAAGGGTGGTATCATCTGTATATTGGAGTTTATTGATATTTTCCTCAGCAATCTTGATTCCAGGTTGCGCTTCATCCAGCCCTGCATTTAGCATGATGTACTCTGCATATAAGTTACATAAACAGGGTGACAATATACAGCCTTGACATACTCCTTTCCCAATTTTGAATGAGTCTGTTGTTTCATGTCTCTTTCCAACTGTTTCTTCTTGACCTCATACAGGTTTCTCAGGAGGCAGGTAAGGTAGTCTGATATTCCCATCTCTTTAAGAATTTTCCACAGTTGTTGTGGTCCACACAATCAAAGGCTTTAGCATAGTCAATGAAGCAGATGTTTTTGTGGTATTCACTTGCTTTTTCTATGATCCAACAGAGGTTGGCAATTTGATCTCAAGGAATAACAAATGAAAAATAAATGAAGTGAAACAGGACCATGGAAGATGACTTCAGGATACCCTGCCCACTCGGAGATGGCATTCAAAGACAGAGTTTTGTGTCTTCTCTCTGGCTGGACCTTTGGAAGTAAAAGCCCAAAGGTAAAGGTAGAAGCGTGCTCAGTCACTAAGTCATGTCCAAATCTTTGTGACCCCATTGGCTGTAGCCTGCCAAACTCCTCTGTCCATGAATTCCTCAGGTAAGAATACTGGAGTAGTTTGCCATTTCGTTCTTCAGGGGATCTTCCTGACCCAGGGATTGAACCCGCATCTCCTGCATTGGCAGGCAAGCCACCAGGGAAATCTCAAAAGTAGAAGTAGCAGTAATTATTTTAACAACCCTGGGGTCAGATGCAATGAGGTCTGGCCTCCTTACTACTAGCTTTGAAGGTCTAAAATTGTATTAACGTAGATAGCAAGTTTTTCTGGTTCACTACCCCATTTCCTAGGTCTCAGCTACTTCAAAATGGTGGATGCCATCCTCACACCTACCTTACTGTAGCCCACCCCCACCCCAACTGCCCCAGTGTCCAGATAGGGGAATTCCCTTTGCGTAGACCTAGGGTCTGCCTTCTGAGTTCTGGTCTGAGAATCTTCTTTGTCTTCATGACAGATTCTTTCATGACTTTTACCCTACTGGGGAAGATCCTCTCTCTTTCTACCCACCCAAACCATTGTAGCCTCAACCTACAATCATGTTTGAATACAACATTAAATGTACTAACCAAGCAAGAGAATCACACATACAGTACAAGGGGACGTAATTTCTACAAATCTTAGTTTTGCATTTGTAATCTATAGATCTCTGAAGCTGTGGTTAAGAGGGGGATCATCGTAGCCACTCACATTTGGGCTCCAAATACACCACAGCTGAGCCATATGACCTTAAGGAGTTTGATTAATTTCTCTGAGCCTTAGTGTGCTAATCTGCAAAATGAGAATAACAAAAATATTTACCTCATTGGATTACATAAAAAGATGCTTGCAACCAGTACTCTGTCTGGCCCACGGTGAATTCCCAATATTAGTTATCAATATGCTATCCTCACTTCCCACAGTAAAATAGTTATTTTCAACATTTAAGAAAATTGTTTCTATCAGGGTGAGTATGGTGCTTGTCACATAGTAGGTACTTGATAAATGCTTTTTGAAGGAGTGAGGTAAGCATATTTGGTTTGGGAAGACCTCCTTTCAGGCTCCTGACTGATGACAGTCACCATAAGGAGAGCTGTGATATTCTGATCTATAATAAGAAACACACATTTGGTCTTTGTTCCATTTCCTGGCACAAAGCAAAAACTCTTGGAATTTCCTGTGACGAGAGCAATAAAGGTGTCTTTGCTATTCAAAGAGGTGATTTTTGGAAAACACTCGAGGAAAGGAGGCTGATTGGCTGGGAAGTCAGCCATGCTTGTGATTATAGGGTTGGAACCTTTAGCCCCTTTGCCCCCCTCACCTGGGGGAAGGGGAAGAGAGGGGCTGGAGACTGAGTTCAATCACCAATAGGCAGTGATTTAATCAAACCTGCCTACATAATGAAACTTCCATAAAAATTCCAAAGGATAGGGTTTGGAGGGTGGCTGCCTCAGAGGGCACGGAAGCTCCGAGCCTTTCCGCACACCTCTGCATTTCTCTTCCATCTGGTTGGTTGAGTTACGTCGTTTGACAATAAACCAGTTATCTAGTAAGTAAAACACTTCTCTGAGTTCTGTGAACCAGTCTAGCAAATTAACTGAACCCAAGAAGGGGGTCACTGGGACCCCCAATCTATAGCAGTGTGGTCAGAACAGGTGACAACCGGACTTATGACTGGCATCTGAAGTGGGGCCTCTGGGACAGTCTCGAGGGACTGAGCCTTTGTCACGTGGGATCCCATCTCAGGTAAATAGTGTCAGCATTGAGTTAAACTGTGGGACACCCAGTTGGTGTCTGGGAATTGCTTGGAGGCATGGGAAACCCACCAACATATTGGAATTGGTGTCAGAATCATAAGGACACAGTCCATTCCAATACATGATTGAGATGCAATACTTTATGGTGTCCCTCGATCCTCATTCCCTGGGTGAGGTTCACAGGTCACTTCAGAGATGCTTTGCTGGAGTCCCTCCACCTGCAGCTGCACAGGGCTCCTTCAGCAGAACCAAGAGCTAAGGGAGGGCCAAAAGAGCACAGGCTTATTAGAAGAGAATGGTGTCACAGGCAAACACCCAAGGCAGAGGAAAAACAAAGAAAAGCTCTAATCTTCTGCTTATCTGTGGTCAGACATGCATGAGCCCTGCTCCTCTCCTAACTCTAAAAAAAAAAAAGAAAAGGAAAAGGAAGCAATGAGGCAACAGATGGACTTAGTTTTGGAGACAAAAAAAGAAGATTTTGTAAATACCGGAGGCTGTCTCTCACAAAAGGGGAGAAGTGACACTGGCAAGGCAGGGTCCTTCAGCTCCACTCCAGGGACGACAGTTTCTTTCATCTCTTTCTTCCCTCTGGGATTAGGCGAGTGATGGAGATAATTTACCATTTAATGTGGGCAGATGGCTTAATTAACTAAATCAAAAGGCAACTACAGTGGCTGTGAGTGTGTGAACGACTCCAGGTGGGACCTGCCAGTTGTGTATTCTCACCTTCAATCTCCTGGTTCGGCCCAAGGCACTGCAGTGCAGGGTACCAGGGGTGACTCACTTGTGAATTCAGGGTCCCAACTTCCGAAGCAGCTTCCTCCTGCAGCCTCTGCCAGAGCCTCCTGGGTGGATCCTGGCTCTCATTTGAGAAAAGCCTCTGGCTCTGTAGGCAGCGTCCAGGTCAAGAGACAGCGGCTGCTACAGAAGCTGGTGCTTCTGGGCCCTCCTGAGGCTTGTCCTGAGATTTCTGGGTGCTCAGTAACCCAGGGATTGAAGCCAAGTCCCTGCCCTCAGGGAGTTTATAGCCAGGAGGGGATACTAAACTCACAGAAAAGGCTGAGAGACTCGAGTCCTTCTCCTAAGTCTGGCAGATGAACACACGGAGGCCTAGACACTGGAGGAAACTGGCTCACCGTGAAGAGAAGAGGGATGAGAAGCAGCTCCCAGCTCCTGTACTGTGAGCATGTGCGGGTACAAGGATGCACGAGCACATGTGTGCACATGTGCATGTATGGCTGTATTGGGCAATATGACAACAAGGGTTGGAGGATATAGAAAGCACAGATTTTCTAATTCCTGCTGACGCCCTGCTTCCTGTCTTCCTCAATTTATGGATTCCTGATGAAGGCCAAATTCTTTCCTGCCTCTAGTTATGTCTGAAGGGGGTTGGGGCGGACCTCCCTCCACCCACAACGAGCAACGAGCTTCTAGGGCCCACCCGCTCCAAGCCCAGAGCTTTACAGCCTTCAGGGGGTGGCTGCACATCATTTCCTCGGTGAATTCTACTTCCACGGCTCATTAACCTATGCTGTCTGCAGTTGGCAAGTCTAGGGGAGAAACAATTCCTCCGTCCTCTCAACACCCCACCCCCATCCTCAAGACATCTCAAAATTACTGTTTTGGTCCAGAACCGGAGAAGTGATGTTTTCCAAACCTTAAGGCAATGTTTCTTGGCTCATCAGCTTGATAGCTTTCCCGACCAAAAGCCCCCTCATCACCCCTACAGGACCCAAGTCTGCCGCCTCTGAATCCCATGCCCCTGGGAGGATCTGAGTGATATGGGAAAGTATGCTTAGGGTCCTGTCCTCAGGGCTGTAGCTGACTGCTTCAAGGAGGGCTCCAGGAGAGGCTAAACTGCGGAAAGATCACTGGGCAGCTCTGGGCAGAGTACAGGTGACAGTTACTTGGGAGTTCCACTGGGGGTAGTCGGGCAGTGGAACAGGGGATGGTGGATCAGTGAACTTGGAGATGGTGGGGCAGTACAAGGGATGATGAGGACGCCAGCCAGCAACAATACTATCTAGTGGATAGAATCACTCCATAAAGCACAAGATGGCCAATTAAATTTGAGTTTTGGATAAACAATGAATGATTTCCTGCTATAAGTATATCCCAAGTAGTCAATGGGTCATTCTTATACTAAGACATTATTTGTTGTGATTTGAATCTCAAGGTTAACTGTAAAATAAAAACCATCCTGTGTTTTATTCACTACTCTGGGCAGCCCTAATGGGGGGAAGACAATGAAGAGATGGTGGGACAGAGGACCAGAGCATGATAGACGGTAGAGTAGGGGGTGGTCGGCAGTAACAGGGCATGATGGGAATGACGGGGCAGTAGACCAGAACTACAGCAGAGTGCCCAGGACCTGGGATCCTCAAGACTGACAAGCACGGAATGGCTGGGGGAAAGTGGCAAAAGTGAGTTGATAACAAGCGGCACCCCCCCCCACCCAGTAAGCTCTTAAAACTTGACAGAGAGCTAGAACACCCTCTCCTCCCACCCTACGGCAGCCACCAAACGCAAGCACTAGGGCTGTTTCTGTTAGAGGATTTATGGTATGGCTTTGCAAGCACACTGGCCTGCATGTGAATCTGAGCTGAGTCCCCCACTAGCAGTGCACCTGGGCATGTAATTAACCACTCTGAGCCTCCATTTCTGAGAAACGGGGGTAAAAACAGAATCAACCTTTTGCCATTGTCTAGGGGTTAATGTTTATAAAGCTGTTAGATCATAGCACTCACTAAATGACAGCTTAAAATACCTAAAACCCTCTAATCACCACAGGAAAGGGATAATAAAAAATAATAAATGCAGGGAAGTTACACAGTACCAGGTCTTTCAAAGCTCTCACTCACAGCCATTATCCCTCTTTTAGAAATAATGGAAACCATCATTTCCACAGTCCCTTTTCTTACTGGAGAGTAGCACTCACTAAATCACCTCTCCTCCTTCCGTCCCTTCCTTCCCCAAGGCTGCTTTCTCCAGCATTAGTTCAGAACATGAGCTGTAGATTAGAGTTCTTTCACCCCCTGAAGCCAAGCAGGCAGTGTGTATCTTAGGGGGGCCATAAGGTGGGAGACTCTTCCTTTATTCAACAAACTTGTATTAAGCCACTCCTGTGTATGTGGAGGATAGACTAATGAATCAAACAGACCCTGTTCTCGCCCTCATGGAACTTACCGTCTAGTTGAGGTCTCACCCCCTACCTCTCTCAACAGCTACTGCCACCTTCACTTGAATAGTTTAAAGACTGGGATGGCAAATTGATTAAATGACCGTGCCAGTTCTGGTGAGTCATAATTGGCTTTAGTGTATTTAGCAATGCTCCAGTTCAAATGGGAAAAGTTTTGTGATTGATTAGTGATGTCTGCCATGGGTGCAGGAGGGAGAAGTGGTCCCACATGTGCCATTGATATTCACATCAAGCATTTTCTTGTATTCTAAATCCCAGCAGAAGAGCTCACAGCTTGAATCTCAATGTTCTCTTAGGACAGTGAATTCAAGTCTCCAGGGAGAAGTGAGAAGCTTGAGTTCCCCGCTCAGCCGAAGGTAACTCTTCAGAACTGGCAGATCTAAGTCCCAAAGGAGGAAAGAAATGGACGTGACACAGAGAAGTAAGATTGCACTCCTGGTTCCCTGGAAGACGTGGCTGACAGACAGGAACAGAGCTGACCAGACAATGAGAGAAATTTGACAGTGAGAACAGTCCAGTGATGAGAGATGACCTAGCAGATCGACAGAGTGATGCCATCATGGACCCTATCCCTACCCCATCAAGCTTCTCTAACTGAAAAGGCTTTCTTTAAAAAATTTATTTCCTTTTGGCTGCCCTAGGTCTTCGTTGCTGTGTGCAGGCTTTCTCTAGTTGCAGTGAGCAGGGGCTTCTCTTGACTGTGGTGTGCGGGCTTCCCATTGCAGGGGCTTCTCTTGCTGCGGAGCACAGGGCTTTAGGCCCCAGACTTCAGTTGTAGCGCACAGGCTCAGTAGTTGTGGCGGACGGGCTTATTTGCTCCACAGCACGTGGACTCTTCCTGGACCAAGGATCCAACCTGTGTCCTCTGCACTGGCAGGCAGATTCCTATCCACTGTGCCACCAGGGAAACCCTGGAAATGCCTTCTTTGATGATGAATGTTCTGTTGATGCTGGGAGTGACAGATAAGATGGCAGCAGGTGGCCCTGGGTCTGCTTAGTCTGGAAGGCAGCCCCAGGAGGTAAGGACAGAAACAGGAAGCCCTCCTGATACCTGAGATAAATGCCTTGGGCCTTGCCATCAAAACTCAGGAGGTACTAATTACACATGCTCATGTATGTTTTTAATACTCATACAGATGGGTAGATAGTCTTATAGCTTGACTGTAACTTAGAGATCATCTACTCCAGGATTTCTAAACCTTGACATGATTGACGTTTTAGCCAAATAAATTTTTTGCTGTGAGGGGGCTGTTCTATGAGTTGTACAATGTTTGGCAGCATCCTTAGAAGCCAGTAACACCACATATTTCACATCGTTACAATCAAAAATATCTCCAGGTGCTGCCAAATGACTCCAGGGGAGCAAAGTCATCCCTGGTGGAAAACCACAGACTCAAAATCATCTCAATTTACAAATAAAGAAATCGAGGTCTAGAGAGGTGACCTTCCCAAGGAAACTTTGATTTATTCTTTGATGAGTCTCTCTGGAGAATTCTTTATACTTCTCACACAAAGAAAGGGTATTGTAAATATGCACATAGTGTGATCCTATAATTATTGTTGTAGAATATGTCGTGTCCAACTCTTTGAGACCCCATGGACTTTAGCCTGCCAGGCTCCTCTGTCCATGAGATTTCCCAGGCAACAATACTGGAGTGGGTTGCTGTTTCCTTTTCCAAGGGATCCTCCCCACCCAGGGGTCAAACTCTTCCCCTGGTTGGCAGGCAGGTTCTTTACCACTGAGCCACCTGGGGAGCCCATAACTCTAATACAACCATATCACATTTTTTAGGGTGAGCCTACATTTAGGGTTCCCTTGTGGCTCACCTGGTAAAGAATGCTTGCAATGCAGGAGACCTGGGTTTGACCCCTGGGTTGGAAAGATCCCCTGGAGAAAAGAAAGGCTACCCACTCTAGTATTCTGGCCTGGAAAATTCCATGAATCCATGGGGTTGCAAAGAGTTGGACATGACTGAGTGACTTTCACTTACATTTAATTAGAGGTGGGCCCTGCTCCCATACCCTCTCCTGGGGGTCCTAGGGCTGCACTGTTCACAATATGGCTTCCTACCCAGACTTTTCTGGAATCTGGTTTAGAACAAAATGTACCAGGCTTTAGAGATGGAAACACTGTCACTCTCAGCTCCCATGGCAGTGCTCCTGGCTTGAATGTCAGTCTATAGGTCTTGGTATTAAAGGACAGCAAAGGACCTAGGTTTCATCAGAAAGGAGGAACCCCGACGTTAGTAGTGGATGAGCTGTTTTGGGGCAGATGAGGTGACTGAATAGGAAACGTGGCAGGCTGTCCATTTCACCAATAAATCTTATTTTCTTAAAGAAAAGAACATGCCTCTGTTAATTTGTTAGAGCACAGAGTTGCCCACGGCTTTAAAAGTGGCACAGGGAATAGCATTACATTTCTATTATCTTCCTAATGCAGGCATCATGCGGCTATGCTATTTCACATTTCCAGCTAAAAAGCAAGCAATTTCAAAGGCATTCTGCTAGGCCTGAACATTTTTAATGATGTGTTCTTTCTTGACTTCACTTGTAATATCACCCCTATCAAGTGAGTCTAGCCCCTGTGATTATTGAAATAGTTGAAGGAGATGGCTAAATTAAAATTCTGCCACTCTGTGGGGTGGTAGGTGGTGCTGAAAGCAGAAGCTTCAGAAGGAAAGGACAGTTTGCAGGTCCTTAGCAATTTAGTTAAACTTGAGTCTCTTACTAATTAAAAATGTGTGAGCTGTTTTGGTAAATACACATGACCCAGGTCTCAGCACCACTGAGAGCTTATTGGGGGAACTGCCTATTATCAACTCACTGTTGCAGCTTTCCCCCTGCCTTTCCATGTTTGTCAAGCTTGAGTTTGTTTTTGGCGCAGTGACATGATGCACCATTTCTGCATGAGATTGTAGGGCTGTTGTTTTCATGCTGTGTTGAATACAGAATGTCTTGCTCTCTCTGCCTGAAGATGATGCTGTTGGATTTAGATGCACTGAAGGACTAACTCATGCCAGCTAACCTCCTAAGAGGTTGATGGTAACTCAGAATTGTCTTGAGAAATGTTGTTCCCAAACAGCTTGGAGTCAGGAGTTGTCTGGATGGTATTAAGGCAGAATGTGGGGGCAGGAGGTTGGCTTATACTTTTAATGGTTAACATACATGCCGTGGGAGCCAGGTACCTACATCTGTGCTCTAGAAAAATTCCCACCAAGGAGTCCAGGGGGGTTGGTCAGGGCTCCCTCACCTTCTGACAGAGTTAGAAACACTGATGTTCACTGGCTCTCTTTTGCCTGGACACCATGAAAGCTACTCTATTTCTATCAACTCACCCTTTGCATAAACAGGTCCTAATGACCTGTTTATACTTTCAAGTCCTAATGACATTTTAGTCCTGGGAGTATCTCAGGTCCTCCCTATAACCCACTAGCTTCTAAAGCCTGATGACTCCCTTAGAACTCTTAGGGCAGCCAATAAACTTTGAAACAACTGGTTTTGCTACTGCCTTTATCTCCCAGATGAATGGCTTTATCTGTGCATCCGGGGGAACCTCTCTACAACACCATTCACCCACACCTAGAGGGCATGTGTTTTGAGTTCATGGTTTCGAGTGATTTTAACCACCTTCCTCACCCCTCTGAGGTCTCCTTTTGTGACTCAGGAGCACATATTCCCAAGAGCAACATGTCAGGGCCAGGATCACCGTCAGTAGACATGGAGCAACAACACAGTTCAAATCCACAGCTTTAACTAGAATTGAACTAATCAATTCTCCAGTCACTTCCTTGTTGCCAGACTCTGCATGATAACCAGGGGTCCCTGTTCTTTCTGTACCCTTCATCTTATAGATAAGACAGACACAGAGTTAAGTACCTCTCAGAGAAGGCGGACCCTAATAAAGGCTTAGTTGTTAACTAACCAACAAAGCACTAGTGTGTTTGTCTCCCTCACTAAATTGAGAAGAAACTGTATCTTTATTTCTCTGTTTCTTCAGCACCAAGCCCAGGATCAGGCACACATATGTGCATAGTAAATGTTTACAGAATGAATGAAGGAACCGGCTTAAGAAACCCAGAACATTTTCTGTCTAGGGCCCAAGCCAAGTCAGTGGAAGACACTTTCCATCATTAACTAGATGCTCTTTTTTGGCTTCCAGGCTCATTTTCTCTAGGAAATTTTTTATGCAGTTATAGAAGCGGAACTTTCTTTCCTTCTCTCCTTGCTCGGCTTCTTAATGGTCTTTCACTCTGCCAAGCCAATTGTCACGGGAACTGTAGAGACTTAGACACCACTACCAATTCCAGGGCCATCCCTTGGAGATTTGGGAATGATCATTTTTGTAATACGTGAAACCAGATAACATGAAGATGAAGGCATCTTAGGATAGGTTTACTAGATGCAAAGAATGGAAAAGCACTCATGCAAGCCAAAATAAAGAAGGAAATTATTGCAAGGTTGAGGCTTCCCCAGTGGCTCAGTGGTAAAGAATCTGCCTGCCATGCAGGAGACCAGGGTTCATTCCCTGGGTCGGGAAGATCCCTTGGAGAAGGAAATGGTAACCCACTCATTTTCTTGCCTGGAAAATCTCATAGGCAGAAGAACTTGGTGCACTATAGTCAATGGGTTCACAAATGAGTCAGTCATGACTGAGGGACTAAAGCAAACAAAAACATTATAAGGTTACAGTGCAGCTCATGGAAATAAAGTACAGCCCAGTTTCTTGCAAACTGAATCTGGAAAATTTGAACACTTAAGAGTTCAAGGTAGACACTCTCTTTGATTCTCTTTCTTGGAAGCCTCCACGATGTCTTGTCTATTTACATGTGGTGCCATTTTCCTCTCTTCAGCTTCTCAAGAAGCTTCTCTGCTTCTTGACAACTTCAGCCTGTGGTTTGTGGGTGAAGTCCTTGCAATAATCTTTGAATTCTGATTGAGTTCTGGCTCTATGTTTTAAATTCTTGAGAGGGTGACTGATTGGTTATTGACAAGCAAGGAGGTTCAGGGCAAGCTGCCCCAAACATGCCACTTTGGCACATGGGTTATTTTGAGTCAAAGTTATCTTAGGGGACTTCCCTGGTGGTCCAGTGGTTAAGACTTCACCTTCCTATGCAAGGACTGCAGGGTCCGGTCCCTGGTGTTGTGCTTAGTTGCTCAGTCATGTCCAACTCTTTGTGACCCCATGGACTGTACCGCCAGGTTCCTCTGTCCATGGGGATTCTCCAGGCAAAAATACTGGACTGGGTTGCTATGCCCTCTTCCAGGGGTTCTTCCCAACCCAGGGATAGAACCCAAGTCTCCCAAGTTGCAGGTGGATTCTTTACCGTCTGAGCCACCAGAGAAGGCCTGGTCCCTGGTTGGGAAACTAAGATCCCACATGCCTTATGGCCAAGAAAACCAAAACATAAAACAAAAGTGATATGGTAACAAATTCAATAAAGACTTTAAAAATGGTTCACATTAAAAAAATCTTAAAAACAAAATTACCTTAAGCAGCCAATGCAAGAACAATACTCTGACCTTCCCTTGCTTCCTGAAAGCAGAAATAAATCTCCCACATGAAAGGTACCGTCCCTGTGCCAGGAGACAGAAGGCATCCTTATCACCAGAGATAGGAATTTAGAGCTGAGAAGGATGTACAGGTATCTTCCACTTTTGGAAAGTTTGCTTGGTGCCACTTCACTTGTACAAAAAACCCTACATTTGCACCTGTTTTTGCTAACTGAAAGAAATCTGAAGAGGTTTATAAAAATGTGTGAAAAGCAAAAATAGCATTCAGCAATTGTTTTGCAGGGCGCTGCTTTAGAGACAGCATGCACCCCGTGTGGCAGGAGTGGCCCCGCCAAGCTCCTCCCCGTGAGAGCTCAGCACCCCAGCATCCAGCCCCCACCGCTCTGAACTGTGTCTGTGGGCACCTGTGCTGTATCTCCATTTATTTCGTGTATCCATTAGCAAGATGTTTCCTTAGGCAATGGTTTCTTTGCTCTGTACCAATTCAGCTTTTGAAAGATTTCACAGGAATGTTCTACCTTTGACTAGCAGGGGAGCCTATATGAGTAAACGTTGCTCCTTCTTCACCAGCTTACTACCCCAAACTCCAGCTCCTTTGTCTTGGCAGTTCCTCTCAAATGTATTGTTTCTTTGTCTAAAAGGTATAAAAGCTGCCTGTTTTGGTCATTTCTTTGAGTCTCATATTTCTAGGAGCTCCTATATACACAAAATTGTACTGGGTTTTTTCCTGCTGTTCATGTCTTGTGTCGGTTTAATTAACATGCCAGTCAAAGAACCAAGAAGGGAAAAGGGGAAAAGTTTTACTCATAGTTCAGCATTGAGACAGGATCTGATTCTAGTCCAGTCAGCTGTGGTGGGGCAGGGGGTGTGGAGGGGGTGGCGCAGGGTGTCACATGAAACAAATAGGGCAGCTTGAGCCTGTCCCTTCAGTAAGTTTTAGTTCAGATCAAGAAAGATTTCAGAGAATGGGGACTGGTGGCGAGCAGGGGGGGGGGGTTTCTCCAAAAAAAAAGTTACTATATTAGATCAGTTTTGAGGTCATCAAAGTTAACAACTCTAGGGAAATTCGTGGCAGAAGAGGGGATGTGTCCAGGTCATGCTGCTGCTGCTGCTAAGTCACTTCAGTCGTGTCCGACTCTGTGTGACCCCATAGACGGCAGCCCACCAGGCTCCCCCATCCCTGGGATTCTCCAGGCAAGAATACTGGAGTGGGTTGCCATTTCCTTCTTGACTGAGCGACTGAACCGAACTGAACTGACTGAAATAAGCCTGCTGTGGAACAGAAGCTGGCCATTTGAAATGTAAAAGATGTCCTAGTTCCATCCCAACACACAGGCCTTGTTCTCATTCCGGGGTCGTAGAGGCCCTGTTCTGAGATAGATGACATGTTCTCAAGGAGTTTCAGAGACAGTGTTTCTACCTCCTTGTTTAATGTTAGAAAAGTGATGCGGACGACATGCCCACGGCTCTGAGCCCATAGAAGCACGACAGGGGAGTTGGCGCTAGTTCCCAGCCTGCTTCTAGGTCTCGAGGCTCCCTTGGGTGGCAGAGGCCCGCTGTCACGGAGCCAGACCCAGCGCTCTGGTGGTCTGGATTTTGTTCAGCTATGGAATAAATTTATAGGCTCCAAAGTAGCTCCTTCACTGTTCATGCTCTCCCGCCCTCACCTCACCGCAGGGCCACCCCAGAGCCTGTGTCTCTCCTTTGTATTCTGTTTGTAAGTTGAGCAGGAGCCAGCTTTCTTTTTACCTGAGAGATCTGGGAGAGGATGGATGGAGCAGGATAAGTAAAGCCAGAGGGGTCTGTGTGGCATTTTGAGCTCTGCCCCCAATCCGTGTTTCACCCTGAGCTGCTGGTGGAGCCTTCTCCCTAGGGAAGCAACCCATTTACCTGCCTCTGTATCGCTGCTGCTGCTAAGTTGCTTCAGTCGTGTCCAACTCTTCGCGACCCCAGGGACTGCAGCCCACCAGGCTTCTCCGTCCATGGGATTTTCCAGGCAAGAGTACTGGAGTGGGGTGTCATCGCCTTCTCCATCTGTATCGCTAGGTACCATTCTTAATTGTAATATTTTTAAAAGTTCTGTAGAAAACAAATTCTGGTGCTGATTTTTAGTCTTACAGTAGCATTTCACAACAACTTTATGACAATATCCCATTTGTTCCTTATGTGGTCATATAATTAATTTTTTTGTGGCATTCATTTGGAAATGCCTGAGTTTGCGAGTGTACAAATTAACAGAATAGCAACTAGCAAAGTAACAAAAGGTCTTTTGTGAAGTCAAGACTAGATTTGGGCTCTTTTGAAGTATATGAACTTTCAAATAACATAAAATTTCAGCAGTGGCAAATACATCTGCACATCAACACAGGACTTTTTCTGAAGCATAATTTAATTTGGGCAAGAAGGTCATGAGAAAACCACTCATCTTCCACTGATGGGGCGCAGCTGCTTCCAAAACTCGGTGGTATAAGCTGCTCCCCGTGCTGGAGCCAGGTCTCCACAGCCTGATTCCCTCACTCCAGGGTCTCCCGATGCCCAGTGGCAAAAACAGCGACCTTCCCGCTTCTTTGGAAATGCAGCTACGTGTCATTTATTCAGAGGCCAGATTTCTAAAAGCTCCACTCAAGGAGGATGTAATCAGAAACTTAGGAACGGGGAGAAGATGATGGAATAGAAATGAGTTTGTTCATTTAGGTAGAGTCAGTCACAGGAAGTCCTTCCTTAATATGCTTCCATTTACCTAATTTCCCATTTTTTTAAATTAAAAAAGGCTAGCACAATCTATGTTGTTGAAATAGGCTAGAGTGTATGACAGTTCAAAGTCTAGTTTGTTGTCTTTGTTTTAAAAAAGACAAACTGAGCAAGTGACAGAGGGGTGCAAATTTAGGATTTCTAAAAGCTAACAGATCATTTTACAGATCAGTAGCTGATCCCTTGACAATCGCACTGTGAGAGAAATGCCACTAAAAATGGAACGGAAAACTCCAAAAGCCAAAGCAGTGTCGAGTTAGTTAGTGTGGAAGCAAATGGCCATCCAGCATCTAAATGTGTATAGCATCTGGACAAAATTTCTGTGAGGTTTTGAAATGTTTTGATACTCTAAACATTTTTGAGTTGAGAAAAGAAAAATCACTTATATGGCATACCTTGGCCTTTCGTCATGCTGGGTAAATTAGGTATGCAATCATGAGTTTTGTTTCTTTTTTCTTTTTATCTATAAGTAAGTGATGTTTTCTAGTTTTTTTTCCACCCTTGAGTGGGGTTATTTCCTTTTCCAGGGGTCCATGTAAAATTGTTTTCCTAAGTATGTTAGTCTAACAAATTAGAAAGCACACAGTGACCTTAAACTAAAGTTTATTTGATCACATGCCCCATTGATTTTCATTTTTAATGGTCATTTCCTGGATCTTGGAGCCAGTCTCTTGCTGAGTATGGTTAGATTATGCTCACAGTTCAAGTCTTGGGTCTAATTCTTTCCAGTATCACTAACTTTTAGTAACTTGTAGATGGACCATAGGTGTCATGGTAAACTTGACTGTCCTCCTGAGTCTTCTGTGTGTGAGTGAAGGGGGAGGAAGCAGGAGCGGAGAGTGGGGCAGGGCGAAAGCGCAGGCAGTGCGGGGCAGCGGGCTGAGAGACACGGGGAAAAGCAAACGCTTACCTGTGCGACTGCCTTTACTTGCAGTGACTTTTCCTCTGTGTTACCTCTCTTACAGAATCATCGTGATTTTTGAAACCCTTTGTCTTGTCTAACGTTTCCCCAGCCGCACTATCTGAGTGTGTGTCCTGTGCGTATGTACCTTTACATCCCTTGAGCCTTTGTAGTTGTCACTTTACAAAATGAACTGTGTGCGTGGTTATCGCCCTAAAGCACTTTGTGCTTCGCTGTCTGATACAGGAACCACTAGTTGCATGGGGCTGCTTGAATTTAGGTTTAGATTAATTAACACAAGTTCTATCATTGTTCAGTTGCAGTAGCTATATTTTGCCTGCTTAGTAGAGTATTATATCTGACAGTCCAAAACTGTTGCTAACTCAGTTCTTCATTATCTACCATGTGCATATTGAGTTGGAGGCTCAAACTTTCTTGAGTCGCAGTTAAATCTGAATCAAAGCATGATCGTAAGTTGATTTTAATGAACTGCCTCACCCCAAACTGCCTGCTGCCTTTGTTTCAATGGTGCCGCATCTCATGAGAACATTTTCCACCTAGAAATATGAAGAAATCCATTTTAGGCTTGTGAGTAACTGTGAGTTGTTTTTATGAGTTTTTATATATGTGTATAAGTAGTATGCCCTGATGTTTCATTATGAAGGGGAAAAAAAGCTTTAAATAAAAGTAAGTTTTTTAAAATTCCTGATATAGGAAGCAAAAAAGCCAGTACAATTTCTAATTGCCTTTTAGAGTCTCTGAGTTCCCTCATTACCTGTGATTTAAGCTAAAAATGAGGTAATTACAGATCACATCAGTGTTTATCTGGTTGATCCCGACACCTGCAGTCCTGACGCAGCTTACCCAGATCTGGGGCCACACTTAGAGTCTGATGCTGACATTCCTAATTTACGCTTCTCCCATTTCCTTTGATTTTTAAGTTAGATGTTCCTTGTTCTATTCCAATAGTATTTTAAAAACTATACCTTTAAAATGTTATAAAGATACATACTTTTTTATGTGGATATTGGAATCATGGTACAGTCCTTTAATTAAGAGAAATCTTTCCCTAACACATTTCTATGCAGATTAAAAATTTGACTGTGTCCTTTTTCCCTTTGCATTTGATAAAGCAAATACGGTCATAATTAGTATGGCAGTCTTTCCACATATTGACATGCACTTTAGGATAGTAAAATTATTTAAACCATTTCACATCAAGTGTAGTTTTCTTCCCTGTGGTTCCACACCTTTAGATATTCTTCCCATCTAACTGATCTTGTCCAGTTTAAAGGTCACCTTTCCTTGGCCTGGCCTTTAGTCCTGCTGTTGCTCTGGTCAGACCTCAGAGACGAGACGGCCTTGGCTGACTGGCCACCGCTGAGAGCTCCTGTGCCACCGCCCCCCTTATCCCAGCTGCCCCTTCTCTGCAGCGATGTCTCAGCCTTCCCTGTGGGGACAGCCCTTCTCTGTTCCACTCAAAAGCTTCATTATCTGCAAGAGCAAAGTAGTACCTCTTAACCAAGTGACTGGAGGCCCTCGGGACTAGACTGTGGGTAGCCTGTGACCTCTGCTCAGTTATTGTAGGTGCCGGGGTTTCTTCTGTTAGCTCCATAGAGACATTGTTCCTTGTCTAACAAAAACCAAAAAATGGGGTAAACCATTATGTAAAATATACAATAGAGTTTTTTTTCTGTGTACCCTCATTTGGGAGAGCAATTCAGAAATTTTTTCATTTCAAAATTGCCATGTCATTTATGCAAGCTTCAGGTTACAAAAATATTTAAACAGTTAAATGTAGAAGGTGCTAACCAGTTGCATACTCATTTTATGTGCATGCTGCTGCTGCTGCTGCTGCTGCTNGTTCAGATCAAGAAAGATTTCAGAGAATGGGGACTGGTGGCGAGCAGGGGGGGGGGGTTTCTCCAAAAAAAAAGTTACTATATTAGATCAGTTTTGAGGTCATCAAAGTTAACAACTCTAGGGAAATTCGTGGCAGAAGAGGGGATGTGTCCAGGTCATGCTGCTGCTGCTGCTGCTGCTGCTAAGTCACTTCAGTCGTGTCCGACTCTGTGTGACCCCATAGACGGCATCCCACCAGGCTCCCCCATCCCTGGGATTCTCCAGGCAAGAATACTGGAGTGGGTTGCCATTTCCTTCTCCAATGCATGAAAGAGAAAAGTGAAAGTGAAGTCGCTCAGTCTGTCCGACTGTTAGCGACCCCATGGACTGCAGCCCACCAGGCTACTCCGTCCATTGGATTTTCCAGGCAAGAGTACTGGGGTGGGGTGCCATTGCCTTCCCCGGTCCAGGTCATGGTGTTAATGATTTAAAGAAATGTAAGGTAATCGTGAATGTGTGGTTTGGCTCCAGGTCACTCTTAGCCTTTTACGTGTGTTCAGAGCCTCCTCCTCCACCACCAGCTGCCTGCCTGAGTCACTGTACAACTGTCAGCAAGAGGGAAGATTCCTGAAGCATGTGGCAGGGACAGTGTCCTCCCCCACCCCATAACCCACCCCCCTTCTGCCATATCCTAAACTAGAAACAACCCCACATGGTTGTCTGCCTTCTGGCAAAACTGAGCCTAAATATTTCCAGGAACAGCTAGCCCTCTTTTTGCTGCAATGTCTGCCTCTAAAGAAGCAGAAACCACCCTCTTGCTCCAAAGGGTTAAACCCAAGCAGCCCGAGACAGGGCAAGTGCGGGTATTTGGGGTAGGAATGAGACAGTCCAAACAGATTTGAGCTCAAATGAGATCTGCTTCCTATTTTTAGCTTTTTGCTCTTTAAAGATAAGTTTTCTAGACTAGATTTTCCTGACCAACAGCCAGGTTTCTGAATTCAAAACTCTCTCTAAAAAGTCCAGAAACCTAGGTTCCAGTGTTATCGCTATTATGCTAGCTGTGTGACCAGGGGCAGGTCCCTTCCCCACTCTAGACCTCAGATTCTTCACCTCTAAGCCAGCTCTGGCAGGCAATCCCTCCCCACCTTGCAACCTTGGAACCCGCTTCACATAATGTTTCTGCTTGTCTTCTTGTTTCTTGGGAATTAATTTGCTCATGCTCACAGTTTGTGCTCAGCTCCATCAACTATCAGCTTGACTCACTGAAGAAGTCTGGTAGCCACACTATGGAATGACTCACAGGAATGTGTGCATTTGGGGTTATCAGGTTGTTGGGCTGCCTCTCGCTCAGTCCACACTGAGATGTCCGTATATCCTCACCCAGCTTCTTGGCTTTGGTTTGAACTTTTCCGGCAGAAGTGTCTGTCCTTCATTATGCTGCTGCTGCTGCTAAGTCGCTTCAGTCGTGTCCGACTCTGTGCGATCCCATGGACTGCAGCCCACCAGGCTCCCCCACCCCTGGGATTCTCCAGGCAAGAACACTGGAGTGGGTTGCCATTTCCTTTTCCAATGCAGGAAAGTGAAAAGGGAAAAGTGAAGTCGCTCAGTCATATCCGACTCTTAGCGACTCCATGGACCGCAGCCTACCAGGCTCCTCCATCCATGGGATTTTCCAAGCAAGAGTGCTGGAGTGGGGTGCCATTGCCTTCTCCTGTCCTTCATTATAATTCCCTCTTAATTCCATAATCCTCGATCTCCCCAGTAGCTTGTCTTCTGGGGAGCTCACTGGCCATACCTGGGACTAGAGGGGAGGGCCTCTCTGCATTCAGTTTATTATCAAAGGAATGAGGCTAAAGTATAGGCAGAGTGTCCTAAGAGAAAGGGAGCAGGAGGAGACTGTGGATGGCATGACTTCAAGAAGAGGTGAGGAAGGGGTGAGCCAGATATGGCCCCATCGCTGGTGGGAAGGTGGTCTAATCATGGTGTTTCCAGGTGAGAGTGGTGGAGCATCAATAGCTCTGTCCTCTAGAAACTTCCAAGCGTCCTGGAAAGTGTTCACTCATTCATTCATTTAAGATTTCCTAAGCTCCTGCCCTGATGTATTTTGTGTAGGCAATATTGAAATAAACAGATCCCATCTCCTGCCATCTAGGCTGCCACTTGAAGTAAAGAAACACAGAAATAGATCATTAAAGTATCAGGAAGCACATCTTTAGAATGGAAGGAGGGTGGATTGGGAAAACTAGAGATGCCTAACACTTGTGAGAGTGTGAAACAACTGACTCTTTCACTCACTGCTGGTAGAAATGCAAAAGATTACAGCCATTTTGGAAGACAGTTTGGCAGTTTCTTAAAAGTTAAATATATGCTTACCTTACAACTCAGAAATCCCTTTCCTAGGTATATACCCCAGAAAAAATGAAAACATATGTCCATGTAAAAATCTCTACATGAATGTTTATACCAGCTTTATTCATAATTGTCTAAACCTGGAAACAACCCAAACGTTCTTCAACTGGCGAATGGACACATAAACTGTGGCACATCCATACCTTGGAATACAACTTAGCATTAAAAAAGAAAGGGTTTCAGATACATGCAACAACATGCATGAATCTCAAAAAGGTTATGCTGAATGAAAGAAGTTAGGCTCCAGGGTCCATTCATGTGACATTCTGGAAAAGGCAAACTAGAAGGGAAAATACACCTGCCCAAACTGGTGGTTGTGAGAGGCTGGGGGTGGGCAGCGTAGCTGACTACAAAGATGTATGAGAGAACATTTTGGGGCGATGGAACTGTTCTGTATCTTGATTGTGTTGGTGTTTACACAATTGTTTGTGCTTGCCAAAAATCATACAACTGTACTCTAAAAAGGGTATATTTTACTCCGTGTAAATTACACACCAATAAAACTGACTTGAAAAAAAACAATGATGTGGTTTAGATACTATGCATAGAAAGGTCTACGGGGTATTTGCTTCCTCAGAAGGTGGCCTGCCCTGGAGGTGAGGTAGATGGGAAGCGAGCTAATGGGGACTAAAAATGGTGACTGAATTTAGAGGGCCACATCCCACTAAAAGGAGGAGAACAAGGCAATGGCTAAGGGCACGGCCAGCCTGAGAGGCTGAAATGAAGTTTCCCTGTTCAGGAAAGGAAAAAGGACCCAGATTCTAAATGTATTTATTTTTAAAATTATTTACGTATTTATGTGGCTGCGCTGGGTCTCAGTTGCGGTACACAGGATCTTCGATCCTCATTGCAGCATATGGGACCTTCAGCTGCGTCATGCAAACTCCTAGTTGAGACACGTGGGATAGACTAGATTGGCCAAAAAGTTCATTCCAGTTTTTCCATAAAATGATACGCAAGATCCAAACCAATAGTTCCCTGACCATTGGTAGCATGGAGTCTTAGCCACTGGACAACCAGGGAAGTCCCCTAAATGTATATAGGAGTGTGTTTCTGTGGGGGTGTGGGGATAGTGGTAGTATCTGGAATGTACAGATTTAGGAAAGACCCATGTCTATAAATGGCAACCCACTCCAGTGTTCTTGCCTGGAGAATCCCAGGGACAGAGGAGCCGGGTGGGCTGCCGTCTGTGGGGTCGCACAGAGTCGGACAGGACTGACGCACTTAGCAGCAGCATGTCTATAAGCAGTGGGGGGCGGGGTGGAGGGATAAGGGTTGGCCTTGGATCAGCTGAACCCATGTGTGGTGAGCACAGCACTGAGCCTGGAATGTACTTACGAGCCTCAGAATTTACCAGTGCTTCAAAGAAAACCCCTGGACAGCAACTGCAGTATAAATAGCAAACAAGCAAACACCTTCTTCCACATCAGAATGGAGCAAAGCTGTTGGCCCTGAGGCAGGCTGAAGGGGTCCAAGAGCAGCCATCCCCACTCCTCCCCAATGCCACCCCCCAAATTGTCCCCTCAGCTTCCAGAAAGCTACCCTCTTTTCCCAGCAGAGTCCAGTCCACATGGCCCCTGAACAAGTGATGAACAGCAACACTCCCCAAAGGCACTGCCTGCAGAGGCTTGCAGGCTGCTTGCTAAATGGAAGCTTCAGCGGCCCCTGGGGCTGCTGCCGTTTGTTTTGCTGCAAGCCGCTTGGCGGATGCTATTTGCTCAGCCTGCCTAGTGAGCCAAGGAGAGAAAGTGGGGTGCTCTGGCGAAACTAAGCAGGCGATGGTGAGGGGACCTAAAAAGGAGCAGACGCCCTCATGACAGCAGTGCATCAAGGCCTGGGGCCCTCGGGGGCTGAGGGAACCTGCAATGTCAAGTATCTCCTGTCAGTGAGGTCCTCTGGGGGTACAAATGCCAAGGATTTCAGGGGAAGAACTGGGGCCCGTCACCAAGAGTGAATTTTAGCCAAGGGGCCGATCAGGCCAAGAAATAGAAGCCACAAGTGTGGAAGTCACAGCTGAGAGCAGGCTGGAGCTAGGTTGCCTGAGTTCAAACCCCAGCCCTGCCCTTTATGGCTTCTGTGCCCCTCAAGTCCCTAGGCAAGTTGTTTAACATTTCTGAGTCTCCCCTGTTTTAAAAACTAGTTATTTATTTGTTTATTTTGGGCTGTTCTGGGTCTTTGTATCTGTGTGGACTCTCCTCCAGTTGCAGAGAGTGGGCGCGACTCCTGGCTGCGGCGCACGGGCTTCTCATTGCAGTGGCTTCTCTTGTCGCAAAGCGCAGGCTCCAGAGCGCAGGCTCAGTGGTGGTGGCACACGGGCTTAGTTGCTCCGTGGCATGTGGGATCTTCCTGGGCTAGGGATTGAACCCTGTGTCACCTGCATTGGCAGGTGGATTCTTAACCACTGGACCATGAGGGAAGCCCAAAGCAACATTCTCAGCTTGTTATTCCCCCCTATTCCAGAGGCTGGTAGGGGAATCAAGTGAATTGCACTTAACCATAAGAGTACTCACTCAACAGTGCTCCTTCTTTCTTCACGCAGAGCTCAGGAGCCAGTCCCCACTCCGTCCCTAGCTAATACCCCTGTACCACAGCCCAGCATTGCTATGTTTTCAGCAGGAGTCAGTCCAGGTCTGAGCAGGACCTAAACTGTCTTACCCACCTGCCAGGGCATCTCTCCTTGCTCTGAGTTATTTTTTGAGACCTAGCACAGATGGGGGAGCCTGGTGAGCTGCCGTCTATGGGGTCGCACAGAGTCGGACACGACTGAAGCGACTTAGCAGCAGCAGCAGCAGCAGCACAGGCTAGAAGAAGAACTAAAGAGCCTTTTGATGAAAGTGAAAGAGGAGAGTGAAAAAGCTGGGTTAAAGCTCAACATTCAGAAAACAAAGATCATGGCATCCAGTCCTATCACTTCACGGCAAATAGATGGGGAAAATGTGGAAACAGTGTCAGATTTCATTTTCTTGGTCTCCAAAATCAATGCAGATGGTGATGCAGCCACAAAATTAAGAAACACTTGCTCTTGGAAGAAATGCTATGACAAACGAGAAAGTGTATTAAAAAGCAGAGACATCACTTTGCCGAGAAAGTAAAAAATATAAATTTTCCAGTAGTCATGTATGGATGTGAGAGTTGAACTATAAGGAAGGCTGAGCACCAAAGAATTGATGCTTTCAAATTGTGGTACTAGAGAAGACTCATGCAAGTCCCTTGGACAGCAAGGAGACCAAACCAGTCAATCCTACAGGAAATCAACCCTGAATATTCATTGGAAGGATTGGTGCTGAAGCTGAAACTCCAATACCTTGGCCACCTGATGCAAAGAGTTGACTCACTCGAAAACACCCTGATGCTAAGAAAGATTGAGGCAAGAGGAGAAGGGGATAACAGAGGATATGATTGCATGGTATCAGTGACTCAATGTTCATGAGTTTGCGCAAACTCAGGGAGATAGTGAAGGTCAGGGAAGCTTGGTGTGCTGCAGGGTTGCAAAGATTTGGACATGACTTAGCGACTGAACGATAGGCTCCTTCATGCTCAGTGGGAAAATGATATCTCCTTGGACTCTCTCCCTAAAACTGTGAAGGTTAACATTTTGACATAAGCATATTGTAATCCAAAGGGCTTCAAGCATCCAGAACAGTGTGGGGTGATCTTGCCTAGGGCTGCTGGGAGAGAAGGGCCCGGATGAGCCTCTTGGGCAGCCCTGTCATATCCAGGGCTTTTTCTAAATACTGTCTTGTAGCAGTCTTTGTAGAGAATGTGCATAGCTTTTGCTAGGTACTCGCCAGAAATATCCACAGGTTACACCACTTCCAGTAGATCCTTACTGGCTAGAAGAAGAACTAAAGAGCCTTTTGATGAAAGTGAAAGAGGAGAGTGAAAAAGCTGGGTTAAAGCTCAACATTCAGAAAACAAAGATCATGGCATCCAGTCCTATCACTTCACGGCAAATAGATGGGGAAAATGTGGAAACAGTGTCAGATTTCATTTTCTTGGTCTCCAAAATCAATGCAGATGGTGATGCAGCCACAAAATTAAGAAACACTTGCTCTTGGAAGAAATGCTATGACAAACGAGAAAGTGTATTAAAAAGCAGAGACATCACTTTGCCGAGAAAGTAAAAAATATAAATTTTCCAGTAGTCATGTATGGATGTGAGAGTTGAACTATAAGGAAGGCTGAGCACCAAAGAATTGATGCTTTCAAATTGTGGTACTAGAGAAGACTCATGCAAGTCCCTTGGACAGCAAGGAGACCAAACCAGTCAATCCTACAGGAAATCAACCCTGAATATTCATTGGAAGGATTGGTGCTGAAGCTGAAACTCCAATACCTTGGCCACCTGATGCAAAGAGTTGACTCACTCGAAAACACCCTGATGCTAAGAAAGATTGAGGCAAGAGGAGAAGGGGATAACAGAGGATATGATTGCATGGTATCAGTGACTCAATGTTCATGAGTTTGCGCAAACTCAGGGAGATAGTGAAGGTCAGGGAAGCTTGGTGTGCTGCAGGGTTGCAAAGATTTGGACATGACTTAGCGACTGAACGATAGGCTCCTTCATGCTCAGTGGGAAAATGATGTCTCCTTGGACTCTCTCCCTAAAACTGTGGAGGTTAACATTTTGACATAAGCATATTGTAATCCAAAGGGCTTCAAGCATCCAGAACAGTGTGGGGTGATCTTGCCTAGGGCTGCTGGGAGAGAAGGGCCCGGATGAGCCTCTTGGGCAGCCCTGTCATATCCAGGGCTTTTTCTAAATACTGTCTTGTAGCAGTCTTTGTAGAGAATGTGCATAGCTTTTGCTAGGTACTCGCCAGAAATATCCACAGGTTACACCACTTCCAGTAGATCCTTACTTATATAACGTTTATTGTGTAAGTAGTGGCGGTGGTGGTGGTTTAGTCACTAAGTTGTATACAACTCTTGTGACCTTGCGGACTGTAGCCCGCGAGGTTCCTCTGTCCATGGGACTCTCCAGGCAAGTACACTGGGAATGGGTTGCCACTTCCTTCTCCAGAGGATCTTCCTGGCTCAGGGATCAAACCCATGTCTCCTGCATTGCAGGTGGATTCTTTACTGACTGTAGTCATAATGGAAGCTGTTGTAAGTGGTATCATCTTTAAATAATTGTATTGCTATTGTTGGTTGCTAGTATTACAAAAATAAAATAGATTTTTGTATGTTGAAAAAAAAAAGCCCCTTGGACTTTTCCAGCAGCCTTCAGTCCTATTGGCTAGGGGCTGTCCTCTGGGTGGGATGCCTTTTTTTCTTTTCCCTGCTGCTGGAGACCCATCAAACCTGGCCATACTCCTGTTTACTCATCGGCCACTTGCAAATCAGTTTTCCAAGGCTTCCAGATTAAGAAGAGCCTAAACACTACAAAGGAGAGATTTTTCTAGGGATTTTCAATAAGTGGGGGTGCCGGCGGGGCAGGATAGGGGAGGAAGGTGTGGGGTAGAAGAATTTCTAGTATAGCATCAATAAATTATATTTGGATATTGCAACTGTTTCTGTACTTAATTTTCTTTTTCTCCTACTTTTTTTTTTTTTTTTGTCGAATTCCTGTTAGAATTCCAGCCTCCTTGTACTGAGTCAAATTCATTTGACCAGAAGAGTGGGCGAGCTTTGTACTCAAAAGGGCGGCAAAGCCCAGAGGTAAAGAGATACTTTAAAACCCCAAACCGCCCCCTCCTCACCTCCCTTCAGTCAAAGCTTGTAAGAGTTTGGTTTTGTTTTAGGAAGAGAAACTGTTCTCTTACAGACCTTCTTTTTTCCCCAAGAACAGCCCTCCCCACTGAAAGAGCTGCTTTTTCCTTCACATCTAAAATGAGATTTTGAACCTATCAGTCCCCCTCCTGAAATGTCCTCCTCTAACTAATTTCCTTTGTGTAGGGGCACTTTGAACCCCAGAAGCAACTGTGGGTTAGATGATGGCCTGGTTGGCATAGCCTGCATATTTCAGAACGTCTGTCTGTCTGTCTGTGTTGCCCAAACATGCTCCTACTTACCCCGGGTAATCCTTTCTGGACCAAGGGTGCCAAAGTAAATATCATTCATTCTATCTCCAGCAGCAATCCTAGATGGACAAGAAAACGTCAGCCTTGGAAAATAAACAGCCCTAATATTAGCCCAGACATGTGGACATGTTTCCCCAGCAGGTGTGGGGAAAAAAAGCCCCTTAAGTTCTCATGTATTTTTAAAGCATGATGCCTGCACCCAAAACCTCCCAGGGTGTCACTAAATGTATTTTGGCCCAAACAGCAGTTATTACCGTAACTCTTACCCAAGGAACGAGCCAGCATCCAGCCCTCTGTTCCTTGGCCTCAGGGCAGGCAGCTGTCCCCAAACCTGGCTGAGCAGCTCATGTCTTCTGACCCCACATGTCCCTTCTGCAACCAGACAGGCAGCGATTCTGAAGTCACAGCACATTGCCACTCCCTCCATCTTAGACAAATGCACAAGTGACAGAGGCAGACAGGTCTCTGCACAGACCCCAGATAGTACACTGTCACCAGTGTGCACTTACTGCATACAGCAGCAGCCACGCACAGTAAGTCATGAGGCCTGGGTCCTGTACTTGCCCTTGTTCCCAGGGCTCTGTTCTCGGCACTGAGGCTCCATGAAAGCACACAGTCTAGGGCTCACAGGTCTGACGGTCCAGTTGAAGAGGCCAGACATCCTCGTCACAATAAGAGCTGACAGTGCCCGACTGTGCAGAGCAGGGCTGGAGAAAAGCTCTCAGAAAAGGGGCAGTCCAGGGAGGACTGCGGAGGGCAGGGCCAGTGAGGTGCAAGACAGAAACGAGATCTGAGTGGGGTCCTGGTGCAAACCTAGACCTCAAGTAAGCAGGGGGAGGAAAGTGCCCCAAGCAGAATCAGGAGAGGCAAGGATGTTGAATTTGATAAAGACAAAGTGAGGCAGAAACACAATATTGCTTCACGGAAGCTAAGAGTTTATCCTGTGGCCATCAGGGCGCCAGAGTGACTTAAACACACAGGCCTCACAGTGTAGGCTGCAAGACTGAGGCAGTCCCTGCTGGCCTGAACTTGACATTCACATTTACAGGAAGGCACCTGCAGAACACTGGTAGGCACCAGGGCAAGGCAGAAGGAGTCAGGGGAGAGGAGAGGCCAGGAAAGAATAAGAAACACCGAGCTTTCACTTAGGTCAGAAGACAGAGCACTTCCGTGGGATAAGACAATCATCAGTATAAGGCAGTATTCAGAAAGCATCACAAAATTGCTCCAACACTCACAGTCTGTTCTTTTAAGCAAACAGAAACATTATCTAAATTATTTGTTATATATTACATAATTATTACAGTTTGATAATTTTAGTTGTCCTTCCCACATGGCTCAGTGGTAAAGAACCAGCCTGCCAATGCAGGGACTGCTGGTTAGATCCCTGGGTTGGGAAGATCCCCTGAAGAAGGAAATGGCAACCCACTCCAGTATTCTTGCCTGGGAAATCCCATGGAAAGAGGAGCTTGGTGGGCTACAGTCCATGAAATTGCAAAAGAATCAAACATGACTGAGGGACTGAACATGCACACACGCAATAATTTTAATAGCACGAAGTCAAAACCTATGGCAAGTTCTCATTTAAAAGATCTTCAAACAAGTTAGCAAAGTTTTGTGCTCATCTGGCTTTAATTTCTTTGCTGTCGAGTAAATGAATATCATGTGTATTTCTATCTTTGTCACGATGCCCCAAGTTCCTCTTTTTATTCCAGTTAATAGTTATTATTATTAACAGTTAGATAGTAAAACATTTTTAAAGGAAGTCATTTACTCTCCCACGTCTTTCCCTTACTGGTTTGAAATTAGTTCTTTCTCCTGTATTTCTATTAATAGTTTTTAAACAAAATCTAGCAAATACCATTGACTGAGAGTTTACAAATCTCTACAGTTTTGTGAAAGTCCCTGAGCACTGTTCACCTCACACAACCTGAATGAGATGGGTTTGAAGTTACTCTGAATCGTGAGGCACAGCAATCATAGTCAAAGTCGGTTTGACTGCCTGCTTTGGGTGTGTGTGTGTGTGTGTGTGTGTGTGTGTGTGTGGCCAGTGGGATTCTAATAGTTCCCTGCTGCTGCTGCTGCCGCTAAGTCGCCTAAGTCGTGTCCAACTCTGTGCGACCCCCATAGATGGCAGCCCACCCGGCTCCCTCGTCCCTGGGATTCTTCAGGCAAGTACACTGGAGTGGGCTGCCATTGCCTTCTCCAATAGTTCCCTGACCAGGGATCAAATCCACAGACCTGGATTGGAAATTGAGAGTCTTAACCTCTGAACCACCAAGAAGTCCCAGAAATCTCTATACTTTTAATCAAACATAAAGCAAACTTCTTAGAAGATATATCTTGCCTTAATATTTATTTCTTAAAAATTTTACCGCTATCTATGCATCTTTCAACAATGCCTGACAAAAGATCGCATTTTTTTGTTGTTACTGTGTTGCATTTTGCACATGATTTCAGTCAATTTTTTCACGGTAGAAAGAGCAAGGGTTTCCCTAAGGGCATGTGGATTTTTGTGTTTTGCAATTACTGAGAAAGACCAAAAGACTGTTATATATGTTAATCATTACATTTAAAGAAATTTTGTTAAGTACTGGAGTAAGTATTGTAATAACTTTGAGCATCAGTGAAATATTTGAGGAAGCTTGTATTCATGGTCTAGATGATTTGTTTTTTAAATATCTTACTAATTGGAAAGCTTTCTTCTATCATTAGTTAATATCTCAAGGCAAAAACTTAGGTCAATAACCTCATTACCAATAATGTCAACCATATTTTGGGGATTTATTGTTTCATATCCAATTAGTTGTTCCTGCTTTTGCCTTATAATATATCAAATAAAGAGCTTAACCAGGAGGAGAAAGGCCATTCCAGATATTTTCTTATTGTTTCTTACATTTGTTTTATTGATAGTATCTCTAATCAGGTTTCTTTGCTGGTCTCTTTTAAAGCATTTGCTCATTTTGTGAATATTATATAGATACATAGTAAACACTCAGATGGTGGTCGAACTGAGAAAAATCTGACAGATGATACAATCATGAAGTCATCATTTCCTCCTTAAAAAGCCTTAAGTACCTACAGATCCCCAAAGGTTGAGATTCATGATCTATGGACTCATCAGTGGGGAACAATCTCATGCCTTCAATGGTTTGAAACAGGGAGGGAGAAAATTCTATCCTTGGGTTTAGGAAGATCAAGTTTTTAATTCTCAGGGACTTTTTAGCCCAGAAGCATTTTCCTGGATGCCCTATTCTCCCTTGGGAAGAATAAAAGCAGTTCATGGAACTTAATTCTTCACATTTCCCCTGAGTGATATATACAAGGTGAACAATGGAGGAAGAGCTCAGCAGAGTTTGAGATGCACGCCCAGGCTGGGAGAATTCAGCTGCAGTTTTCCTCCCTGATAAATGTGAGCTGATCTGAGCTGGCTGGGTTCTAAGTGCAGAGGAAGTGATCCTGGGGACAGAACCAAGACAGAAGCTGCATATTGTCTGATGAAGTTTTGAACACACAAAAAGTCATAGCCCTCCGGCAATCTTTAGGCATCAGTTAGGATTACATTTGCCTTCCCGTGTAACAGAAACTTATGTTGGCTTACCCAATTGAATAATTTTTTTTTTTAATTTTTGCCATATAACAAGAAGTCAGGAGGTAGGGAGTCCAGTGATATTGTCAAGAAAGTCTTAAAGTACCTTAGAGCATTCTAGCTTCCTGCTCTCCATCTAAGCATGAGGCTTTTCTTCCCAGAGTTATGAGCCGGCTGCTCCATTCCCACTCATCTCCTCTTTCCAGGCAGGAAGAAAGGGAGGGGTGAGGCCCACAGGCAGTCTTCTCCTCTTGGGCATTTGCCTTTTATTAAGGGATGGACAGCCTTCCCAGGGATGTTTACCTGTATTTTACTAGCTGTCCCTGTGTAAATCTGCAAGTAAGCCTGAGAGATCAGATATTTCAACTGAGCACTGCCACCAAATAAAATTGATGTTCATTTACCAAAGATGAAGGGGAGAAAGAATTCTAGAGCCTGGGCTGTTTCATGAGTGAACCACCCATACTTCAGTTTCATTTGAATAAACCAACACTTGCTTTGCCCCAGTCCCCTCTCAAAATCCTTTTCATCATGCCTTGGACAACTTATTACTTTATTTATTTTTGGCTGCACTGGGTCTTTGTTGCAGCACATGGGCTCTTTGTTGCTGCATACAGACTTCCTCTAGTTGTGACGAGCAGGGGCTAGAGAGTATCTCTAGCTGCCAGGCACAAGCTTCTCATTGTGGGGGCTTCTCTTGTAGAACAGAGGCTCCTCGCAGGCTTCAGTAGTCGTGGCACACAGACTTGATTGCCCTGTTGCATGTGAGATCTTAGTTCCCAGATCAGGCTTCAAACCCATGTTCCCTGTGTGGGCAGGCAGATTCCCACCAGGGACGTCCCCAACATATGACTTTAAAATATTGTCAGGAGGCATTACATGGAAAGAAAGTCTTGTAGTGGGCTTCCCATGTGCCCAGTCATGCCCCTGGGCTGGCCCCTGAATCACTCCTAAAATAGTTTTGTCAGGGTGGCAGGAGTCAGGTTGCCTGGGCCCAGGCTTGGGTTTACTGTGGGGCTCCTCCATGTCCTTGACCTACCTTGAGAGTTCTTGAGGAGGATGGCTCCAATTCATAAATAACAGGAGCCATCTGCAAGAGGCTGGGCAAAGGCTGAGTCTCGCTGGCGAACCAGCAGTGTTCACCCCTGCTATTCGGCAGACTCTGGGCAGGCTTGCAGCCCAGCAGCCCCGAAGGGCATTAGGTTTCAGCAGCCAGAGACAGTGTGTGGGAGGTGCTCCCAGACAAGATAAGCTGGCAGTGGGAGGCTCAGGACTGAGGACTGAGCTTTGCATAAAGCTATGATTTTCTCCAGTTTCTTGGTGGATCAACACTTCTACTCCAAGCCCCTTCTAAGAGTGATAACTATAAGATCTGTGGATTTTGCTCTAACTGAACTGAATTGATATTAAGTTTGCTCAAACGCTGCTTTAAGAATTTTTGCTCCATTCTCATGAAAGTGGCATAACATAGGTGACTGTGAGCAGGGCTAATAATCACTTCTGTGGATGATTAGAAGAGGGATGGATGAGTAGTTTCGTGTTTTTCTCATTGTCAAATAAATATATACACACTGTTAAATCTTTAGAAAGTACAGAAAAGTTTTAAGAAGCAGGAAATAAAAACCCTTTATAAATCTTAGCACTCATATGTAGCTTGTATATACACATATGTATATCTATATATATGTATGTGTGTGTATATATATATACATATATGCTGTTTGCATATGTTTGTGTGTGTACATTATATCCCCATACAGTGCCTAGAAAAATTCTGTTCCCAGTATCATTTTCCCATTCGTCATTCCTACAGTCACTCCAATGTTATATAGGGTAGTGATGTAACCAGATAAAAGCTGACATTTTGTAACATTCCTTGCAATTAGCAAGTGCTGACAGATTATATGTGGAAATTAGACGAACTTTCAGGAAGACCCCTAAAGGAGAGAGGAGGGCAGACAGGGCTTGCCTGCAGGCTCTTTTTTTCCTTTCTGATCCCCCTTTTCCTGCCTGGAATGTGGATGTGATGGCTATCACTCCTGCAGCCATCTTGGATATTGTGTGCTAACGACATCTAGGACTGAACTGTGTGCTAAGGACAGTGATGCAGAAAGCTAGAGGGAACCTGCATGCCTGATAACTTGTCAAGATGTCATACAGCCCTGGAATAACTGCTTCTGGACTTCTATGAAAAAAGATAAACCCCAAGTTTGTGTAAGTCATATCTGTGGTCACATCTCTGTTAACAACAACTAAAAGAGATTCTTCACTGCTCCAGTGCCTGACACAGTGTAAGTGTCCCGTAAAAGTTTGGGACAGCTTAGAAAGAGCTTAGAGAAGCTTAGAAAGAGCTGGTCATGAGAAAGGTGGGCAAAGAATCCTGGCCCTTGCTCTATCATCAACTCTCTGAGAGACCAAGCTTCATGCTCTGTCTAGGCCTCAGTTTATTTTCTGTGAAGTCTGAGTATCAGGTTAAATGCGCTCACCTTCTTTGGGCTCTTATCCTTCTGAATCTATGGATTGGGCAGAACTGAGTATTCTCTGGTTCTACCTAATACCAGCTTTGTAACTGTTGGTGGGTCATCTCTCCTCTTGGAGCCTCAAGCTTTTCATCTCAGTTGCCTAGCATATCAGGTTCACAGGAAATATTTGCTGAATCAATGGGAAAATAGGGGACCATGCTACCTGTCTTGGCTGCCTCCCTGGGTGATAGCAAGGATATAGTAAGATAATCCTACACAGTGCCAGCTGGAAGAGCGGGTTGCTATGATTCAGCTGGATCCAGGCCTGGGTTAACCTGTCTTCCCCCAGCCCCAAGCAGAGCTTTTGGTTGAGGCATTTGCCAAGACTGGCCTCTACTACAGAATGGCCCTGTCACCATTCTCCCCAAGCAGCTTTTTGGATAGCCAAAGTCCCTGGGTGAAGGAACAGAGAGAAAACTAAATCAGTCCTATGACAAGTGTGAGGGAGAAACAAAATCAATATCCATCCCTGCCTGAGTGAAGTTCCAGACACAGCATCCTGCATCTCCCAGCTGACCCCTTCTGAGGATACCAGGAACTCTGCCATCATTTGCCTTCAGGAGAGGAAGCTGTGGCCATCCATGGAGTTCCTTGATTCCCACTGGCCCAGAGCTCTACCTGTGCCGCTGTTTTCCAACAGGAAGTTCATTTGCCCTGGCGCTCAATCTCCATGGCAACCCTTGCTTTTGAGACACTGAATGGAAACTGCTGGTGTGGGGAGGCCAGTAGCAGAATACTGATTTGCCAGGGTGTCTGTAACCACGACTGCATCTCAATACCTTTCCAGGTACCCAAAGAGCTAAAAATACACCTGGCTCTGTCTAGGGCTCTCCAGCCAGGCTAAGCATCTTAAAGTGAGTCTGTGCTGACTCTGACCTGCTAATATTGGTTATCTTTGGTAACTTGGGCTTGGGAGACCTAGAGTGGAGCTTTGAATGTAAAAGTGCTGAGCGCAGGTCTGGAGGAGGGGTTATGTTGAAGAAAAAAAGGTAAAGGAGTGAGAAGAAGGATCTCCTGAGAGGAAACCAAAGGGTTGGAGAGGGACAGCCAGCAGAGCACACTGAATCCTGACTCGGCAAAGCGCTGGTGAACTGCTGGTCCGACTCAGGTGAGTCAGGCATTTGTTCTGTTCATTCAACAAGCATACCTTAAGTCACACTCTGTTCCAGACTCTGTGCCAGGCACAGGGCTTACAGGTGTGAAGAAGAATGCATATGTTCCCTGCTTTTAGCAGAATTTACAGAATGTTTTGAAATTATCCTGGAAAGTGCAGACATACTCCATATACACCTGGATGCCCTCTCTACCATGCAGCGAGCTTCTTCAGCTTGAAGACTGTGTTACATGTAACCCTGGCAGTGTTTCCAGCAATACAGTAGGTGGTGGGCTAATACCAGATCAAATGTAACAGGATGGAGTGTGCCGGCGCTGATGTCACAGCTATGGCCTCTTCTGCCCCAGTGCAGCAGCCCTCTTTGTGGGTTTCCCCGAGGCGCTGGCCAGGTCCGCAACTGTGCTCAGGCTGTGAGGTCCTGTGCTGGGGACAGAGGAGGTGGGCTGCGCCACTCTCACCTGCTCAGGGAGCTCAGTGCAAATGACATTCATTCCTGGTCTGCTTGGCAGGACCTGCAGACAGTCCTCCCCTCACCCCATTGCTTTCCTGTAATCGCTGCACATGTCATTCAATTAATCCTTCATTTCCCAAAGCAGGAAGCTGTGCAGTGTTTAGAGCAAGCAGTTCCTGCCAGGGCTGCTCTTAAAAAGCAGGTGTCACACGCTCAGCCCACGGTCCCAGCTCCAACACCGGGCCCCTCACAAGGCAGATAAGCCTCAGAGAGAGGGGGAAATGGAAAGTGACCACACTCTTTGGGGGCTGCTCTTGGATATACAGTAGGTGCTAAGCAGGCACATGAAGAGCCCACAAAAGATGCACCAGGTCGTGTGAGGATGCCGCCATGACCCTGACCGCCCTCCTGAGCCTCAGGAGAGAAGGGGCGGGGCTCCTGGGTGCCCCCTACCGCTCCCTGCCCCACCCCCCACCCNAGAGGGGGAAATGGAAAGTGACCACACTCTTTGGGGGCTGCTCTTGGATATACAGTAGGTGCTAAGCAGGCACATGAAGAGCCCACAAAAGATGCACCAGGTCGTGTGAGGATGCCGCCATGACCCTGACCGCCCTCCTGAGCCTCAGGAGAGAAGGGGCGGGGCTCCTGGGTGCCCCCTACCGCTCCCTGCCCCACCCCCCACCCCACCAGATCCTTCGGGCTATCTGGCTGAGAAACTAACCATGTAACCTAATTCTCTTTTTCCGGCGAAGCCACCCTGGATATGCCCAGTGCAAGCACCCACTGCCAGAGGGAGCAGCGCTCCTGGTTCCCTGCTGCAACTCCAGTGGCAAAGCTGCCAAGGCGTCTCTTTCTGCCTTTCTGTGTGAGGCGAGAGCAGGTCTCAGATGGTTTTCCTTTCCCCTCCTGCTGAAGGAAAGATCCTGCGGCTCCCTGGGGACTGGTCTAGAACTGATCACTTGCCTCTGCTGGTACCTCCCTGCAGGGAGGTGGGACAGGGATCTGCAGAGCAAGACCTGGCACGAACGCTTGAGGGCTATAGGGAGGGTCCCCTCTTAGACCAGGACCTCAACCTGCCTTTTGTTGGATTCACTGGGGGCTTTACTTGAGCTGCTTCTTACCACCCCCACTTTTGACTCAAGCTGCCCTCAGAGCCAGTCTGATGACACCCTCAACAAGACATTAGCAGCACCCTTCTCATGGCTGGGGCTGCTGGGGTGCAGAAAGAAACAGTAGAGAAACAGTAGAGAAAACTCAGCTGACCCAGGATACCGCTCCAGGAAACAGATGATCCTGTGTCTGTGGCCTGGCAGAGGAAAAGAGCCTTCCACATGGGAAGAGAAAATCCAGGTCCCAGTCCAGCTGTTCAACTAGCCAACTAGTCACCTGAGCTATGGCTAGTCCCTCAGAACCTGTATACACACCTTGCAAGGTTCTCAGGAAGATTCATGAAGACAATGGCTATCCAATTACTGTGAACAAGAACACGCAAATGTGTGGCATTTATTCAATACCTGCTTTGTAGTTGGATGTAGTTGGCTGGATGATATGGCATATACTTGTAATATCTAGAGTTAACATCTCACGTCTGTAAGCAGCGTGACATCTCAGATGATTGGCTGTTGCTCTTTATGAAACTGCACTCCTTGAAACCACCATCCCCGACTTAGGAGATGCAAACCCACTGTCTTTTTAAATTGAAACAGTTCCCCTGTTGGGACTTAGTGAAGCTCAGGTTCTTTTGTCTCGGTACAGAAAGAACAGCAATAGGCAAAGAGGCAAGTGAAGAGTGAATTTATTAGAATAGGATGCTCATGAGAAAGACAAACAGGCAGGCGAGAAGGCTCTGCCCCAAGGACTAAGAGGACTTTATTTGTATAAACAGATGAAAAGCAGGCAGTGGGGAGGACCACCTTCCTCCTCATTCTTGGGCAGCTGTCGAGGCTTACATCATTAGCTCCTCCCTGGACCCTGCATGGATTAATTAGGACTGTCATGTTGTTGTTCAGCTGCTCAGTCATGTCCGACTCTTGGCAACCCCATGGACTGCAGCACTCCAGGCTTCCCTTTCCTTCACTATCTCCCCGAGTTTGTTCAGACTCATGTCCATTGAGTCTGTCATGCCATCCAACCATCTTATCCTCTCACCCCCTTCACCTCTTGCCCTCAATCTTTCCCAACATCAGGGTCTTTTCCAATGAGTCAGCTCTTCGCTTCAGGTGGCCAAAGTATTGGAGCTTCAGCTTCAGNGCCATCCAACCATCTTATCCTCTCACCCCCTTCACCTCTTGCCCTCAATCTTTCCCAACATCAGGGTCTTTTCCAATGAGTCAGCTCTTCGCTTCAGGTGGCCAAAGTATTGGAGCTTCAGCTTCAGCACCAGTCCTTCCAATGAACATTCAGGGTTGATTTCCTTTAGGATTGATTGGTTTGATCTTGCTGTCCAAGGAACTCTTCAAGAGTCTTCTCCAGCACCACAGTTAGAAAGCATCTATTCTTTGGCACTCACCCTTCTTTTTGGTCCAACTCTCACATCTGTACATGACTACTGGAAAAACCATAGCTTTCACTATACAGGCCTTTGTTGGCAAAGTGATATCTCTGCTTTTTAATATGCTCTCTACGTTTGTCATAGCTTTTTTCCCAAGGAGCAAACGTCTTTTAATTTCATGGCTGCAGTCGTGTTCTACAGTGATTTTTGAGCCAAAAAAAATAAAGTCTGTCACTGTTTCCTTTTCCCCTCATCTATTTGCCATGATGTATTGAGACTGGATGCCATGATCTTAGTTTATTAGCAAAAGTGGGCTTCCCAAGTGGTGCTAGTGATAAAGAACCTGCCTCCCAGTGCAGGAAACGAAAGAGACTTATATTTGATCCCTGAGTTGGGAAGACTCCCTGGAAGAGTATATGGCAATCCACTCCAGTATTCTTGCCTGGAGAATCCCATGGACAGAGGAGCCTGNTGATCTTAGTTTATTAGCAAAAGTGGGCTTCCCAAGTGGTGCTAGTGATAAAGAACCTGCCTCCCAGTGCAGGAAACGAAAGAGACTTATATTTGATCCCTGAGTTGGGAAGACTCCCTGGAAGAGTATATGGCAATCCACTCCAGTATTCTTGCCTGGAGAATCCCATGGACAGAGGAGCCTGACAGGCTATAGTCCACAGGGTCGCACAGATTTGGACATGACTGAAGCGATTTAGGATGCACATGAATTAGCAAAAGTGTAGTGACATAAATTAAGATATGGTAACTCATCTCAGGTTTTGGTATAATGTCCCCTTTCACTGATTTTTCACTCCCTTTCACTTATATTTCTGTTTTGGCTACACGCAGAAATGCAGCTCTTCAAGGACTATTAAATCCGCGATGTCAAAAAGAAAGATTCAGACACCGTATCTTTTGTCTTGTGTTTCAGCTCTCAGTGTTGGTAGCTTGAGTGTGTCTGGGGCTTGGTGTGCGCTCGGTCTTCCTTCAGGGTAGTATAGATTGTTGCTAGGTTACTAGATTCTTTCCTTGAGTGGTCATTAGCTTACAGCAGACACTTAAGCTCCCTTAAAATTCCCTTTCTGTCCTTAATTCCTCCTGGGATTTCTAAACTATTTTATTATCCTACTCTATCCTTATCATGTAGGGAAGCCAAGATGGGGTAGGAAGAAGGCCTACATATGTGAAGAAAACCAAAGCCATAATGAAGTGCCCTTATGTTTAATAAAAACGTTGGGAAATTAGAAGAGAAAGAGGGAGATGGACATGGCCCAATACACCAAGGAATACTCTGTGGGGAAACTGGCTGAGAGGATGTGGGTGGGCAAAGGATGCTGAGGGTGGAGGGACCTGGTGAGTGCAGGTCAGGGTGCTGCGAGGGAAGACAGCCTGCTCAGCAGACTATCAAGGCTGGGCTTTGGGTCTGATTTCAGGTCTGTCCATCAGCAGTCACTTGTCTTGGACAAGCTTAATTAGCCTTAGTCTCAGTTTCTTGACTTATGAAAAGGTTGATAACAATACCTGCCTGAAATGACCAGTGTGAGGAGTATATTAGAGCCAGGCTGCAGCTCACTAGCTGTCTGACCCACACAAGATCACTTCTCTGAACCTGACTTCTGGTTTTTAGAGAGGGGATCACACCTCCTCCAAAGGGTGATGTTAGGACTAAAGGAGCTAATGCCATGAAATATTTGGCAGAGTAAATGCCCAGTGAATGTGATGACATGTCAGATCCATTCCAGGGAGGTGGGCTACTGGGAAGTGTTTTGAAAGCAGAGTTTTTTGAACTGAGCTGTCTGCCCTCTCCCCTCTTACCCATGGAGAGCGTTTCTTTCTTTTCCTTTTTTTGCTTTTATTTTAGTTGGAGGATAACTGCTTTACAGTATTGTTTTGGTTTATGTCATACATCAACATGAATCAGCCAGAGGTATGCATATGTCCCTTCCCTCTTGAACCTCCTACCCCTCTAGGTTGTCTCAGAGGACCGGATTGGAACTCCCTGCGTCATATGGCTAACTCCCACTGGCTGTCTATTTTACATATGGTATATATATGTTTCCATGCTACTCTCTCAATTAATCCCACCCTCTCCTTCCCCCAGTGTGTCCACAAGTCTGATCTCCATGTCTTTGTTTCCATTGCTGCCTTCAAATAGGTCCATCAGTAACATGTTTCTAGATTTCATATATACGTGTTAGTATATGACATTTGTTTTTCTCTTTCTGACTTACTTTACTCTGTATACTGGACTCCGGGAGAGCACTTCTGAGTGCTCCATGTACCCAAGAGGAAGAGCCCAGTGGGGAGCAGAGCTTCTCTATACCCCCTCCCAGGCTTAAGCCAGCGAGTTAACCAGGTCAGCCTTAGCCCTGCAGGGCAGACTTTTATCCCCTGAACTCAAATGGCCAATTGAATGACTGTAACCAAGGCAGGAAAAGAATCCAGAGAGGGCTGTCCTCTGGCAGTCTCTGGTGGATTGCAAGCCTCATTTCTTTGTTGGAAGAAAAAAAGGAATCATTTCGGTGGATTTATTTGCTTGCCACAACACTGAATCACTGAACCTGGAAGCCTTTCCCAGCAGTGAAGACTGGGCTCACCACACACCCCCACTGAAGCCTGGGAAAGGCAGTGCACTCAAGAGGCTGGGGCCATGGGGCTCTGGCCGCCTGGACCAAGAGCAAGGGTGGCTGTGGGGGGTTGCACGGGCCCCAGGTTGATGCAGAGCCTGCCCTGAGACCTTCCGCTCCTTCCTGTGACCTCCTCCTTCCTCAGAGACCTACCCGGAGTAGCCAGACAGCTCACCATAGTGGGCTTGGTCTCAAGGTCCCCCTAATAGGGGCCCCCCTTCACCCACGGGCTCTGAAAGGCAGCCTGAGAACAAGGACCCTGAACCCAGAAACACTGATCTTGAATCTCCTTTACTGATGAAATATGGAGTTGCCAGTGAGAGCCTTAAACCTTTCGGTGCTATGTTTTCTTTGCCTTAGCTGTGGGATGCTGTCCCACCCTGCTCATCTCATGGGCTTGATAGGAGACCATCTGGGTTAATGCTGTCTGTCATCCCGCCTGCGTGCTCAGTCACTCCAGTCGTGTCTGACTCTTTGTGACCCCATGGACTGTAGCCCACCAGGCTCCTCCGTCCATAGGATTCTCNTTGCCTTAGCTGTGGGATGCTGTCCCACCCTGCTCATCTCATGGACTTGATAGGAGACCATCTGGGTTAATGCTGTCTGTCATCCCGCCTGCGTGCTCAGTCACTCCAGTCGTGTCTGACTCTTTGTGACCCCATGGACTGTAGCCCACCAGGCTCCTCCGTCCATAGGATTCTCCAGGCAGGAATACTGGAGTGGGTTGCCTCGACCTCTTCCAGGGTATCTTCTCCACCCAGTGGTTGAACCCGCATCTCCAGCATTGCAGGTGGATTTTTTACCGTTGAGCTACTGGGGAAGCCCGTCTGTCATCCTAACACCTTACAAATAATCATGAATGACCAAGTCACCTAAGTGCTTGGTCAAATAATCCCAAATCCTAGCCTGCTGATCAAATTTGAATCCTGTCTCTCTTTCTGCAACACATTTTCACATTCGTGGACTGTGGAGCTTGAAGCTCTCTACAGATAGTCCTCTAAGCCAAGCTAGACTAGTGCACAGTTAAGGGTGGGGGGTGGGCATGGCTTGACATGCAGGTCCTGCCTGGCCTGGGCTCCCCTACTTGCTGGCACTCCACCCTCCCCTCTGGCTGTGGGCAGCTGCTACCCCAGATACCTGGATCTTTCTCTCTGCCTGCTCACCGCCCCGCCTCCCCTCTCTGCCTGCTGTGTGCTCATTGTCCACTTGTCCTGACCTCAAAGGCTGGAGTGTTAGCCAGGCCTGCAAGTGAGGCCAGTGCGTCCTGACAGTCCAGGGACTTGGCCTCAGGAGCAGCCACCTGCCTCTCTGCCTGTAAGCTGGGCTGAGCCTCCCCACATCCTCCCAAGAGAGGCCCTTCCTCCCAGAGGAAGGAACTGTGAGCACACAGACCCTCAGGAGTGTGTCTTACCTTCCTCTTTCTCCTCAGGTTTGAGTAGGGTGCTCAGCTGGGCACCTCACTCAGAGGAAGTGTGTGTCTGTGGGATGAGTAGGTGAATGAATAATTGTGCTGAAGGCCTCACAAAGGCCCTGGAGGAGGAAATGGCAGCCCACTCCAGTATTCTTGCCTGGGAAATCCCGTGGACAGAGGAGCCTGGTGGGCTACAGTCCATAGGATTGCAAAGAGTCAGACATGACTGAGCATGTATGCACCTCACAAAGAAATCTCCTCCCCCTTGGGATTTGGTTTTCCTCCGATGTGAAATCCCTACCAACGCAGAAAGTCCCTCCTCCCCTTCCTTGGGCCGGCCATGTGGGCCTTCTTCTCCAAGAGGATAATTCCATTGCTTTTCCTGGGAGTTTCCAACCCCAAAATGGCTCAGGCTTGTGCAGTGGTGCCAAATGTGGCACAAAAATTATTCTGAGCAACTCACAGCCTGGTCTTACACAAATAGTGAAGTAGGGGAAGATGATTCTGGCTTTCTCTTTCTTCATTCCTGTCTTCCCCACTGTTGTTGATTGAGTGAGTCACTCTTTGAATCATTGATTCAGTTGCAGAGCGCCAGGCACTGGTAGGTGCAGGTTATACAAAGGGGACCAAGGAAACTGTGCAGCCAGGAAGGACAGAGCAAAGTGGAGGGCTGCCCATTCTAGAGAAGCCCAGAAGTCTAGGGAAGTAAGGAGGAGAGACCCTTCTGGGGGTGTAGCTGGAAAGACTTTCAAGGAGAAGAGGCTTGGTGGGGGGTCGTGTGGGCCTAGGCAAGGAATGTGGGCTGTCTAGTGATGTGGGAGGGGAAGGGTGAGACCAGGGAAATAGGAGCTGTGTTTGGCAACCGTCTATCTGCAAGCCAGTGTTTCATTTCACAGGACAAAAGGGGGAGTGATGACCCATTGTTCTCTCAGCAGCTGATTCCTGCTAAGGTGCTAACTGCTCGTTATGGAAAGTGTTAAGTGTTGATTAAAGGCATAATTGTGAATTAAGCTTTAAGGTGTGGGCCTTGCCCTTTGGCGGGGGTGGGGGTGTGGGATGTGGAGCACTTCCCAGTGGCTCTGCTGCTGCTGCTGCTAAGTCACTTCAGTCGCGTCCGACTCTGTGTGACCCCATGGACGGCAGCCCACCAGGCTCCCCCATCCCTGGGATTCTCCAGGCAAGAATACTGGAGTGGGTTGCCATTGCCTTCTCCAATGCATGAAAGAGAAAAGTGAAAGTGAAGTCGCTCAGTCTGTCCGACTGTTAGCGACCCCATGGACTGCAGCCCACCAGGCTCCTCCGTCCATTGGATTTTCCAGGCAAGAGTACTGGGGTGGGGTGCCATTGCCTTCCCCGTCCCAGTGGCTCAGCAGTAAGTAAAGAATCCACCTGCAATTGACACTTGGGCTCAATCTCTGGGTCAGATGCTCTGGAGGAGAGCAGAGCAACCCAGTCTAGGGTCCTGGCTTGGAGAATCCCGTGAACTGAGAAGCCTGGTGGGCTACAGTCCATAGGGTTGCAAAGAGTCAGACACGATTGAACGACTGAGCATGCACACACTCCTTTTGAGGACTGTATTGGTTTTCATCACCTACTGCCTGGGAAGCTGTGGCCTTAGAACTGAGCCAACTTAGGTTCAGAATTTGACTGCAGTTACTACCTATAACCTGAGCAAGTCATTTAGTTTCTCGAACCTTCACTTTCTATAAAGTGGAGACAATAATCGCCACCCCACAGGGTTGTTTTGTGAGTTAAATGAGATGTCACATGGAAAGGGCCTAGCTCAGAGTCAGTGCAACACAGGTGCTCAGAAATCTTGCTTTTACCTCCAAAAGTTAAATACAAAATTACCATATGATCCAGCAATTCTGCTTCTGGGCATATACCCAGAAGAACTGAGAGTTGAAGAGATATTTGTACACTTATTATTCACAAGAGCCAGAAGGTGGAAGCAACCCAAGTGTTCTCCAGGGGATGAAGGGATAAACAGAATGAAACAAAATGTGAGAGATATCACGTGTGCCCACACATACCCCCCAACCCCCCCCCCACACACCACAGTGGAATTTTTTTGGCCTTAGAAAAGAAGGAAATTCTGACACATGCTACAATACAGATGAACTTTGAGGACATTACGTTAAGATAATCACAAAAGGACAAACACCGCATAATTCCATTATATGAGGTAACTTGAATAGTCAAATTCATGGAGACAGAAAGTAGGATGCTGTTTGCCAGGACTGGAGGGAGGGGGGAATGGAGAGTTGTTTAACGGGTACAGAGTTTCGGTTCGGGGTAATGGAAAAGTTCTGAAGATGGATGGTGGTGATGGCTGTACAACAGTGCGTATGTGCTTAATGCCACTGAGCTACACACTTAAAATAATAAATTTTGTTATACATATTTTATTGCAATTTTAAAAGAGCCATGTCGCTTTTATTCTTCTTCTCCAGCAGCAGAACCTTTACCAATTTCTCTTCTCTTTTTAAGAAAAGAGGACTAGGACAGGCTTGGTGTGACACTTCTGGAAGGTCACTTGAAGCCTAATTCTCAGGGGATCATGCCCAGACTCCCAGAGTAGGGACTGATGTAACAGTGCTCTGTGGATGCTGAGGAGTCTACAGATCAGACCCACTGCAAGGAAGCTGCCTAAAGTCGGGCAAAGGGAGAGGAGGCAGATTAGCATTCATGGAGTGTCCACTGTGCGCTGGGCAGAGCACTTAGCAGGTGCCAGGCATACAAATGACAAGCTTCCGGCCTCAAGGAATTCACAGTCAGTTTCCACCTTTACCTGCCAGCTGGCCTTCCCCACCGTAGAGATGGCAAGGCCAGCAAGAGGAAAGACACACCGCTTTGCAATTGTCTTCCTGGACTCGGGCTCAGAGATGTTTCCAGCTATCTCAGATTTTCCTAAAGCCCCTGGCTCCTGAGCCTGGATGTCCTCTGTGTCCAGACCCTAAGGAGTAAACTTGCAGAGTTGTTTAGGGAGGATCATCACGCTGCCAAGGCTGGTAAGAGCCCAGGCCATGAAGCAGCAAGAGGAGGGAAACCTCCTGGGGGCCCTGCTACCGTGCCCTGGGTGGGTGCGGCTGGGTGCAGCTCCCCTTGAGCTGATTGAGATCTCAGGCTCTCAAGAGTCGAAAATCTCCGTGGAGATCACCCGACTATTTCAAGGTCCTAGAATGAGGATCTCATCTTTAATATATCCTCAGTTTCCTGGCAGATGGCAGATGGAGACCCCCACTGCAAAGTGTAAGCAGTTTAAACATAAGGTCCCAATTCCATGCAAGTGCTTTTCATTAATTCCACAAACATTTATTGAGCCCCTACTTAATACCAGGTGTGTAATAATACAGTCTCTGTACTTAAGCTGTATAACAGATAAGAGATCTAAGTAAAATTTCCAAAAAGTTAAAAGCATGACTCTCATACAGATATGGAATGAACACATATCAAAGACTTTCTTGAACTCACTAATTAACCAGGGAATCAATAAGATGACAAAGCTGGTTCAAAGAGCATTTAAGGACAGAGATTTAAAGGAAAAGCACACCAAAATAATGTTTTCAAGTCAGAGACAAATCTGGTAAATATCCTACAGGGTAATAAAACAGGGATTATCTCTCCTACTGGACAGAAACCATTTGAATCTCTACCGGAAAAATTCTGCAAGTTAAAATGTATTTCACAGTCTGAGTCCTTCATTAATAATATCAAATGACAAAGTCAAACAATGATCTTGCCTCCTAGAGTAGTGCTATGAGTAACATGAGTCAGGAGTGTAACTTAAGTGTTTCTAGTAGCCACACTAAAAACAAACAGGTGAAACTAATTTTAAGAATATATTTTATTTAATCCAGTATGTCCAAGATAGTGTCAGTTTGACATGTGACTTAGCCACATTTCAAGGGTTCAATAGCCATGTGTTGATAGCACAGTTACAGAGAATTAAATGATCTTCCTGTAGGTCTGTTAAACAAAGCTTCAGTATGACACTGAAGGAATATACAGTCATCCTCTTGGCCTCTAAATTTCAGATAATTTTCCCTAACATACCTACTTACAGTACCTGTGACCTAGTTGGCCGGGGTAAAGGAAAAGTGAGTCCAAACAGTGACTCTTAAAAGGCAGTCATGTAACCATCCATTGTGACAAATGGTCTTGGACAACAGTGTGGGGGCCGTGAGGGCCCTTAGTTTTGCTAGTGGGATGGGATGAATCAGAAAAGAATTTACAAAGGCTGAGTGGGCTTCACTCCAAGCAAAGGGAAGAATGTAACCAAAAGCAGGACAGTGTACAAGGTCAAAGAACCCTTCTGCTTGGGTGTGTAAGAAAGGAGGACAAGGAATGAGCTTCAAGTTAGGCTGGGACCACATAATCAAGGGTCTTGGGCATCTTACCTCTATCCAACAAGGAGCCATAGAAGGGTTTTCAGAAAAGAAGGGACATGTCCAGATTCATCTCTTAGAAAGACACGTCACACGTCAAGGAGCTGTTGGCCCTGTGGCTGGCAGAATCTTCTCCATTTGCCCCAGCTGTGAATAGGGAAGTCATGGTTGGTAGCCAAAAATATTTCCTATTTCCATCAAGTTCCAGATGTGATGCCCAAATCCAGAGTGAAGAAAGCATTGGTAAGGGGGGCAGGGATGCAGCAAAAATGTCTCTGGGTCTCAGGAAGGCTGCAAGATGATTTTTATGGATTGGTGACTTACTTGCAGACACTTCAACAGTCTTTGGGGCCAAGTTAGTACAAGGTAAGAGAAATCTCAGCCTGGAATTAACTCAGCCACTGGCCAACTGAGCCAAGACAGGGCATGGGGTTGATTCCCATCATCTGGATGGAGACAGAGCTGGCTTTGATTTCTCTTGCCCTTTACATCTGAGAGGGCTTCCCTTGTAGCTCAGCTGGTAAAGAATCTGCCTGCAATGCGGGAGTCCTGGGTTCAATCCCTGGGTTGGGAAGATCCCCTGGAGAAGGGAAAGGCTACCCGCTCCAGTATTCTGGTAAGTTTTTTTTTTTTTTTTTTTGTAAATATACATGTCACAGATGTTATAACAAGAATGTGTCAATGCTAATCATACTTATCACAGCTGGCAATTTCTAAAGTCATTTTTTGCTGCCCATGTCTTTCTTGCTACATGAAACCTACTTTCTGAAAACTGATGATTGCCATTATTTACTAAAATATTCTAACATCCACCTGTGTCCATTTCCTACTTGCCTGCCGAACTCCATGATTTTTGGCTTTGATTACTCATCAATGTAGATTCTTCTTTAATATTTTCTTCATGACTTTTTCTAACTATTGAAATGAAAATTGATCCCCAAAGCAAATATTCTTGACATTCATATATTATTAAAAAAAAAAAAGAAACTAGGAAAATGGAAGCTTAGATCCTAGTGTTTAAATGTGTCTAAGTTCTTTATTTGAATCACTAATGTTATAGTATGAAGGCAAAAATTTGCATTTGAGTTGGAAATTGGTTGACGATGGCATCATGTAGTGTACATTTTGCTTATAGTTTGCCAAAAGCAGCGCAGGGTCTTGGAAATCTGCAAAGAGTGCAATGAGTGAATAGCAAAGCTTCAATGGCACTGCTTGCTCTCAAGATGGTACAAGGAAAGGACGTGACCAGAGCTTCTAGTTCATACACGTTGTCATTTGTGTGCAAGTTGTCAGAACTGATGCAAACACCTGAAATCTAAAGGACAAATTAATACCATCAAATTTATCATAAGGTAACATTACATTATCTTTTTTAACAGTCCATGAGTTAAATATAGAAATGAATTATGAAACCTATTATATTTTTCCTTGAAGAAAACAAGTGTTTAAGTGTTTAACAATTTTTTGAAAATATCTGTTGAAAACTTATACCATTGTTTATTTTAGGCATACAGTGACTTTTTTCATCCCAAGACACATTATACATACATACTGGGAGTGATATTTATACATTACATATCAGAGACTCATTCACTGTAACTAAATTTCCCATGAAAGAAAGATTATCATGTGGAAAAATTTTTGAAATATGTGCTATATCTAAATGAATTTAACATTTTATTTTGCATATTGATATGGAGAGAGGGGGTAGAGAAGCTATGTTTCTGTAATTCAGATTGTTTTAGGAACATACAATTTACACAGGTGTCTAAGCCCTCACATGTTCAGCTTTTACTTTACATACAGAAAAGGGCATTTTTCTGTATTATTGTTAATTTTGTTTCCTTTAAGTGCAGTTTGAATACAAGATGACCAGAGACCTTAAAATTTAAAATAATGGGTTCAAATTACTTTCATATCTGGTATGGTCTTTTTAAATAGAGTGTGAATACAGACTAGGTTTGAATTTTTATTTTTTTTAATATCTTAAGTTTCCAATTCTTTTAAAGATAAAGGAGCTTATTTTAGTATAAACTACCCACTCCCCTCCCCCCCCCCGCCCGCCACACACACACACAGAAAAAGATTATCAAACACACTTTTGAGCTGAGGCTAAACTTGGATCACCCACTCTTCTCTAACTTCCTTGCCCTGATGTACCAAAGACTATGTACCATCAACTTTCCTCCTTCTAGTTTGCCAGGTTCAGGAAATGGTCACTACATGACAAATTGAGCATATATTCCTTTGAATGGTTATCACTTTTGTAAGGTTTTCTCTATTTTTTAATTGATAAAATTTTATTAGAGTAGTGACAAAACTCACTATAATTCTTCCTGTTAAAATTAACAAGGATGAAATTTCAGCTCAAGGTAATGAGACAGCACTTAGTAAGACTTTGAAGGAAAGTGAATGTACTTTTATGTGGATACAAAGAGAATCCCACACAAGAGAAGTTTCTTGGTATTTTGGAAGTGATTTCAATCTGCAGACAAGGCTTGATTTACTACATGATGAAGGTGGGCTAGTTTGTCATAAGTCATTCTATTATTTTCCTATCTTTGGTGACTCTAGTTACAAGTGGTTTTCCTTTATATTTGCATCTTTGTCTTGCTGTTTTCTTCTTCTAAATGTTAGGAGTTATGTCTTCCAATTTGCTTATAACATTCTCAACATATCAACCTGATTTCTGTTTTCCAAGGCAACAAAGCCCACTCTGCTACTGTTTTTGTTTCTTTGTTCCGTATTTACTATTTTGTGGCTCTTTATAACTCCATGAACTGCAGCACACCAGGCTTTTCTGCCCTTCATTATCGCCCAGAGTTAGCTCAGATTCATGCCCATTGAATCCATGACACTATCTAAATATCTCACCCTCTGCTGCCCCCTCTCCTTTTGGCTTCAATCTTTCCCAACATCAGTTGTTTTTTTGTTTTCTTTTTCTTTTTTCCAGTGAGTCAGTTCTTCATGCAACTACAGTAGAGTGACTTATGGTTTCAACTAACAATTGTAAAGCATCTGACAACAAAAACAGTATTGGCAATCAGACAAGTAATTGATTATAGCGATTGAGTTTGGAGGCATGAACATATTCTTCAGGAGAAAAAGCAGGTACAGTAGGTGTCCACTGGACTGGCCAGTAGAGGTGCAGGAAGTGGAGGCTGACAAAGTACCAAACCCAATACAAGAGACCGTTTCTTTCAGAATCTGAAAGGCAAACAGGTGAATGTTGAAAACATGAAAAGAAACTTAATGAGGAGGCTTCTGCAGATCAGGAAATGGCTAGTTGTTGTGGAGAGTGGATGCTATTAGCCCAGGAGTTCTGGGGAGTGAGATTTATGACACTTCACACTCACTGATTCATTTTCATTTCCTCCAGATTTCCTAGAAAAGTAATGATCCCCCAGTATGTACTTTTGAAAACACCAAGTTTCTATGCTATCTTTCTCTTCTTAATAAGACAGTCCTTGGTAATGATAACAATAATTTTTATAGCTCATAAGACTCTTAAGATATCATCATCAGAGTGTACATTTATGCAATTGAGTATAGATTTCTATAATTGTATTTTTTTCTTCCCAGTATCTACAGAGTTTCCCATATCCTATTTGCAAATAAGTCCAATGGATATCATTTTGGTTTGTGGCTAAAAACCCTTGGAAAACCCCAATCTTTCTGCTGGAGAGTTTCAGACAGCCATGGTCTAATGGCCTATAACTTGACCTTCACTGGTATATCAATATATTGACTAATTAAAAGTGAATTTCATAAACATTCAATATGCTATTACTTCTCCTTCTCATGACCCAAATGATAATGGGTTTCATTTGGTTAGTTGACACTGCTTCCCTGGTGTCTCAGAGGTTAAAGCGTCTGCCTCCAATGCAGGAGACCTGGGTTCAATCCCTGGGTCGGGAAGATCCCCTGGAAAAGGAAATGGCAACCCACTCCAGTATTCTCTCCTGGAGAATCCCATGGATGGAGGAGCCTGGTAGGCTACAGTCCACGGGGTTGCAAAGAGTCGGACACGACTAAGCGACTTCACCTCATCTCACCTCACTAGAGATTAATGTATATCAGTAGTCAGATGTGTATAAGAGACAGGTGTGGAGATTCCTTAAGAAATTGCAAATAGAACTACCTTATGACCCAGCAATCCCACTTCTGGGCATACACACCGAGGAAACCAGAATTGAAA